>JAUNZM010000807.1:0-314214 GCA_033459285.1 Clamator glandarius
GAAGAGAAGAGAAGAGAAGAGAAGAAGGAAAGAGAAGAGAAGAGAAGAAGAAGAGAAGAGAAGAGAAAGAGGAGAAGAGAAGAGAAGAGAGAGGAGAAGAGAAGAGAAGAGAAAGAAGAGAAGAGAAGAGAGAAAGAGGAAGAGAAGAGGAAGAGAAGAGAAAGAGAGAAGAGAGAGAAGAGAAGAGAAGAGAAGAGAAGAGAAGAGAAGAGAAGAGATAGAAGAAAGGAAGAGAAGAGAAGAGAAGAGAAGAGAGAGAAGAGAGAAGAGAGAAGAGAAAGGGAGAAAGAGAAGGAGAAGAGAAGAGAATGAGGAAGAGAAGAGAAGGAAGAGAAGAGAAGAGAAGAGAAGAGAAAGAGGAAAAAAGGGGGGAACAGGGGGGATAAAAAGGGGAGAAGAGGGGGGATAAAAAGGGGAGAAGAGGGGGGATAAAAAGGGGAGAAGAGGGGGGATAAAAAGGGGAGAAGAGGGGGGATAAAAAGGGGAGAAGAGGGGGGATAAAAAGGGGAGAAGAGGGGGGATAAAAAGGGGAGAAGAAAGGGAAAAGGAGACATGAATCCGTATGCGTAATTTATATATGAGGGAAAGTTTAAACCAGTGTGATTGGCAAGAATACAATGTTGCGAAAAGCCACAGACATGCTAATTGGCAAGTCATTTGAGTAAACGCTATTGATCTTGTAAGTCTGCCAGTTTTCAATTTTCACTTTTACTTCAAAACACCTCAGAAAATAAGACTTAGCCAGAAACTCAAGATCGGTGATTTTAATCCTATTTTTTAGCAAATGTAACTTATCTCTGACTTATCTATCTTGAGGGGTGCTTTTGTTTGATCAAGGGAACAGATCTAGGGAGCTTCCCTTTACTGCAGCACAGGCTGGAGTGGCAAAGTTAAGGCAGAGAAGGTTTTATATGGTTTTCTCCTGCAGCTGCAGACCAAGGTGTTCTTCTCAACAGGGATCTTCACTGCCAGCAACCAGTTATAAATGTGTCAGGAATAACCACAATAGGCCTGTGACACCTCAGCTATGCCACTGCTGAGGTGGGGGGGGATCCAAATGGTCAAGTTTGGCTCAGCTTGATTTTCTGCACTTCTCACAGCCATGCCCAGATGCTCTGAGCAGCTCAGAAATTTGACTGACACCATCATCTTGAGGAATGTAAATGGACATCATTAATGTTTAACAGTTCAAAGATGAGTTTAGTATGGCAATTCTCTTATAGGATCAACACAAAAAATGCTTTTATTCCACTCACCCTTTATTATTTGGGATGTAACTAAGGCAAACTTGCCAGAAGTGACCAGAACAGGTATCCCTGGCTGTCCATCCAGCTTCTGTGCCACAGGTTAGGAAAGAAGTATCCTTGGCTGCCTGAGCTGCTGCAATAGAGGGACAGGATCCATCTCCCCCTCAGAGAGAGCATTAGTAGCAGGCACAGGCTTTCCACATTCTTAGAGCAAAATATTTACATTACAAGTGCTGAAACCAAATTTGGAAAAGTGAAGAATAATATTTATTTTGACAATGTTAAATTGCATTAAAGTCGAAAGTGAAAATTAGATGCATGCACATACACCAAGGACATTATCCACTAATCACAGGAACATAAAAGAAGTGGAAAATATCCTCCTCCTCTGCCACTAGGAAAGTTGGTCTGGACTAAATTACAGGCAAAATGTGTAATTAAGCAAGCTATTATTATCCAGTGTCTTAGCAGATGCTGACCTCGTTTATGGTGCTTTGGATAAGAATTCAACTGAGGTTTGATATTGCAGCTGTGTCCGTGATGCCTTGGACCTGTTGTACTGCCCCAGAAATTCTCAGCATGTTCACATTGGTGTCTAAGTGTGGTGCTTACAGTTTCCTGCCCAACTCAGCTGCTGACTAGGGAACTTTTCTTTAAATTCCTGGGAAAGAGAAAATGGTTTTACTGATCTGTCAGCCAGACTTTATACTTGCAACTGTGTTTAATTACTCTGAAGAAACTTTAATAGTCCATCGGTACAAGGGTGGGCTGGGGGGTGGTGGCTTCCACTGCTGTGTTATTCTCTTATTTTTATTTTTTGCAGGTGTAGAATTGTCGCTTAGTTACTGAAATAATAATTTTTTTGGAAATATCATTGGCATGAGAGATGAGCTGCCAAAGTGTTACAGGCTCAGTAATTTGTACATGGAAATGAGGATCCAGGGAACAACATGAACATCAGTGGCCTGAGGAGGTTATGATTAAAACATGATGCTGAGCTTTTATGATTTCTACAGCTAATTAGCAAGATTTATAAGCATCTAAGAAAAAAAAACAAGGCTGAATACAGTAATGATACTTATTTTCCACTTGGAGCAGAAAACTACTAGGTTCTAAAAGAGCAGGGAAAGGAAGAGAGGAACAAACACCCTTCTCTCTTCATTTGCCCATGATGTAGCCTAATTGCTTCTCTTTTCCATAGGATGAGTGAATGTCCCTCAGGTGGTGAGCACAAAGTCTGTGACTTATTCACATCAATGGCAATACTTCGTTGATTTAATAGAGAAAAGGATTCCTGCTGTTTCTTTATGGCTTCAGACTAGCACTGGTTTTGTTTTCCAGCAGTGTGTTGGGGGGAATGTGAGATGTCTGAAAAAGCTGCTTCCACCAATATATACTTGGTTGATTCTGCTCCCCAGAGGTGCAAAAGGAAAAAGAGGGGGAGGAGGAGAAGAAATACCAAACTAGTCTGTACAGGAATGAAGGGCTCAGTCTGCAGCCGTAGACCTGTGAGGGCTCAGTCTGAAGTTGCAGACCTGCAAGGGTCCCCGCTATTCCCAGGAGGGCTTCAGGCTGGCAGCGCTTCCATGACTTGCCTAGGAAGTTTCTGGTGTGTGTGGAGGGGCTGTGTGTGACCCCAGCCTGTTCCCTACAGCTTCTGCATTTCCAGAAGCCCAAACAACCTCACATAGTCACAAAGTGGAAAACCCCATGCCAGCACGTAAAATCCTTCTATTCTGCCTGGACACACCTTTCAGACAGAAAAGAAGACATCCTCCAGCAAACCTGATTGCATGGGAATCTCATAGCATTGGATGATACTTCCTTGAAGTGTAGATAAAAAAATAGATGAACGTTATAGCAAAGGAATTTCTCTAACACAGGCCCACAGCAACTGAAGTCAGCTGTGATGACACGGTTTGTTGCGATTGCAGCTAACCGCTGCGTGCAGCACAGCTGAGATTTCACCAGGGTGTCCCTCACCCAAGGTTGTCTCTTGGAAGAGGCTCTCTAGCCACCACAGGCATTGTTCTTTTTCAGCGCCTGCCCTGGGCACTTCTCCTGTTTCTAGAAAGAAATGCAAGGACTACAGGTGGGTCTATGCTTCCCTAGTGGGTATAATCGTGACCCATGGTGAGGAACTGAGAGCCCTGCCAGGCCCTCAGCTGCCTGAGCAGCCTTGCTTCCCTTGGCACACAGCATGCAGTGCATCCCAGGCAAACTGGGTTGTACTTCATTTATTATTGATTGTAAACTTCTAGCAGCAGGCACAGCACCTTCCCATGTACATGTAAAGTGCTTTACCCATTCTGTATGTCACCACAATGTAATAATTAAAAATGCACTGTCTTATTACATGGCTAGTTTGCCCACAGATGTCCATTTACAAAGCTGCATCTATTAATACTAGAGCCGTGCTTCCTCAGCTTATAGATACATAAATACTGGTATGCCATGCTTAATAGTATCCTAGTGTTTTATTATTTTTAAAAGAACCACTGTCATCACTTCATCCAGTAATCTTTTTCCTAGTTCCTGTATTCCTAGGCAGTTGGCCTAAATGGGTATAATGGCATAATTCCCATTCCAGCAATGGTTTGATGCTCACATTAAGCAGTGCTTGGTAGCTGGCACATTCTTAAGATACAGAATTTGCCAGAGTTTATGATGAGACCCACACTGGATTGATGCCTTTCTCCATTTTTACCTCCAAAATCAGTCCATTTTTGGTGATATGAAGTGGGAGCAATTACATACAAATATTTTTTGAGAGTTTCTGGTCTACTGTTAGGGAGATTTAGTCATCTAACTTCCACTGAAGTGCATCCTAGCATCCTGTTTTCTTGGCCAGAGGTGGTGCAGAAGATGGAAATGTCATGTCAGCATCTCCAATGGCAAAATGTCCAGCGAGAGGAATAGCAGCAGAGCTTGTTCTCACCATATAAACCCAGGGCTGTATCTAGACGCAAAGCTCTCAAAACAGGGCTGTGGGTGAAAGGATCTTGTCCTGCTGGGAAGAGGAACATGGAAAAGAAAACCATGAAAGTCTGAATTCAGCCAGGCTAGCACTGGTGGTGATGGGAGGGGAGCGGAGAGGCTACAGGGCAGTCCCCGTCACCCGTCACCATCCAGCACAGGGAGCAGGGTCTGCCTGACCTCTTTTACAGGTGTGCAGGGAAATAGAGGAGCAATGGGCTGCCAGCACTCTCCTCCCAAGCATGTGTGCTCCAGATGTGCCAGGAGTGAAAGCCAGCCAATAAGGAATATTATTTATAATAACAATAATAACAATATTAGTAACATAAGAACATCTGGCAGTGGGGTTTTTCCATCTACCATTTGGCTGGAGGCAGAGCATTCGGGTGATATGACAATCAGTATTTCTGTTTCCAATTTAGCCCCAGCTCAGCTGCTGCAGCAACTCAGAGACAGGCGCTTCCAGGGATGCATCCCTGGCTCCTGGGTTCAGCCAGCCCCACAGGTGTCACTGCTGTCACTGCCAACAGCCAGAATCACCTAAACTTGTCTGAGTTTGGGTTTCCTTTATCAGATGTTTCATACGAGCTTCCAGGAGGTTTTTTATACTTGCATGGCTCCTTTCCATCCCATCCTGTGAGAAAGTTACTCAGCTACAATACTGTGTGTTTTCAGACAGAAAACAAAAGTTAGCTGTTTTGAAATCAAAACGCTAGTGACTCTATTACATATATCATGCTCTTGAAAGTATATTTAACTAAATTCATATTTAAACCATTTGGTGTTGTTTTGTTAATGCTTTCAAATGTGTCCAGTAAATAACATCACTTCCACCTACAAAGATTTTGACATGAAACTAACACAAAGCCTAAAAAATTAATGCTGTGATTAAAACCAATCCTCTAGCTTTTCTTTCCTCATCATATTGGCAGAAAGCTAAAAGCAAAACTAAACATAAACTGTACATAGATAGTTGTTGAAAAAATCCTTTTACCCATCTTACTCATCATTAGTTTCTCCCAGCAAGTTGTAGGCTGGGGAGTTAATTTTTTCAGGACGTAGTACACGGAGGGTGGATTCCTCAGTCATGGCACAGGCTTTCATTTTAAAGCAGACAATACATTGCACATAGACTCTCATGCGCTATAAATTTATACAGGTTGATGACAAACATAGAATTTGCACTACTAAAACTTCACATTCAAGAGTAACATTGATTTAAGTATTTGAATATTCTCCCTCAAGTCATTAAAGACTGAGATTTATGTACAGCAAATGAAGAGGCCTCCTTATGACACTGGAGACGTACCTTGTTCCTGTCCTTGGGGTCAGCCAGCTCTGCAAGTACGCTCAAGGACAAGCTAGGTCCCAATACTAATTTTACTGTCAAATTTGCATACGAAGCAGCAAAAGTTGCTGATAAACAGAAAATCCAGGCCTTTGGCTCCGTATTTGTCTAATTACTAAAAACAATTGTTTTAGATGGCACCTTAAATAAATGCACTTTATACACCACTCTGTCAATTATATGAGGTTAGATTAGATCAAATCTAATTATGCAGCTACCCCTCCTACTTCATGCAACTGAATTTATAGGACAATGTAAGACTGCTCCCATCCCTTTTGGCTCTGATGCAGTGAATCTTAATATAGGTAAGGTGAAAATCTCAATATTCAGCATTATTTGTAAATGGTAAAAGTGAGGAATTTGGATGAATTCTACTTCCAGTCTTATTTTAATCAGCACATAAGCTCCCTATTGTCACAAATATTATTAGCATATAAAACCTGCTGACTGCTAAAGTTTGGGGAATTTTGATAATGAAGACATTACCATACCCTTAAATCTGGCACATTTTCTGAAGCAGATGCTTAGCTAATGTATATTACAAAGTTCCCCTAGTTGTTTCAATGCTAACTTACAGTCACCGAGAGCTGGGAGCTTTGGCACACGAATACCAGGCCAGACTCTCATCTCTTGGCCTGGAGAGTCACTGGCTTGGAGATCTCCTTGGGGATGCTCACTATGCCATCCAAGCAGGGATCCAACACCTTCCTTTCTCTGGAATGTCATGGCTGGACCTGGGTGCAGTGATTATTGAGCAGCACACAAACAGACAAGAAATTTGGCAGCTGAGCAGCCAGAAGAGATGGGGAGAAAGCAGAGCCAGAATGAGCAGACCTGGGGAAATGGAACTGGGAAAGAACAAAGAAAGAGCTGTAATCAGAAATCATCTGAAGCATCGCTGCTAAAACATTATGCATAACAACATCCTTCATGACAGTCCAGGACTCTCAGCTTGGGCCAGGGAACTGTCAGCTAGGAAGGGGCAAGTTGTTACATGGGTTCATACTATTAATAGTGACAGTGCTCAGTAAATCTTATCCTGTGCACTGTAAACAAGTTTTTATTCCTATGGCTCAGGACAAGTCCTTTCAAATCCAGAATTTATTTGCTTCCTAGATACACAGGCCAGAGGTTCAGCTTTTCAGGCAGAACTGAAACACTGCAACACTGAGCACTACACTGGTTGCATACATTTTTTAGATTCACCTCCCTCTTGCAAGATGTTGAGCTTCTCAGTTCAATTTCTTTTCCCCTCTCTGAAACAGGGTCTTTCCTCCATTCTGCAGGGCACTGCCTCACATGCACGCTCTTTTGCTTTATGTGAACTAAAGAAGTATCTGTGACAGTCACCTGGGAGGGTGAGGTGTTGGTTCCTGCCTCTGTCTGAAAGATTTGGCGCAGTGGGAGAGTGGCGTCCAGATCTTCACAGTCTCTGGAGAGGTCTCAGAGCCTGACAAGACAGCCTTCTCTCTTCTGGTGCTTACTCTGGGGATGATAATTAAAATCTTTGAACCCAAAGATGGCAGCTTCAATGAGGAGACCGAAGGTCCCTACTGCAAAGCTTTGTAAGCTTTTTCTCCTAGAAGATAGGTTAAACTGTCTGTACCCCTGGCAGAGGCGGGGTGTCAAACTGGGTGTTCCACAGGCTGCGTAAGAAGGTAGAGCTGGAAGTGCTTAAATCCCTTCTCAGTCCTTTGGGGTCTGCTTTACTTTACCATCAGAGGTAACCAGCAAGCTGGCCAGTTTTTGATACTGAGTCTCTGTGCAGCAGATAACTGAACACGTTCAGGCAGGCGTGCTCTGCTCCCCACTCCAGTTTCAAGAGTCTGTTACCAAGAAATCCTCAACATCAACATTGGTTTTCTGGCAAGATTTTAATTGGTTTTTTTACAATGTGACAGTGTAGAAGGCTGATGAAAAATCCCCAGAGCAATGTGTGTTATGGTGTCAACATCAGAAATCTAGAGACAGTACCAGTGATTTGCTCTCATATTTCTGCAGCATGTCGTCTGAAAGAAAAGATTGTTTACTGTCGAGCATCTTACAATTACAGAAGGACAGAAGAATCAAATTATGGAAAAGGGGGCACACACTTCTAATCATGCTAAAAATACCCTTAGGAATAAATGCTGCAATTTGTTGCTTTATGCTTTTTTCCAAAGGTTGCCTTTGAGCACCATTAAGAGGCAAGACACCTTCCTCTCCTGGGCAAAAAAAATCTTCCCCCAAAAAGGTCTGGAAGGGAGTAGATGCAGTCTACCTACTCCTAAATTAATATTTAGTAGACTGCATCTACTCCTAAATTAATATTTAGGAGTCTCCACATGCTTCAGTATCTTCCACGCATCAATGTCAACCAGTTTGGTGGAACATCCAGACTTGGTCTTCAGTAGAAAAAAATGTTGACTAAGTTTATGCTTGATTTCCATGAGCACTCGTGCATGCAGTGGACACTTCCACCCTCATACTGCAGAGTGTTTTGGCCACAGGACCACAGATTACTCTGTCTTCTTTAAGAGAACACTGCTAGCAGTGAAGTTCCCTCTTGACACAAGGTTAGCACTGCTCTTAGTGAGCTGTGGCCTTGTGCTGTGGGGGAAAGAAGAGAAAATAATTCTTAGATTCATAAAAAGAGGATCTCGGAGCGGTCAGTAAATGGGACAAGTGAAGATGACTAGTGTTGTGCTGATTGCTGTCAGAAATCCACTCAGAGCACAATCCCTTCCTACCTCTTTATAAGACAAAAGACTAGAGCTAGGGAAGGGGAGAATCCATCCAGCCTAGTCAATCATCTCTGCAATAGGTAAATGAGTTACTCCAGCTCCTACCACAAAATAGCAGAAGCTGGGGGACTAAGCCCACTTAACTTTAACCAACTTTTGCTGATGTGGGACCTTAAACTACACATTTTGGGGATCAAGAAACAAGAGTGCTATTGGCTGCATTACAATGAACAAAATGAGCAGAAAAGTGACTGCATATGGGTAATAAAATAATAGCTGGTGGAAAACATGAGGAATCATTTAAATGATGCAAGAAGGAAGGATATACAACTGAGTATATTTTTCATAGGGAAACAGATGAAAACTGGTTCTCCAGCAAAGCTGGGGTACAGCCAGGGACTTAGATGTTGCAATGTTTTAATTTGCAGATTTCCTGTTGCCTAGCAGACTCCTCAGCCAGGAACTGGACAGTCAAGATACAGTTCCCAGGGAGAATTAGGTGCCTTAGAATAGTATTCCTAGAAACTAGCACACTGAGCATGAAATTATTTACACTGGCCTGAAGAAACCACAGAAGAACAGAATAGGACCACAGCCAGAGACAGCAAAAATCTCTCTCTTTGCTCTGTCTTGAATTTTCTACTGAAGGCAGGTGTTCAAGCCCAGTTAGCCCTTTGTCACAAAAAGAAACTTAATTTATGTCTTCTTGCGAAAGTAAGACTATGAAGGCCAACCTACAGCTTCAATGGGAGAAGGCATGCTCCATTTGAGAAGTTGCTCTGCAAGTACCTGGAGGTAACAACATCATCACATTAACACAACCATCCCCCAGCCTCCTGTACTACTCACAGTAACATGAAGATGCAGGTGAACTTTGTAAAAGCTTAATGTGGAAGAGCTTCACAGCCAACTTTTTGTCAGCATCTTTTCACCTCTGTATTAGGCATGGAAAACTGATGGACAAACTCGTTATCTTCTCTTGTGCTTGCTACCTTGTGAAAGAAGGCTCTGCAATATCTGTTGAACCTTGCAAACAATTTACCTCCTCCTTAGGCTTCTTTATTAGGTGTACAAGAGTAGTATATATATAAAATCAGCTGAGTGCTACATCCGAAGAATAATAGAATTATAGAATCACAGAATGGTTTGGGTTGGAAGGGACCTAAAGATCATCCAGTTCCAACTCCCCTGCCACGGGCAGGAACACTTTCCACTAGATTAGGTTGCTCGAAGCCTGATCCAACCTGGCCATGAACACCTCCAGGGATGGGGCATCCACTACTTTTCTGGGTAGAGAACAACTACGCCAAAGAATATTTATGTGATTTTATCCAGTTAACAGTAAATTGCTTCTACAAAAGCAGACTTTAAGTAATACTGTAATATGGGCAGCTGTATCTTGCTTGCAGGCAATCTCTTCAATGATTTCAGAAAGGTTGGTCATTGTCAAATTTAGAATAATCTTGAAGATCTAGCCTTAGAAAGCAATTTTGAAGTTGGCATGAATTATATATGCCTTAGACTTGTATCATGGATTTTTTGAAATTTAAGACAAATATGCACTAAGTCATTTTCATAATGATGTTTACAATACGGCACTATTCCCAGGCTTAAATTCAGAGGATTTCTGTCTCTGTGGCTGCCAGTGAAACTCTGCTTCTTTCTGTAGGCAAATAATTTTCAGTAGTGTCTTACTTAGCGCCTTAAGACAGGCTGCGCTACCAGATAAAGCCCTGTTATGTGAAATCTCAGGAAAGCAAACTGCAAGCCTCTTGACTGTAAACATACAAGCAAACATGCTCTTGATAAACAAAAGAGCCCTTGAGTTAATGACAATGCATGCCCATAGCCATCTTGTTTTCTGCTAAGAGAATATTCTGGACTGACAGGATTGAGATGAGTAGAACTCAAACACTGCTGTTGATGTATATCTTTGATTTGACTAGTTGATGAAATGTGCTTCAGAAAAACGTTTCTGAGTAGGAAGAGTCAAACAGATAATTTTTCTGACCATATGAGACCATCTCCCACCTCTCAATAATACCCCAGAGTACTCCCTTGTTACAATTAAGGTTATAGGGGGTATTATTGGTGGCAAAGCTTTGTCGAATAAATAGGACCTATTTAGCAATCAGCTGGACAAGACAACAGCAAACAGATTACGAAAGCAATAAACCTGCCAGAGATGGACATTGGATCATCTAATTGACCTTCTATGTTTGAACCTTGTCATCTATCATTGGCTACGGGCTGCAGAAGAATGAAAAATGTTCAAGATGAAAACAGGTTTAAGAAGAGAAAAAGAAAACACAGACACAAATGCGGAACACGATATGATTGCTCAAGATGCAAATTGTAACCAGATCCAGGAACAGATTAAGAAATGATGAGTATACTCAGAGTGCCAGACTCCAAATAGTAGGTTACTGTAATGCCTCCTTTTTAACCCCACAGAGTCACTTAGCCAGCACTAAACTTCCTTTGCAGGACTTGGATCTCCTCATGTTCAGGATGTAGGCAGAAATACACATTCAAAGCTCTAACTTTACTTCTAGGTCTATGGCAAATTAGAGACAATAACCTAGGCTTCATTTTACAACTGGAAGAGTCACAGAAAGTAGCTCATCTCATCTGAGGCATCACCTCTGAATACACCTCTACAAACTCTGATTTTCCAGAGAGAAAGACAACAGTAGTGCTGCAACTAGCTGGGAAAAAAAACCAAACCAAAACAAAACAAAACAAAAAACCAAACCTTGGATTTCTACTACAATCAGCCTGAAAATCTCTGGTTTGTAGAAGTTAGTGTGCACTGCTACCATTTCTGCTGATTTGGTCTCTCTTGGGCTCATCCTGCAGCCAGCACCCAAGGACAACAGCATGCTAAGAGCTTCTCAGCACTCTCTCCCTCCTCCAAAGTCTAACCACACAAGGATTCTCCATCCACTTCCCCAGGCTCAGGCAAAATACAGGAAAAAAGAGAGAGTTCTGCTGCACTAGAACTGCTGTCTTTCCTTCCTTCCTTCAGAAAACACTGCATTTGCTTCTCAATTCTAGGTAAAGATGCAACTCTAATGTATCCTCGCTTTGTCTAGCTTAAGTTCAAAAGCAGAAAAATTGCAAAAGAGAGAAAAGAAGGAAAAGTGCTTGTGAGGGGCCACAGCTCTGCTCTCTCTCATCTCTGCTACTCTGCTCAAAGTCCACAGAGCACTAAGGTTTCTACAGCATCAGGAGGTGGGTGGTAAATTGACCAAACTTTGCTTCAAACGTACCCATGGCTTTCAAGGCGGTTTGCTGGGAAACATCATTACCTGCTGGAGAAAAGAATGGGAGCCAGTCACCCAGTCCTCAGTTTTTAGGGGTTGGCAGGGCCTATTGGTATAAAGACATTTTTATTATCAATGCTTCTAATCAAAAAGTGTTTGATGACAAGATTAAGCAAGGATTTTGCGAAGTGATTAGCTCAATTGCCTCAGATTTCCCTATTTATTACTGACTCTTTCATCCAACAAAGAGTGGAATACAAAATGATTTATAGACTTTTACAAGATTTTACATTCTCCAATTAAGAAAGGCTGAGAAATACTTATTCAAAATATTCAAAGACATTATAAACCCTCCTGCTCTCTGCTATAGGACTTTCAAAACTAGATTAAGAAGGGCAAAATATAAACTTAAAATGGACAAATCAACCTCTCCCCCTCAGCCACAATAGAAATGGAACTAGAAGTATGAGTGATCCTTTATTTTGCAGTTTTCCAATTTCTTCTCCTGCAAGTAGAAAAAACAACTTTAGGTTCAGTCTATTACTCGGACTCTTTTACAAACACAATTTTTGTCCTCCACCTCTAACAAAAGATCCCCAGTCTCAGCATTACTCCCAACAGCTCCAATGAACAGTTCTGGGGTCTCCACTGAACAATTTATTTGCAAATCAGATTGACACAGAATTATTTCCTTGGCCAAGAAAATTAAGAATTGATCCAAAAAAAGACCAAAAAAAAGCCCTTTCCCCTCAATTTTCAGGCAAGCACACAACTGTAATAACATTTGAGCATATTTTATCATCAAAATCAACTACTTCACCCTTAAACAACTTATACTACTTAGCTAACTGAACTGGTCTGCCTAAACAATTAGTCATTTTCTTAAAACAATGATAACAGGCAAGATTGTGGTTTCCATAATAAAGTGATCACTTTTTGTAGAAATTATACCTTGTATCTGCTTCTCCAATATATATGTTACTGTATGTATTCAATGTAGTTAATACTCACATGACAACCAATGGAGAATAGAAAAGAAACCAAAGCTGGCACAGATCCTACCTCATCCTGAGTTTCAGCTTCTGGGACAGGAGTCAGGAAAATGAAATGTCTCAATAAATGTCATTCTGTCATAAGTAATGAGTACGAAAGAGGAAGGTAAACTCAGGAAGAAAGCAGGACGAGATGAGACCTTGGGATTTCAAACTCTCTTCCAATTCATACAAACAGAGGTTATTTCCTTTGGGTTTGAGTCCCTATCCCAACTTATTGCTCTGTTGTATATTATAATAAGTAGAGGTCCCAAACATTTACCTGACTGAATTACCACAACACGTTACCAGAAGAACCGCTATCACCAGGAGACCACAGGTCATCAGTGCCCTTTCCCCCTGACCGCACATCTAGGCAAGTGCTAAGATGGGATCCATCACTCATTCCAGGCTGTTGGGACATCACGTTGAAGCTGGATGCAGCAGGATCCCCTTTCTCACAGAATCAAGTGGAAACAAAGACATGGGATCTTCATGACACAAACTCAGGCTTTGGTGGTGTTTTTGAGGGCTGGGTTTTGTTGGTTTTGGGGTTTGGTTTTTTTTCAGGCAGACATTTATGTAACAAGGAGCACCTGAACTAACTGAAATCTAAGTAATGATGTAGAGGACAGAGAGAGGGAGGAATAGGGAAATGAGTGGAAAAGCTTGATCGTCGGTAATTCCTTACCTATAATAATTTCTAAAGCTGGCTAAGCACCGAAGCATGTGCAAAACTGCATAGAGTGAATTCTTCCTCTGAATCACCTCCAAGACATTGATTAGAGCCCACAGAATTACAAAATATGCACATACAATTATAATTAATATGATTACAGATTTTATGAGATCATATCATTTCCAGTTCGATGTAAGAACAGTAATTTCAGAAGGGTCAGTTGTCCTTCCTTATCCAACGAACTTGTGCCAATGTAAAATTACTAAGTGGGAGGAGAATTAAAGCATGTCACTGGAAACTGGACAATTTAAGTCTCTGGAGATATACATCTGCTTTTAGAGTTCATTCTTTGATATTTTTCTTTAAAAGACTGAAAACCAAGCAATTGAATACTAATTAAACCGTTACAGTGTCTGCGGGGCTTTTTTTCCATTACAAGTTCAATAACCTAAATGAGGTATTTTAGTTACTTCTCCAGAGCCCAGATATACAACAACATCCCCCTCCACACACACACACACACACACACATATCTCTGAATGTCTGAATGCTGAAAACCCTGGTTTATAAACTCAAATATTGAGATCAATTCTTAGGAAACTCAGAATCAACAGTGCAGTCGTGTGTCTGACAGGACAGCCAGAAGCTAGGGATAATTTCGGGAAGAGGCACTCTTTTTGTCCCACTCAAAACAGCTTTGCTTTGGAGTGAGTCGAAGTGAAGTATGTGCAGCCATCGTTGCTACAAAGGCATCCTCCACTTACGGGAGTAAGTTGCAGCACTTGTGCTTTGAGTTTTAAATAAAAGCAGCCTTTGGGACTGAGTGCTTAACGTTTGTGATTCAACAGATATTCTTTACACCCTTTTCTAGATCTTAGGTACTAACACAACAGATTAGTCGGACTCTTTAAAAACTGCCCCATCCAACTTGCCAGACACTCTAAATCTGCAAAGCAAAAGGTAGCTGGTACCAAAATAGAGTCTTTGGGTACCAAGCCTACAGATTGGCAGTAACTTAAGGCAATAAACTGATTTCCTGCTCTCTGCACAGACTATAAAGAGGATGTAATATTTCATGGTAAAAGCTTGCTGTGGAAGATATTTGCCTGGACTCTTTTTAATAAAGTCTATTTGGCAGCTATAGGGGAATGGACCATTAGGCATTTTTCCATCTCTAGCGTCTATTATTCTAATTCCATCTAGGAACAGCAGTCCAGTATCCAACTGTAGCAGTGAAGCTAGAAAGGTAAAGTACAGACATAAAAACACAGGCTGAAACAGCCAACGCGATTAGTTGTCCGTATCTGGTAGCCAGTAATCTGATAGTCTAGCCTCTTACCTTTAAAACTGAAAATATCCATCATCATAGAGTGGGAATTCATTTCTAGAAGAACAAATACAAAACTTTGAAAATAATCTTCTAGGCATGTGCTGGAAGTACCTCATCACCCTGTCCTCTCCCTCTGTGCTGAAGTGTTGCATCCTGTGAAGAAGGCTAAGACAGAATCTCTGAAATGTTGTGATGATTTTTCTCTTCACCTTGTCACAGCTCTGCTGAGTGATGGAGGAGGATCTGAATGGTCTATTCTCTCTGGAGTGAGACAATAGTGTCAACACTGCTCTAGATTTCAGATCTGGCAAAATCTGCCTGAAGGTGACATGGAAGAACAGTAAGTTTTAAATGACCTCTCCATTCTCATATGACTCCTGTGAAGGTCGGCCATCAATAAGAGAAAGCTTTCTTAAAAATTAACTGTTATACTTGTATCTCTCATACTGCACATCCGAGCACAATTAGTTATATGAAGTAGACACTTATTTTAGATGCCAACTGATAAGCACAACTTACCAGTTGTAATGAATTTCTATAAGGATCTTTTAGTCCCAGTGCCATCGGTGTTCACAGAGTAGCAATGCTCCATAGATAAGAGCCTTTCTTGACATCAGCAATCATAAACATTCATTTTTTTCTTTGGAAACCCTAACACAGTCACATAGTTTCTGGAAAAAATCTTCAGACAAGCTTTAAAGATAACTGCTACAATAAAGGTTTCTCTTCAGTTTGGTAGGTTTTGATCTGTTTGCTGTAGCTAGGTATAAAATAGAGTAATTTCATTACAAATTACAAGTTGGAGTGGATGAAACCAATTGTGCAGATTACAACCTTTGAATTTTTGCTTGAAGATCATACTATTATTCAGAAAAAAATTAACAATCAATCATTGATAAATCTACTTGCATTATTGTTCACGGTACCAAGCAGGTTACATAACCTGCAGAATGTGCAGTGTTTTGTAGACAATTACTTTGTAGTTCACTGTGAATTTCCTCACTAATTTTAAAACCAGCCTTTCTTTCATGTATTTACAGTACATCCCTGAGGATCGTTGCTCTTTTTATTTAGAAAGCGAATGAATGTAAATGGTGCCCACAAGCACTAAAATATTAGATGCTACAACAGAACTCTATAAAATCACTAGTTTCACAGACAGATCCAGATTCATATTTACAGATCCAGAACATTTTGCTTCCCTGATCTCCTAGCACAGAAAAAATTCTAAGCAGACATACAGCATTGTGATCAAGCCTAGAAGAAAAGATGGTGGAGTGGTATGGGAGATGTTAATTTTCCTGCTCCACCACAGGCATCATGTGTGAACTTGGGTAAGCGACACTGTAAGATAGGAGTAGTATCTGTTTCATATGGATCTTGTGAGGACAAATATATTGAAGAATACAACCTCAGCCTCAGAGATGGATAGGATCATAGAATGAATCATGAATCATATAATGGTTTGGGCTGGAAGAGACCTTAAAGATCATCCATTTCATCCCCCTTGCCATGGGCAGAGACACCTCCCACCAGATCAGGCTGCCCAAAGCCCCATCCAGCCTGGTGTTGAACATCTCCAGGGACGGGGCAGCCACAATTTCTTTGGGGAACCTGTTCCAGTGCCGCATCACCCTCATCGCAAAGAATTTCTTCCTAACGTCTAGTCTAAGTCTTCCCCTCTGCCTCCACCAACTTATAGCCATTAGGATGCCTACTTACATTTCACACAGAGAAAACCTCTTCAGGTAGGAGTACCCATTGCAGTTACAACTGCTGAACAGTCACACTTGTACTGCCTCATTATCTCAGCATGTAGGGTATTATACCCCCTCTAGTACACAGACAGCATCTTGTTCCAAACACCTCCCTAAAATCCTCTGCTGCTGTTTGCTAGGCAACTAACTTAACCTGCTACACAACTCTACTGCTCCCCTGTACTATTAAGGCCAAGATTAACTAGTCGGTGATTTCACACATTGAGTCTGGGTTATTGTCCTGTTACTCAGACCTTACCAACACAGACAATAAGCATCTCACCAAAACACACTCAGAGAGCAAAAGAACCTCAGCACATCCTCACACCAGCAGCTACTCAGTTGTGCTCTTTGAAACACTTGGGTCAAAAAGTTGCAGCATCCAAATTAAAGGAATCCCAGGCCACCTCTCAGCTGGCAGACTGAGAGGGAAGATCTGATTTCTCAGTAAAAATCAGTAGTCACTGAGTTTCAAATCCAAATAGGACAAAGACCAAATCAGAAACATATTAGGCTCCAAAGGGACCATTTTCACAGGGGTGGAAAATACTATGAGCCAAATCAGCTTGGAGAGAGAATTTTTTAAAGGAAAACAGAAGTAATAATCAGGAGGTATTGGAAAAGAGAGCATTGGATACCTAAAGATCCACAATAATGAAGACAAAAGAGGAAGTTTTTGCTGCTGTGACACACACTGTGGCTAAACATCCTGCGCCTTAAACCTCTCCAGAACCTGAAGGGAGGCTGCAAGTGCCTCTAGGCGACAAATCTCTTCACACCTCTTCAAGGTGCTAAATCCCATGGACCAAAACCCAAGTTGTGGTTCCACTACTGATGCCCATGGTTCCTCTTGATTAACTTTGGTGCATCCTGCCCTGGACCGCAACAAGAAAATAAAGGTTTCAGCAGCCACAACATAGTTTGTCATTTAAAAGAAAAACACAATAAAGCATACCTCACAAGTGAGTAAATAACCCCCGAAGACAATCCTTCTTACTTTAGTTTATCTTCCCATTTCTTAAAGAAATCTGTGGTCAATTTGTGTTTAGGAAGGCAACGAATGACTTTTTATCTTCAATATTCCACAATTTTACATAGCCCACTATGATACAAAAGACCATCAGCTGCTTTCCTTCTCCTGGCAGGAAGATTTTGGGCGATTCAGTGAGTAGCTGCACAGTCTCCACACTCAGCCTGAGGTCTAGGAGCGATGTGACAGAGACCACAGTTTCCTCACCACAGAGAGTTGATCCAACAGCTCACCTCCAATGGACAGAAGTCCACTCCCTTGTAGTAATCTTTTTCAGCAAAAAGAATAGTGTTCTGCTGGGTTAGTAAGTTGAACTTGCGCAGGAAAAGGCTCCGGTAACAAGTAGAGTCACTGCAAGAGCAGGCAACTCTGCTGAGCGTAGCATGAGAAAAGCCAAGACCAGGGAACAGGGGAAAAGCACAAACCCCCTCTCCTTTCAGCAGCACTGCACTGTCACATTAGTTTCCCTGCTTGTGAAACCACAGGCTGAGGACTTGCTACGAAGCAATAACTCATCTGCAGAACCTTTCATGAAATGTAATCCAGTACTCCCAAACTGGATTGGTATCTCACCCATCAGCTCCCCAAAGCATAATAGATATAAAGCAACAATCTAGTGAAAGGGGAAGTAAAATTAGATGTACAAATATTTAGGTAACCCATGAAAAAAGGAGAAGTAGGCAGCAACTTATTGAAAACATAAGCCAGAAAACTGATAAAGCAGCCAACAGGCCAATGGGAAATAAATTCTGTTAGCACCAAAAGATACTATGAAAGGAGAGATTTTGATGTTTGGGTGTTTGCTCTCCTGTTTGATGAATTCTTGGGTTTTTGTGTATATCAATATCAAATTGATTCATTTTTGGATGGACAAAGTAGATGAAAATGAAGAGGCAGAACTCTTTCATATCCTTATTGAGCATTAGAGAAGCAGCAGCCAATATGCATATATGAAATGAATGAAATGAACGTGAGTTAACTGGCTTCACAGTAAACAACGAGTTTCAGTAAAAAAATTGACATTACCAGCCAGAGTAATTCTTAAATGAGCAAGTCTGATCTGTGCACATCCAAGAGCTCTAGAAGCACAGACTGACAAGTGTTCTGGACTTAACCATCTCCATTAACTAGGAGGAGGATAACACGACTGCTTTAGATCTAAATCTTGACATGAAAGATTAGGGGAGTCAAAAGCTCAGTCTAAACATTGATTGTCAGTGTGTCACAGAAGCCTAAGATGACTGGAATAAAGCTAAAGTTGTGCCATTCCAGTAAAAGACAAAGTCCTGGCTTGCTTACTTCAGCTGTACCAATCTTGATATAAGACCCAGTTAATAAAAACATTATAGGAGGTTAAAACAATATAAGGCAAAATGGGTATCTGGAAAGCAGACTTTCTCAAACTAGTAACAACTGAAAGCCTATTTGAAATTCTAATAATTCAGAGTGTTGTATAGTTTAAACAACTCAAAACTTTGGAAGTCTTATTCCCAAAACATATCTGATTTCTATAAAACAAGATAGAATGAAGTATCATGGAAAACAATTAACTATTTTGTTCTGTTAATTTGCAGTGAGTAAAATGCATAGCTCCTGTTAATCAGATGTAGATTTCTAAAGTACAAATGATTCTTAGTGAGATTAAAAATCAGAGGGAGGGTACAAAAATCTTCCATCCCTTCTTGTTTTTGTATAGAGTTGTATGAGTTAAAAACTGTATCATATTAAGCTAAAATAGTATAAGATTAATCATTTACTAGGTTACATTGTTAAAAGTTTTATCTTTTTCAGGGAGTTCATTTCAACCTGTTATCACTGTAGGGATCACATAGCCCTTACTGTCAACAAAGAACTTACTGTATTAGTTTTACCTAAATTGTCTTCTCCAAATGGCACATGCTAACACTGAATACAAAAGCAATTGCACTTGCAAAAATGAATATTCCCTGTGTCTCACGTTATCAACTTCTAGACTCTGACATGCCAGGCTAAGAGTTACAAGTTGGTGGAAAAGCAAAGCCACTCATTAAAATAATTTATTATTTTTTCAAAAGCAGAATTAAAGACCTTCTGATTTTTTATAATTAGAAGATGATTAAACAATATAGCTCTAATAAGAAGCATGTCTAAATTTATGCCTTGGTTTTGCACTAATACTATAAACATGACTCGTGGCAGGTGTCTTCAAGGGTACAATCTCAAGGCAACAGCTTTATAAAGAGTTTCTAACGAGAATATATTACCCTGAATAACTCTTTCTACTCAGAGTAGAATGAGAAGAAAAACATCCACTTGCTGTTACAGAACTCAAAATGCATTTGCAAGTGCAACCAGAGAAGTACTTCTTCTTGCTCACAAATCGTGCACATTTGACAAGGAAATATGCAAGATGATGGCTGCAAGTATGTCCCAGCTCTGCCTCTCCTGACTGAAAGACAGGCTGGACTTCAGCTGAGACATTTCACTTTCCTCTCTCTGCCTTCTTGAGAGTACATTCATCCCTGTCTCGAGGCATCCTGAGGAGCAAATAACACCAGTCAATGCACATTTCCCCTGCTCCTTCCAAGCAGCTGGGAGGCAAGTCAAGGGAGCCTGTCAAGCATCTGCACACACCTGCTGAACATTTGATGGAGAAAACCAACAGCTAATAGTGACAAGGACCACATCCTTAAAAACAAAGTCCTCAGCCCAGTCGAAGGGGTAGGTCTCCCAGAAGAGATCAGAGAGGCTGCATGACTTTCAGTGTCAGCAGGCACAGCTGAGACAGGAGATGATGTTGCCTGCACCGCATCCCATAATGCTTTAGCAGTAGCTGCCTCCTTCACAATCTTCGGATTCATCAGTCGTAAGTGGCCCGTCTGAGAAAGCTGCTGTTGCTATTGTTCATGATTAACAGATTATGCCATAAATATAGGTGGTAGCGTTACTGCTCCAGGCAGGTCGGCAAGTCACTTGGAGCACATGCAGTGAGGAGCTCCTGCTGTCCCCTCCAGCATCTAAGCTAACGTGCTCACAAGTAGCTCTCACACGTTCTTGTGAGCTGCAGCCCCGCACCTGGAATGGGCAACTTCTGGCAAGGCTCCAGCAAAGGCTGGCAGCGTCCCAGGGCGCTGCCTGCATTCGGAGCACTGCTTTTTCTCTGTCTCAGCATGGTCACGAAGGGACAACCCCACCAAGCGAGGTCTTAGCAAGCTCACAAGCTTCTAGAAAACTCTCCTGGTGAGAAGGAGGAGGGGAAGGAACACGGGCCACTTGCCAGAGATCGAACTGTCCAATTTAAAGAAATTAATTTAATTGTTTGTGGCAGTAGGAGAGCTTGCAGCTGCTGGCTCCAGAAAGCCTGGACAGTAAGAAAATACAGCGCCAACACTGCTAGAATTAAGCAAGTCAGGTGAGTGCCCAGCAGCTGGGACTTGGGATGTTCAGTGCTTCACAGCCCTCAGATGGCAGAACTGCACAACCATCTTTACCATTTTCAACAGCCACTTCAGAGCTCAACAACTCTAAAATGCATAATGACTGCTAACATGTAGAGTAGCTGGAATGAGATAGGGCTTAAAAACCCCACCACCCTGCAATCAAAACCTCACTCTGCAAAGGCCAGAGGTCCGTCCCACCAACAGGAGGCCCAGCCAGCTACTCGAGCGGGTGGGAGCTGCTGGCTGTGTGCTCCATGCCCTGCACGCAGATTCCTGCTGTCCCAACCCAGGGAAGGGAAAGGCAGGGAGAGCGCTAACAACTGTGTAATTAGAAAATTATGTTTGCTTATTTTCTTTCCTTATTTTTTTTTTGCCTCAGAAGATAAGAACAGTTGGAGAAGTACATGCTGTGGGGCCTCAGCAAACTGACTGCCAGGATTTGCTGTTTGAGGCTTTCATCCATCCAGTTTTAATCCAAATTAGTAGGAGCTTCAGAAAAGGATTCTGGCAATGTCACAGCTGGAAAGATTTTCATCATTAATTCTGCCAAGCATATAAAATATAATTTAAAAGAAAAAAAAGAGAAAGGAAGGTGGGATATAACCGTTCTTGGCACAAACATGTTTTGATCTGCCTTAAGAGTGAAAACAAAAAAAACAAAAGAAAATTTATATTTAATTAAGAAATAGTCCATATCTTTGCCTTCTTTGACATTTTTACATAAGGCTAAAAATGCTATTCCAGGGCGATTATAAAATTAATCTCTTACCGAGGTAGACGTTTTCTTTGCTTTATGAAGAGGCTTGGGGTGAGAGGGGAGGTCCCTCTTCCTTGGCCCCAGTGGCATGGGGCCTGTGCAGTTTTTTAGCAGGTCATTCCCCATAGCAAACAGCAGTAGTTCATCAAGTTCAGCCTGCTGCCTGTCAGGTCGCTCTGGGTAACACCAGAACAGGAAGGCAGAACAAACGCAGGCAGTGCTCGGGTGCTTGTGCACATTCGTCGCTGACCATACCAGCTGCTTTGCAATCACAGGACTGAGCAGAGGCATCGCGATACTGAAGCAGCTGCTTTTCGGTAACCACCATCAAAGACCCACACACGGGTGCACACACACCTCTGTGACGTGCAGGGTTGAAGCCTCCTGTACCTAGGTCTGCTGCAGGTTATCAGCAATCTGTAATGTGTCTCCTGGGTACATCACTAAAGCCAATGGATTTTAACTTTCAGCTGTCAATCTCACTGTAAGCAACCTACAACAATTAGAAAAGATCTTCCGTGACAAACCTATCTTGAGGTCCAGTACCCTCAGTGTAACCAGACAAATTGTCCTTTCTCTGGGACCTTGGGTCTGATGAAGCCTTTTATATAACAGACAGCTGATGTCTCTTTTGAGTGGTGTCCTCCTCACCCATAAGCTTGGAAAGCTGTAACTTATTAGAGGCACTGTAGAAAATAACAGCAGCCGTCACAGAAAACTGTAATGAAAACAGTTGTGAGGATACATACATAAACAGTGTCGCATGGACGCAGGTGAGATATATTTCATTTTAGACTACATGATCACGAAAATCAATTACATGAGAGAATAAGGTTAAAATACCACATTTTTTCCAAATAGCAAAGAGAAGAGGAGAAAGGTAGAGAGGAATACCAGCCTCTTCATTCTCCTGGGTCTCCACAACTCTCTTGGCATTTTAGGAGCAGGGAAGAAGTCTCTGGACTGAAAAGACAGCCCTGTTCAACTCTAGACCTCGGTTTAAGCTGCAGACCAAGCTAAAAAGTAAAGAAAGAGCACCTTTTCTTTTCAGCTTCCGTGAAGGGGTGGAAAGGAGAGTTAGAAATGAGAAAGATGGTGGTGACAGTAGCTGAGCCAGCCAAGAATAACCTTGCCCTTTGGAGAGTTCATCAACCTCCAGTCAAATAACACCAGAGTTGCTTGTTGTCTGATACAGGAACTCTCAACCACTCCAACTCAATCACCTGCTCCAGTCTTGCCCACTCTAACTGGACATTCTTGTCTCTGGAAAACTTGTGACCAGACAATAGTGCAAAGTAACAGGGTCACCTTCTCTGTGACATCCTTCCCTGACTCATGGCCCTGAGGCTGTGGAGTTGTCCTTGGGACAGTAGAAATAACCATTAAGAAGAAATCTTAAAAAGTAGCAAAAGAAGGAAAGAGAAGTTTCAGAACTATTTTGTTTCCTCCATATAACATCTCTGTGGTTAACTAACATCAAAACAGCCTGAGAGAGAGCCCATACTTTATGTTTTCAGCAGCGCTTTTCTGTATTTTAGGACAGGTGAGCCTTGACTGAGAACTCACATAAAATCAACTACCTTCTGCCAACTTCCATGTGTATGCATGCCAATGACTCATTTCTAAGTCACAACTCTGAGCTAAAATACTAGTGTAAAAGAAAAAGAAGAGATGCCAAACAGTTAAGGACTTCTACCACAGCCTTCATGCACTGCTGAACAGCAGAGAGGAAGGAAGGATCCACCGAACCCAAACTTCTAGGGCTGTTGTTGAAGTGTCCATATCCAGCAAGTGGAAGTTGCTTAACTGCAAGGTACCAGCACGAAGTCCAGTACAAGTGTTGTGGAAACAGAACGCCTGTTCTACTAGAGCAGACGCACAGTTAGATGATGACAGCAGCTTCTTAAGTTGGTTTAAAGGGAGAACTACACTTTCATTGAGACATTCAGCAAGCCAACACATCTGCTTCACAACTCTTATCAGAACAATGAGAACAAACTATTGAGCCTGGGTTTGTGAGCTACTCTCATAGCTTGAATGGAAAGTTCAGTCAAGACCTTTATGTTCCTTCTAAAAAAGCTCTTCGTATGCTTTTACTTGGGTCTTTTTGTTTCAAAGATAAGATGAAGAAGCAGCAGGTGATAGCAGCAGCAACAAAAATCATAGTTAATTTTTTCTCCAAGTCTTGTATCCATGCAGGTCCTCTGAAAGCTGAACTCATTTTACAGCCTTTTCCTTGGAAAAGATCTAGCTCTTTTTCTGCAGTCCCTTTCTCTATTTAAATAGATTTGTAGCTACCTGTTATCTATAAAACTTCATCAAACATCGACCTTCTGTCAAACTTCTTTAAATTGGCCACTAATTAAGAGAAGTATTTGAGAGAAATAACCAGGTGGGGCACACAATTAATGCAGAGAAAATCTGTTTCTGTTCCTTTTCTACTTCCTCTTCCCATAGCTACTTAGGAGGCTTGGCAGCTGGGAACATCATCACCAAGTAAAGGGATTCTGTGAAAAGAGAGGATCCTTCCCTTCGCTGCCTCAACAGCAAGAGGCAGCCTCTGCCCATATGACCTTGCAGTCATTTTCAGCTCCTCCCTCCACCCAATTTGCTGCAGCGCAACAAAGCACTCCAAAAATAACGTTTATTTTTCAAAACTGGAAAATGGCACAAACCACCCCAAAGGAGAGAATGACAACGGCATGAGTTCAGCGCAGGCTCATGAACTGACCCTCCCTGCCAGGGACAGGAAACTGAACCTCACAGAAAGAGACTGAATGGAACCAGATTGAATGAAAGCGCCAGAAACCGCGGCCATCAATGGCCAAGTCCTGCTGAAAGGATAACTCACCCGCCTGTCAGTCCTTTGCTAGAGCGAGCGCAAGCAAAGCTATAAATGCCTCTGCTTCACAAGTCTGCACGTACAATAGGCTGGAGCATGTGCATTAAGTGAGGAGAAAGTTAAAGATCAGAAATATTTCTAAATGATAGCTTTAAAGTGGGGAACAGATACTTAACATCTGATTCCAATTCTAAACTTTTTGATTAGCGGGTATTGATGCAGTATCCCAAACAGGCTCACAGTTTCTGCTCAAAACGGTATCCTTCAGTAATGATAGAGCTGTTATGTATGAACTGCTAAACAGAGGCCACACCACCACTGCAGAATGGACTAAAAGTTGGACGAGGCAGAGAAGAAATAAAACTAAATCACTCTCTTTGAATTGACACAGCCAGATTTGCCACTACCTTACATCCTGTATAATCATTTAGTTCATGTCTACGCAGGGTAACTTTCATGAAAATGAAGTTATAAATGCATAATAAATCCATCTAGAAAAATTCCTTGTCATGAAGAAGAGAAAGTAATTTTAATTTGTAAAGTAATAAAACCTAAAAGCCAAATTGTAATGCTAAAATTGAAGTCAGAAGTTGTATGAAGACAGGTTTTCAGAAGTAGTAATTTTTAGATGTAATAGTTGAGTGATCGATTCAAATTCCGCTTTTGAAAAAATTTGTGTTTTGATCTTGCTCCAAGTTCAGCCCAGAACAACTATTATACAGCTGACATTAAAAGTTTCAAAATAACGTGATTTACAATGGAAACACAGAAAATAAATCACTATTTCAGAACCTCCTAACACACCACAGATTAGATCCAGAAGGTCAGACAAAGTTGTCATTGAGTATGTGAGCTCTCCCTGCTGCAGCAACACACACAAGAGCAAATTCAGTTAATGAACTCGACCAGATCTACACAATGACTCGTGACACCTTCCAAGGTATCACTGGTTTTGTGAAGGCACTTGAAGATTATAATCTACAAAGATTCTAACATGACCACAGTCAGTAACTTGCAGCAAGCTGAGCTTTCTCTGGCTGGAGTAAGTAGATACATTCACCAACACCCTGCTGAAGAACGTTTGACCACCAAAATGAGAAGAGCCATTAACATCCTGAATTAATGGGCTTAGTGGTTTTCAAATGAGGTATTTTCATGATGGACATGGTGTGGATTCAGCAAAGTTTGCCTTTTTAACAAATATAGCTTCAATTTCAGAGATTTGATTAGGCTTAGTACCATTAGGGAACCATTACTGATTTTATGCTGTTGTTACTGCTTTAACTATCAGTTTCTGAACCAAAAATTGCAGACAGTTGGCTTGACCAAGAGTCAAGGTTTAGGAATGCAAAAGCAAATCCAAGGTACAGATGAGCTTCAGATGTGGACAGGCTTCACAGGGTTTAACAGGCGCTCCAGAGTTTGTCAGGTCACTCAGGCTTTTGCGAGGTGGGTGCGTGTACGTATGCGCATGTGCACTTGTTTCTTTGTGGTTTTAGGGGGTTTTTTTAAGCACTGCTGGCCTCAGCCAGAGCCATCGGAATTCAAACAAGGAGTTAGTGCATGCAACAATTACAAAAAACTGACAACAATCTCCTCTGTTTTATTGTATACTATTTACAAAAAAACCAAACAAATGAAAATTATCTTCTTAATAAGCAATCCACGTGTTTCTAAAACAGCCAGATGTTCACAGTTTAAGAAGCCAAATAATACTACTACTTTTTTGTAAACTTTCATAGAGAAAGAACAATAATAATGGTTTTAGTCAATCATCATTAGAACTTTAAAGTACAAATATAAATTAAATAAGAGTCAAAAAAACTTGTACAATAAAATCCACTATAAACAAAGCTAATTAAAATGAACTGTTCTCAACCTGTGTTGTGGGTTTCATCTTGTTTTAGAATTAAAAACAGTATTTATTTCTCTGAAGCACCCAAATGAATGTTTATTTCCAGATGTCCTTACAAAGAAGCGCAATCTTCATTCTTTCCTCGTTTTCTTTAATCTGCTTGTATTATATTTTACTTCTGATTGTCTTTTTCTTCTTTGGCAATTCTCTTTGTCACACCACTGAAATACTTCTCACGGAATGAATTGTGTCCCCTGTACGGCATATATTGACCATCCAACAAGTAAGAATTCTGATCTTGATCCTGCGTGGCATCAAAATGCAAGCATAAGGTTTTATGGTAGTACGTTCAGGTTTTCCTCAAAACCTTTTCAGGCAATTACAATCAAGAATAAAGTTGTTGGCATTCTTTTTGTTTGTCTGTTTGTTTTTAATAATTAAATGGTAAATATAAGTCATTAGATTGATTTAAGAATTCCAAAACTAGAATGCCAAGGTTTCCATTAAGATTAACAAGAGCACATACATCCTACTGAAAAGTCTTGGCATTTAACAGAAATGAAAATCCAGATACAATGGATTCTCATTTGACATTGATAAAATGCAAGCTATAAGCAGACAAGGGATGTTTGGGGTGCAGGGGTGGTTGCTTGCAACGTATTTATTCATATTTTCCTTATTCTGCTCTGTACAGTAAAATTATGCAAGCTGTCAGCACTAGTCATTTGAAGTTTCAATAGTTCTGCATCACTGCAAATCTCTCAGCTAACATCAGCATCCAACCCTTGCATGAATGAATGAGAGCACTGGTACTATGCCACGCAGCCTTTAAAAAGGAAAATATATAGGTTAGTTTCCAGAAAAAATACCATCAGAATTGAATCACTCAGAGAGTTTGTGCAAGGCAGATACAAACAGAAGAGGAACACAAATGATTAAAATGGGTTCTTACAGTTACTGGGGTTTTTTTTTCATATTCACGTACTTCTGGAAGTTAAAGGTGACACAGTAAGCCCCTAGACATAATACCTGAGTAGAAAATTGGCCCATTATGTATGTATAAAGGTTTAGTTCAACATATACTGTGGCTTTATACAACTAAGATATCTGTCAACTCATGTGACCAATACTGTAATACAATACATCAAACTTTAATTTGAGTGTTCAAGAAAACTGATGGAAACTTTTAAAAACAGTTTTACAGTTACGGCTCTCAGTTTATTATGCTCAATAACAAGATGGAACTGAGATAAGCAGCCTCACATAGAACAACTGAACTGTGCAAAGAGAAAATAAAACCAAGCATACGACAGAACTAAACCTCTGCTCTCCTAAATCTTTCTTCTCAATGCATCCTCAACGCTGTAATTTTTTTTAAGCAAAGCAGCAACATACAGATTGGTTCATTAGAGTTCAGTTATTTATCCATATTCAAAAATAAGGTCACTGTGGGATGCTTTAGTGTAAACAGCAGGAACACGGACGTAGGCTTATATCAATATTTTCATACTATAAAAGTATTACAATGCAAGGATAAACTGAATGCTAGTGGACAATTTCCCATCCCCTTCAGCTATTCTGTAGCCTGTCCAGGCTTTCACCTAGCCACCTAGCAAGAGCAACACCTCATCTTGCTTTGGATATCCTCGTTCGCATTCTAAAGGAGTGAAAGGAAAGCTTTTTCAACACAGCAAGATATCTGTGTGCATATATAAGTGCCCTCTTCTGGACACAATGAGATATTCTTACGAAGTAGTTATTGTAGCAGTCACTGGCTTAAATTAATTTGCTAAATATTAAGCACCATATGGAGAGCTAACATGTACAGCATATACACCGGTAACACCAAATTAGCTCCATTTAAATATTGCAGTGTTGGAAAATGCCAGAAGAAAATGACATCAGTAATCTCAATGCAGATACAGTACTATCGTCTTTTGGTCACTTGTGAGGGGCTGCCACCTCTAAGACCCTTCTCAGGTTGATAATCAACATGCTTTTAACATGTCTGGGAGAAATGCTACTGGCAGACAAGAAACAAGGAGGATTTAAGACATGCTTCTCTCTCACAGCCAGTCTGGACCCACTTCTCCAGGTCTCTTATACAGGACCCCCCTGAGGAGAAGACCACTTATTCTTCCCCTGAATTTGCAAGTCAGTCATCCTTCTTTGACCTAAATATATTATATATTTTTATAACTTTGGGATGTGTTTTAATGTTTAATGTTTTATAACTTTGGGATGTGTTTTAATGTAACTCTAATTTGTTTGTTTTGAGAAATGAGTGGGTTATTTGACCCTGAAAGATGTATCTTAACATAAAAAAATAGTCCCTACAACCTCTTAAAGGTCACACATCTGTACACCACTCATCTTGATTCCTTAAGTAACAAAATGCTGATTCAGGGTGAAGGGAGGAAGGAAGAAAGGAACTGTCCCAATCTACCCCTGAGCTGCTTAGGGCAAAGAGAGGATACAATACGGAAGACAACAAAGTGTGCATTAAAACATAGTTCTAAGAGGAGCATCTGCATTTATCAAATGGAAGCAGGCTTGGTGCATTGCTCCACAGCACAATCCATTTCAGAATCCAGTCTTCATATAAAGCTATGCAAATCATCGCTCACAAGATGAGAAGGCATCTGCAGTCAGGAAGAGATTTCCTGGGAGAGCTTGCAAAGGAAGCTCCTGGCCCGTATCACAATAAATCCAGCTAAACAGCTTCGACTCCCTACCTCTCCTCTGTATGGACTTGATTGTCCAATAAAGATCATAACTGCTTTAAAGAAAAGGAACAAATCAGGAATTGCTTCTTAAAAAGGGGGAAAGAAAATAAGAAAACCTGAACTACCTGGAGATGTTGCTCACTGTTGACATCTACTAGTCAAAACAATTTTATGGGCAACATGAGAACTGATCAAAAGTAAAAGGAACCCTTGCATTTCAGAGAATAATTCTCTCCGAACAAATTCTAGCTTAGGGTATTTTATATATACATGGGGAGCTGAATGGGCACACTCTGGACACTGGAGAGAGGCTGTATTTAATTCTACAAACACAAGAACTTGTCAAAAATCACCTTCATCAAACAGTTTGTTGTGACTACTTGCACAGGCATCTGCTCATCTCAGTAAGGAAGCCGTTCAAACATTCTCAGTTAAGTCCTATCTAGAGCAGCATATACTGGTAAAATATGCACTCTAAATAAGTGGCAGGAATGTTTTGCAGTAAGAGAAGAAGGGTGTCTGTGGCAGTGTCAACTCTCCCTCAAATGCATTGGCTGTCCAGTGCAGTTAATATGGATGGTTTAAAATCAGGGAACGGAGATGAATCACCATGTTTTAAGGGACATAGTCTCTTTCCTCCTCTTAACATGACACACTGGAAAAGAAATAAGAAGTATTGCTTGTGATACACAGCTGTACCTAGGGGTGAACAGCTTTTTCACTTATTTCCTTTGAAACACCTATACATATTTTTCAAGGCATAAAGTTTGTAACTAGTTATTCAACACAAAACAGTGAGACTTCCCAAGAAATCATTTCCAAGACGGATCAGCAACCATCAGCTTGCTTGGCACTAGCTCAGCTCTTTCCCCAGTGTGCCAGCCCAGACCTTTTCCTTTATTTGTAAAAAGTCAGAACTGAAGATGTTCACTAATTTCTGGTCATTCTTTATCAACATCCTTGCTTCTCAGTTGGAATAATTTAAGTTCTCAAAACAGCAGACTAAATGCAAACAACAGTTATCCCATAAAACTTTTGCTCTGAAATGTTTTACGGTTACTTCTGAGACAACTGAAAACCAACAAAGTTCTTGTCTAAGTGCATGCTACCAAACTGATTTTAACTAATTTGTGTTTCCAACTCAACACTTACTTGTTCTAAAGACAACACTAAAAAAGGTGTTACAGATCTCCAGTAAGTAATGAAAGAAGTGGAAAAAAAAAGAGGGGAAATCTTAAAAGTAACAAGAAGATTTGGATTTTTTTTAAATCTTGACAAATATTTAGTGAAATTCTAAAGGTTTTTATGAATCGAGCATACCACACTTCAGTTTCAGGTTAATTACCCACATTCAGCTTTTGTTTAAAAAAAAAAAAAATCTTTCTAGCCTTACCAAATCTTCCTACCACTCTACATCTTGTGCTGGACAGTAGTTACAGAAACCATTTGCACTGATCTTATGCAGCTATAGATAATACCAAGCAATTTCCAAATTGGGGACAACAGGTCCAGGAACAGACATTGCCAAATTCAGTAGGAAAAGTTCTACTCCAACAAGACTCTGGAGTGACCATTTACACTGAAATGCTAGACCTGTTCAGTGTGGTGGATTTGTATGCCTGATGCACCAGAGTGCTTTCATGAGCAGTAATATGCTCAGAGTTCCTTCAGTCAAGTTTGCTGTTTCATCTTCTTACATAATTTCTAAGTGTCTCTCTTAGCCCTTGTCAATTACATATGCCTCCTCCAACATTTTTTTAAGAAGTCCTCATTAGAAACTTCAGAACCAGGTAGCATTTATCAGCTAAATAGGTACCATATATTTCTATAAGACAGCCAGCAGCGGAATTAAACAAGTAATTTGGCAATAGCTGAAATAATTCAGCATGGGGGAATCAATCACCCCAGAAGACAGGAACTTAGACATGCAAAGAAAAGGAATAGCAAACAATCCTAGAAGTTAAACACTGTTACTAAGCCCATCCCTTCTGAAAATAGTTGGTTGATCACTAGACAGACTCTCAAGTATTCATGTGGTAATAATAATAAAATAATAAATAATAATAATAATTAATAAAATAAAAATTTAAAATGCTATACACTAATTTTCTCACTGCTTAACCACTTACTGGCTAACTGACATTTAGATTAAAAATAATTATGTGAATTAAGATACTGGTGTCAGTCTGAGATCTTTCAGTCTTGAATAACTATATATTTTAAGGCTTTTTCAAAATAAACCGGCACAATGGAAGATACATTTACACTTGATTCAAGCTGGATGAACTGATTCAAACCTCCTCTGACTGGACTCCTACTAGATCACAGTTGACAGATATTACACTGTGAAACTACTTGGTCTTTGGAGAGCTGAACTTGTGTTTTTACTGCCTAAAACCAATCTCCTTTCACAGTTCCATGAGGGTAGCCTCACACACAGTGCTGCCCACTACAATATCAATTTAAAAGTTATCGCAGCTTCAGAGAGATGCTGACGAGATCCATATCCATTTAATACCAGAAGGGACACTGACGTCCATAGAAAAAAATAATACGTCAGGCTGGTAATTTCTCACCTCATATCACTTTTGGTTTGTTCCCCTCCCACTCCACAATCCAGTTTTTCACTTTGCTAATTCTACCTTCAGAGTTTTAGAAGGCTAGCGATCACTAGCTGGCTACTACTAGCTGCCCTCTACAAAAACTGCTTATATTCATTTTTACTATTATCACTATAAATTAACACTGGGGAGGAAGGGAGTTATTAATGTTCACCATGGCTGTCTTAAAAAGCCCTTAAATGTTAAAAAACAAACCAGTCGTCTCTCCGTGCACATCCTGGAAAAGTCTATTCGTATCAAAACTGTATTCAGTAAGAAATCTTTGCCAGTTGGCACGATTTCATCATAAACTTAAATAGAACAGACTGGATGCTTACAAGACAGCAAGTTACATAGCACCTTTTGTTATGTTTTTAATCTAATATTTGTGATATTCATGTTTATGATTCATTACGGAAGATCGATACTTCAAGTAGACATTTGCAATTTTTACATTTGCTTTGGTCTCCTTTATACCACAAGTACAATCAAATCACTCCACCAATTTCACATTCAGTAACTGAATTAATCTCCAGTTAAGAGTTTAGAGTACTAATAGTGAGAATGAATTTGCTGTGAAATCTGCAGTTCATTACCGGTGGCAAACACTGGGGAAACTAAAGGACTGCACAATGACAGTACATGACATGTAAATTTTCTTTGCAACTTGCAAGGCCTACACTAAGCTGAATTAAAAAGGCATCTATGAGTGCCTGTTACAAAGCAGTTTAGTAAAAAAGTCAGGAGCTGTCTGGAAACATAAATGCTTGTATATTTATAAAAATTCACCCCTCCATTTGGGAAAAAGAACAACAGCCAAACTCCAACTATTGGATTTTATGAACATATCTGGTGAGTTATATGTATCCAATTCAAAAAAGCCGATCATGACAGGAAAAAACGTGCTCCAGGTAAGGGACACTGGAATGGGGAAATCTTAAGACATGAAACAATACGACCATACCCAAGCAGGTGCTAGCTAATGTGTGTTTATCTTGTTATTTCAACAAGTTTTTCATCATTAGTAAGAGTATATGGGCTTTGGTATCTTTAAATTATCTAAAAGACATCTGGAGTTCTGAGTGTAAGCACCTGCACAGTTTTAAATAAAAGCAGTAAGCCTGCCAACTAGACTCAGGTGCTCCGAGCTAAGCATTTCCAGACATGAACCTGTCAAAGCATGTACTGAAGAACAGGTGATGCAAAATATGAGAAAAGCAAATAATGGAAGTCTACTCATAGAAAGGTGAATATATTTTTTTAAATTAGAATATGTTGTTCTACAGCACTGGCAATAATCAAACTCCTGCAGAAAACCTCCAAGAACATCCACACACGTGTCAAAAACTTCCATAATTTACCCACTCAGTTCACTGCTGGTGAAGCTGGCAGCTCTGGCTCTCAAATCCACATACAGCATTTTAAAAAAAAAAAAAAAAAAAAAAAAAAATCAGTTGTTGCTTGAGAACCTCCATCATCACTCATATTATGAATTCGGTACTGAAACCCTGCTGTGTTATTAGTGCAAGCACCATGCAGAGACAGCAGTCTGACCGTATCTCCCGGCATTTAAAATAGCTCTTCCAGCTGACAGGGAATACACTAAAAACATGTGCTCACCTTTTGCATGTGTTTTCATTAAGAAATTGCTTCAACTTTGTTTAGCATCTTTTTTAATAGCATTAGGCAAGTGAAGGAGCAAGAACAGAAAGGAGACCTGAATGCATTATTCCCTGGTCTCAGTGCCTCAGGAGATGCACTTACATTGCAATACAAACAAAAATAACAACGTGCTTCACTGTGCTTATGTCACAGATACACATTATTTCCAAAAGCTAAAAAAGTAGCACTCTAAAAATGAGATAACAGAATTCAATACGGTTTAGCTGTACTGCCACATCCACAAAGGTATTTATTATTTACTTAGGAACCAAATCACACTTTGGAATCAATAAGAACTTAGGTACCTAGGCATCCTTGTGAATAGGATTCAACTAGAGTTCAGTTTTCCAAGAAAAGCTCATGAAGTTTCACAAGTAACCATAAGTTCAAAGTTATCTTTCACACTTAAGCAGCTTGCTCAGGATTTAAAGTTTATCAAAAACTGAGGAGAAAAAGAAAAAGGGCAAAACCAGAGGGCTAAACCCTTAAATCACTACCCTTAAAGTCACCTTCCCTGGAGGTGTTTAAAGGACGGGTGGATGAAGTGCTGAGAAGCATGGTTTAGTGATTGATAGGAACGGTTGGATTCGATGATCCATTAGGTCTTTTCCAATCTAGTGATTCTGTGAATTTATTTTAACAAAATATGTGGTGATTTTACAAAAGCTCTCTCATCATAGAAACCTCTATTGCAATAGAAATATGGATCAAATGCTATATTCAATAGCACAAACTTTTCATTAATGTAATAATTACTATTTTACACAATATAATCGAGCTTACCTTGAATTCTTTCACCTTTTCCATGGTTATCAGGCGCCTTGATGTGTGGCTGGAAAGCATCTGCTCACAGTTGCTAATAAGTTTCAGGCACGGGTGGCGAGGAATGATCTCTTCTGTATATCTGGAAGAAATAAACATTCATAGAGTTGAATGCTCATGAACTGGAATACTTGCATCTGAAACAAAATTCATACAGATTCTTCACAAAATTGCTAACGCTATAAAGTTTCTATGCATTTTAACCTGATATAAGAAATTCCAGTATTGGTGCTCTGGAGGTTTTAATTCATAAACTCCAGTCATCTTGAGACATAAAATCTGTAGAATAATATGAAACTTCACAGTAAAGAGACCTACACGCATACTTTCTACATATAATTACATGATGTTAATGTATGCACAGAGGCCTGCCTGTATAATTTCAAGTAGAAAAATATCTCAGCCAACCACAAGTTACAACTTATCCAACCAGGAGCTGTAATCTTAAAAAATTTATTCCACAGTCACCATATAATAAGTTGCAGGAACTTAACTCTGGCTCCCTAAAAGGAGACTATTACACTTCAATTAGAAATCATATTAAAACAGTTCTTATATAGACAGTAAAGTTCCTGGACTTCCAGATTCAATTATTCAGTTTTACAAATGTATAGCATTGTAATTGCTTCTTCTAAAGGGAAGAAAAAAAATCCATTATCTGCTAACATCAAATGGTATGAACACTGGCTTGCAAGTAAATCCTGTCTATAGAAGCCAGCAGCTACAGAGTTTTAAGTGCCTCCATCTCAGAATCCTATAGAAACAGCTTTCTCTAAATTGCTTTCAATCCTTCTACTTCTCCAAATGCTGAAAGAGGAATGTAAGAATTCAAGAGCTTTGCACAGAACTAGAGGATCAAGAAGTACTGACCTAGCTAATAAGCTAAACATGAGATCAGACAACCATCCTCTGTACTGCGATGCAGACTGACTATTTAGTCTTAGTTTTTGTAATAAGCTTTCCTCTAACCATTACTTCAACGTAATACAGAAGAAGATAGATGGTATTGTCCGTGACTGATTTCACATAAAATGTTTGCTCTCATGATTCCCCAATGCCTGGGGACCAACAGAAATCAGACATTAAAAAGCAGAACTAAACAACTTCCACACCTAACACTTGAACTTAAAAGAATCCTCTAAAGAGGTGTATTTTCTGAATGCACTTTACAAAATAAATGTATTATTCCAGGAGAAAGAGAAGTCAAATGAAACAGAACATAAAATAGAATCCATATAGTTGCCGATAGAAATCTTAACATTTCTTCAAGATAAGAGTGAGCTGTTAAACAAGCAAGACAAATACAAATACAAACAAACATAGACTTGTAAAGAGCAAAAAACTGTTGCTTTGCATTGTTCCAAAACTTCCAGATGGCAAAACAACTTCTCAGTCACTTCTCGTGTGTGAAATCAAATCATCACTTCTGCTAGGTGAATTTTGAACATACTTTTGAAAGAGGAGCATCAAATTAATTCTCTATTGTTTTTTCTATTACGCAAGACCATGCATCTCGTACCATCAAACTGGCTCTCCCTCTTACAAAGGTAGGCGGTCTGCCACAACATCTTTAAAGTTCCTCTTCATAACCATAGAAAAGCCTGACTGCTAGGAATTAAAAGAATTCAGACTCAACAATGATTTCAATGTCAGATTGAAAGAGTAAACTTTGGAGTGAGATGCTATCTTGCAGAGGGAGAGATCACTATCATTTTGTTAAAAGGCCTTGTCTGTTAGCATTAATGCATATATTCCTACATTCTTTTGGGTAAATCTCACAACATTATCAAATAAGAAATATAGCAGCAGAGAGTTTAACAGATACCCATTTCAATCCAGTTTTGGGTTTAATTTAAGGTAATACACAATGATCTCGAGTATGAACCTGATGGCAGGTGTTGCCAAGAGATAACTGAGAGCACAATATATTAGCACACAGTATCTTATCTTCCCTCCACATACTTGCTTTAATATTTGTTCCTGTGTTCATCATTACAGCTGAAAATGAAGTGACTATACTAACATTCTGTACTAGTAGATCAACTTCAGTATTTCAACCTTTATTGCATAAAGTCAATTCATAGTTGTATGTACAAATTTACTTTTTAAGAGGCACTAGTGCTTGAGAGCGCTGACCTCCCCAAACCAGCAACTGAAGAAGCAAGCCCTTCCCAATATGCAACGAGCAGACAAAAGACTCTGGTATTCTAACAAACAGAATAACCTCAGTAATTCCATACAGAGTTTATAGACATAGAAATCTAAGGATTTACTACACGGGGTCTGTCAGGTTTAAGCATGTATAAATACATCTCGAACAATCAGGTGTAACTGTTAATGGCATTCACTCTTTTGTTTGTAAACAGTCTTACAAGAAAAAAAGCCTAAGTTACCAATTTTCAAAATATGAAAGCTACTAAGTGCACTCTTCTGTTACAGAAACATGTAACAGAAATGGCTCCCTTTCATTTAAAAATTTTCAAAACAGCATGTGGCAATTACATGTAGGACTGTCACAAGTCATTTCCACAGTAAAACCAGGGATGGCAACCACTTTATACATCTGTACAGTTTGATTGTACATAGAAACATGACGCCACAGGAGCTATTTTCAGAAGACATCCACATTTAGAATATACTTGGAAACAGCTACTGCACATAAACTCCCCTCTTCACTGAGGAACAGTTTTGAAAAAAAACAATCCATCAACCAAAAAAAAAAACTCCTTGAAATCTTACCTAAGAGATGCTAAAGCAAGGTAAGCAAACAGATGTCTTTCCTCTTAAACTCAGTTCTAATCTTAAGCTGCACTAATGAGCATCCAGCAGTCTCTACTGCTGGTCTCTTGTTTCCCTAGCAGGGCCGCTCCCCTATACTTCCTGCCTCTCACTGCCATCTCTTGCTCACCTGGCTTTTAATTTCTCAGAAGAAAACCAGATTAGTAGCGCCAAATCCCAAAGAGCCAAGAATGTTCTCTTACAGGACCCTGTCATGCACCTCTATCAACTCCTCTAGCTGAAACACATATTAATAAGGCTTTGCTACTATCTTAGAAATCTATCTGCCCCTCTAAAGTCTAATTTTCTAAGCTTAAACCTCAACTCATTGGACATGCATTTGCAAGGACATGTGAAGGCTTTATATTTGTGGTAAAGACAGGAGTTATCTTTGTTCAAAAACCTTATTTCAAAATCTGCTTTCCCTCATACGAAGTTCTAATACATGAAGTCCGAGTATCACTCTTAAGTGCTAGTACTATAGAAGTTCCAGCTGCATTATGACACAAAAGAAAGCACAGTGTGAATGCAGCATCCATTCTGACACACTACATACCAGAAATCAAGAATACATACTCAGGCCTGTATATTGGCAGCCAGTAAACTAATCTTCCTCCCGTCACCAGATATTCTGCCGCAAACTTCAAGAGGTCAAAAAAGATGTCACTGAGATGATAGCTGGATGAAACGAAGATGTGGTTTTCGGCACTAAACATAAAATTTACAAGCGTAAACATAAAAGCACACGTAAAACCTTCATTTTTTAATTAAAAAAAAAAAGAAAAGTAGAACCCCCAAAAAACCAAACAACAAAATAGCCCTATCTGAGATTTGCAAAAATGTGTAGGACAATCCAGGAGTACGACTTCTAATATAAGGAATATGACTTCCAGAGTTCCCCTTCTGGCTCTTGAGACTATCACCTCTAGCACTTATGGAAGTCAAAGGATCACAAGCACGTGTAGGAACAGTTATTTTGCACGGCATCCTTCTTAAGGGCAATTTAGAGTAAAAGGCAGAAGGCAAGAAAAGCCAGGCAGTAAAGGAGACGTGTTATATCTAAAGAGAAAGAAGTAGTGGAAATTCCATAGAGAAAGTCAAGGTATACTGGAGGTATTCCACTTTAGACTGATTTTGCAGCTTGCAGGGACTGAAGAGAACTTTCTGGGAACAGGAAACACAAGGTAATGGTCACTCACAGAGACAACAAATTGGATTCAAAATTTGACCATGTGCTAACGATAAGCAGGGAGAACAAAAACAAGAGGATTTCAGGAACCTGCATACCAGTTTTGCAAAGAGAACAAAAAGGCGTTTTCTTCTTTAATTACTGTTACTGTCATTTTTCTTAACTGCTGACAGCCAATCAAGAAATAATAAAGATTCTAAAAAAAACTATGACTGGGTATCCATTAAGACATTTACATTCTACAAAAGACAAAACAGCTTACCTACCTTCTTTCAGCTGACTTAACTGTTTCATTTTGCAAAGCTGTTCTGCGAGTAGCTTCTCTGATACCATATGGTGCTATACAAAGCAAATGCACAATGCAGAGATGAGAATCTTTGTCAAATAACACATAATTATAGTCTACATATACAACAGTGCACAAAACGTGGCTTATATAAAGAAAAGAACAGCTTTTACAAAGTAGAAGTTAGTAAGGGTAATTTCCTCAAGATCGATTAAAAAGTTTCTTCCTCCAAAAGGTTACTTTAAAACTCTTCCAACGAAAGCTCTTCAGCTGTAAGAGGCTTCCAGCAGCCTAGACGTTTGCTATGCTACAAAGAACAATACTTTTCTGTTATGTTCACTAAAAGATACTCCTTACATTTCCAACATTTGACAAATAATCCTACTCTCTTTTTGTCGGACACAAACATCTCCCTTCCAACATGTGTCTAACCTTTTTAGAAATGAAATTGTATCTATTGGAATTTATTGCCTACGCATTGCACAAATGGTAGTTCTTACACACATAAGAGCCATGAACAGCTTTTTCTCACATATTCTTGCACATTTCTAATAGTACAACGTATTTATTTCACCAACACATTTGTTTTTTGTGAGATTTGTTTCAGTATCACGGAAGCACCAAAATCACCATTTTGTAAATGCAGAAGTTGTGACAATTTGCAAACTCAGTTCTAAGTCACACTAATATTCTGCATTGTCTTATTGCCAAACAGGCCAAATAAAAATTAGCAGGAACCCACAAAGAAAAGCCACACTCCCTATTCCTAATTAATATGAATGTGTCATCATAAGAGCCAGCATTAGAGATAAGTAGATCGATGCTGTATCAAGGTCTTAACAGGGGACAGGACGAGTGGGAATGGCCACAAGCTCCACCAGGGGAGATTCAGGCTTGAGGTAAGGAAAAAATTCTTCACGGAAAGGGTCATTAGGCATTGGAACAGGCTGCCCAGGGAGGTGGTTGACTCGCCTTCCCTGGAGGTGTTTAAGGTGAGGGTGGATGAGGTGCGTAGGGGCATGGTTTAGAGATTGGTGGGAATGGTTGGACTCGATGATCCGGTGGGTCTCTTCCAACCTGGTTTATTCTATGATTCTATGATTCCCTGAGCCTCTACTCCTTCTCAGGCATGACAAATGGTGTTATTACATAGGTTGCTAAAGGAGCAGAAGATCCTTTCAAACTGCTAGTGCGTCTAGTGAAGTGTATCAGAAATGCATTAAAATTTCTCTTTGGAAGCATTCCAATGAGCACTTAATAAAAGTCTCCAGAAGTCCACCAGAGCTTCCTGGCGGATTTCAGTGGTTGCAGATCAAGTCCTGACAGCAATATGGACCATTCTAATAAGAAGTCTCCACACATCAATACAGTTACGCCTTTACTGAATGAGTTTTCTTTAAAGGATGATTTCCAACCACATCAATTTCTATTGGCAAACAATATTCTCTCCATGGAAGAAAGTATTACTGCCAGCTTTGTTATACATTTATAATTACCCTTAAAATAAATACAGAGATTTCAAATACAGATACAATTTCCACAGTATTGCTCTCAACAGTGATTTTTGGCAATACAAAAACTGCAGATCTGAGCACTGATCAAGACATTAAGTCAATGCACACACGCATGTATATAGGCAATAACCTTTCAGACACTGTTATTGGGCAACAAAAAGCATTAACTAACTTACGATCAGTAATGATTGCATCAAACAGCATCCCTTTTCGCCATATTGGTCTTGAAGAATCAGAGACCAATGCATCAAGGTAGTACTTCTCTAAACCATACTGTCGGAGATTAGCTCTGATATTTTCATCTGGCCCTCTCCATTTCTGGTTCTTTCTGGTTGCTTTGCCTGGGAGGGTGGGGCATGGAACAAGAAAAAAAAAAAAAAGCACACTTAACAATGAAACATTTTATAGGAAAAGCATTCATATACTCTACCATTCATTTTAAAGGAAAATAATTAAATGTCACTTACAAAACAACAGTTTATCTCATGCCTTATACTACTCACTGGCACAAGTATTTGCAATAAACTTCACAAGCAGTAAGGAAAAATGAAAATGCATGCGAAAAGTTCTGCTGCAGCATCTGCACAGAGCGTCAGAGAACACATTTATAAAAATATTGGTTTATAAGATGTTCTCACTATCAGTCATAATCCCTGTCCAATAAGTCAGATATAATTTGCACTGCAGTTTTTCAGAGAAATAAGAATGGGATTAGACTTCCTGGGTCAGGTTTCAAGAAGCTTCCTGCAGCACAGGCTAAGAAAGCGCACAGCTGTGGTAATTATTATCCAGAACTCTTAATTGGTTTTCATTATTCCTCTTATATTTCCTGCTTAAAAATTAAGAGAATAGTTTAGCTAGGATGCATAAAAATTGGTCAATAAAAATCAGCATGACCAAATAAATCCTGTGAGGATTACTATTGTTTTAAAACCCATTAAGCATCATCCACTATCATCACTATGCTTAAATTCCATAGAGTAAGATTCCAGCAGATTAGAAATATGTAACATACCTAATCCATGGATTGTGTTGTAGTCTATATCAGAACCACACACATATGCTCCAAAGTGTGCTGAAGAGATAAGCAGGCCACCTGTAAAGGGGAGAAAAGGGGAAAACCAAACTGCTGTACTGCTGTCATATATTCATAGATATTATGTGCATTAGGATATTTTGCTCAGGAACACCAGCAGCACACCAGACCCAAAACTAGACTCAAGCAAATAGGAAAAAAAAATTTAAAAAAAGGAAAGAAAAATCAAAAAAATATTTTAAACTACCAACCAGTTAGAATCACTATCCAACTATAATCAGAGATAATAATACTAAGTCCTTTGTATGCTATACTTGATCTTCTTCATCTTGCTATACCCTATCTTGCTATAATCTATGTCACTCCTTATCTCTAGACACTGTTCTTGGGAGCGTTTATGGTTTTCCATATTTCAAGGCAGTAAGATCCTTTAATTATTACATGGACCAGCACTTTAGATTCTACTTTGCAACCAGAATTTCAAACTGTTGGCAAATAATGTGAAGAAGCATCATCAAACAATTCTACCATTTCTGTTCTGAAAGTCAGTCTTGTCAACTGTGTCTAAAATCAAGCTTGTATGATGTGGTTATTCCTCAAGTAAGAAGCAATGGTCAAGCACCTTGTAAATGTCTCCAATGTAAATAGCAGTATCAAAATAAGCTTCTGTAATTGTTTTGGAGCTTGAAAGTTACAGAGATGCATATTTGGTTTTTTTTTTCTGTGAGTATGCTACTTGATTTGTCAGTCCATTTATTAGCGTACTCATCCTGCAATAAAACACATTTTTTTTATCATTACTAATCAAAAAAAAGCATGTGTAATTCCCTATTGAAACTGGGCAATGGTTGAATAGCCCACAGAAAAGAACAAATGACATCTCTTTAACTGCTTCTGAATGAAAAAAGGGATAGGGAGCAGATTATCCCATAAGTGTGTTGATGAGTTGTTAGTAAGGACGTATATAGCTAACATGATGTTTTAAAAGGGAAGAGTGACTGAGGAGTCTGTGAACCCACACTGCTGATGTCAACTGCTTACAAACAGACCTGCCAAATTAAAGTGGATGACTACTGTAGGATGAAGAGCTGATCGGCACAGGGAAAAATGCACAAGCTGGCTGTGTGGGTAACACTGATTCTCCCACTCACCAGCATCTTGGGTGGCTGCGTTGACTCTTGCAACCCACTTAGCACCAAGAAATCCATAGCATGTACTGCACGCACTGGCTAAATATCCCATCTCAGGACATCGGAAAACTCCTACACCCTATGAACTCTACCAAAACTAAAGGCAAGGGAGAAAGAAAAAAAAAATTTCCTCTTTATTTTGTGAAATGGATCAGGGAAAAGCAAGGTTACTCACCCCAGAGGAGTCACCCATTTCCCTTCTTGGCTGCAATCCCTCAGAACAGATGGGCAGTACCTCCAGAGGGTCAAGACAAATTTAGCTAGCCCTGACCCCAAGCATAGCATACCACCCAGTCCTATAAGAAAAGTAAGAAGAAAGTACTTTGCCCATCTAAGAATGTTTTTAATTACAGGAGGGGGGGGAAAGTTAGGAAAACATGAACTTACAGCTTTTAATAAATCTCAGTTGGTGCTAATTTAATTGCGTTCACACAGAAGGTGCATGAATACTTAAATACTCTAATACAGCCAGCCCTTTGACCTACTGTATCAGACATACGTAAAAGGTTAATCAGAGGATCATTGTATCCCCCGATGACTATAAGCAGAATGACAACGGCACAGAACTCCATGCCTTTCAATCCAATACTATTTCTCCCCTTCTGCATCACAGATGAGGGTCCGGTCATACCACCATCTTCCAGAGGTCAAAGAAAAACTTCATGTCATTATGCAGTATCACAGGTTGACCAAGGGAAAACTAGGGACAAACATCTTCACAAGGTACAAACAATTATTTTACTGTGAAAATTGGATTAGATTGCCTAGGCAGAAGTAAAAATTATTCAGGTGAAAAACTTGACTTATTCTTCCAGAAACCTCCCAGATTCCTTCTGCCCAACACTAAGGAAAGAACAACTAAAGAGTTTATGGAAGTTACATTTTACAACTCAAAACCAATCCTGGCCATTCCAATTCCGTTTTACAACAGGGGAATCAAGACTCCAAAACCAGCCTGGTCATAAGCACTTTTTATTTCAAGGATAAATTCCAACTGTCTACTCCCACACTAATGTCAAAGACATGTAGTTCATCCAGCAAAAATTTATTTGTTTCCAACAAGCAAGCACCATTTTGCCAGGTCGTTCTAGTTTGGCACTATTTGCCCTTTCAGCATAAAAAACAAGAAGAAACCAAGGCAGGTATTAAAGTTTCACCAATGAAGAAATCTGAACTGCAGCTTTTTCAAAACACTCCTCAAATCTAGAACGTATGTTCATTCAAAATCCATCAGCTCACACTCACTGCATCACTCTCAACTCTGAACTACCTCCCAAAATTGCAGTGGCAGGGCACTGTTGCACTGACTATCTTGAAAATCCTCTAAAAGAACTCAAGAGACTATGGAAATTCCTGGGGTTTACTCACCAAAACCAAGCACAAAAGCCACCATTTAGTTGTTTATTCATAAATACACTTCACTGACAAATGGTGCGACACCCAGCATCTCCAGTGCCCCTATGTACCTTTAATCTGATATCTATGCATAACAGATGTCCAGTGCAATAAAACCACAAAAACCACAATTAAAATCATTAGGCAATTTGGAAAGTTTGTATATGTTACCTTTTGAACTGAAACAGGACTTAAAATTTTATCTTGAATTTCTACAGCTTTGACACTTCTATGTGATTTTTCTTCCTCTAACTTTACATTTGCTTTATTTTTTTTTGTTCATTTTTCACTCCCAAGAGAATTAATGCTCTCAGAGAATCTTTTTTGTGATTTAGGTTTAGTAGATTTTTGTAAAAGAAGACACAAATCCATAGACACTGAAATTAAGCAAACTGCTTACAAATGAAGTAGAGGAATTTCCTCAACATTTCAAAGACCACTACCCATCTGCAAGGAATGCAAGCACAAGGAGGAGAGGGAATTTCATAAGACATTAGCATGCACATAAAAATCAGGTCATATATGTACAAAAATTCAAGGCACAATGATATAGTTCACTGAAGTCTTGTGTTTCTGAAAATATCATAACACTGATCTGGTTTCTATGGCACAGAAAAGCCACATGCCAATGAGAATTTGTCCTACTAGTGACCCTGTATTGTTGTATTCTCTGTCTCTAACTTCCCTGCAGTGATTTCTGCAGTGAATTCTCTTCATCCTCTCATTAATGTAAGCATTTTAATTTTATGCACCTCATATGTCTTCTTAATCAAAGTTTAGCAAAATCCAGGTTAGAAACACATGCTTTGTTAAGCGTTTGAAGAAACTACAATTGGTAGCTTAACACAATATATTCTTGTATGATTAAACGGCACAACCTGACACAAGAGATTTTTTCTTTCACCTACAAAACAGCTGAGTTTTGCTTAGGCAAAAAGTACTTCAGCGCCACACACAGTATTACATGTAATAAAAGCTCCCTCTCCTGGCCTAACTAAGAAAAAATCATCTGGAGGTGAACACATGGTGTGAAGAACACTATCCTGGAGACAAGACGATGGTACAAGAAATGATCACTATTGAATAGCATGGCCTAACTGTTGTTGTTGTTACCAGACCAGAAATGCCCTCAGTACTCCTCTGAACAGCTACCTCCAAAAATGCTGCTGCTTGTAACGTTCTGGAAGTGGGTGCTGGGAGCTCTCTAGCCAAATCCCAGCTTAACCAGTCCATGACACACATGACCTCTTCGTTTCAGCCGTGTTATATAAAATAATACACTGAAGATGATCTTGTTAGAAGTGCCAAATTAACTCTTTGCATCTTCTGAAGTTGGTCTCCTTCTCCCAAAATCCCTTTTAAGTTAACAGAAGATCCCTTTTATAATCACCATTTTGCTTTTGGTATCATTTTGATTATCAGTCTAGTACACAAAGCCACTGTGCCAGGTAGGAGTGTGTGCATTGCAGGAGTCGGACTAGATGACCTTCATGGTCCCTTCCAATCCAAACGGTGTGAGCAGCAAAACAATCTCCCAGTTTTTCCCACTGGTAGAAAAAAAGAAACATACCTGTTCCAACAAACGGATCATACACAATATCGTTGGGTTTTACTCTCCCATGGTTTGCCATAATGAAAGACAGGCAGGCATCCATGCTTGTATTTCCAATAAAGTGTCTCTTTTTTACACTGTAGGACTCAATAAGATCTCTTTGGCCATCTGCAATCTGCTGAAACATTTTAAACCACTGTCAGGCCTTAGATCCAAGATACAAGCAAGCAAGTCTGTTAGCCTGTCTAAAGTTATAGCATACAACAAACAGGTAAATCTTCATTTCATAACACATCATATTATTTTCTGCTGTCTGAAAATATGGCAGGCTTCTTTCCAAGCAACAGATATCTTGTTCAACACCTAAATTAACTCTTCAAGACACAGGTCAAAAATATACAAACAATTTAGGGGGCAAAATCTTCTGAAGAAATAAAAATACAAACAACTTCACTATTATTCTAGGTATCAGAAAAACAATTTCTGGCAATTCAGAGTTAAAAGAATTTCAAAATTATGAGGAGTAGAAATGCATGCTACATAAACACACATGCTTAAGGTCACACAGAATTTCCATCTTCACTGGCTTTTCTGTCACGCTGAAAATCTAAATTGAGGTTAGCATCGATAGATCAGAATTTACTGGAAAAACAAAGATCAAATGCTAACATTTTTACATCAGGCTTATAAAATAGATTGAAAAGGACCAAAGCAGTATGGAAGAAAACACATTCAAAAGCTCTTCCACTAATATTCCCCACTTCCAGTCAACGTCAGTCTTCCTTGATAAACAAAATACACTCGCCTGTTTTTTCAGGTTGGTTTACTCATTTTTAAACACTCCAGGAATCCAGCACAGATGGGAAAACAGCAGCAATGTTTTGCAGTATTGCCACAACCCAGGGTGCTTTCACATTAATCACAGGCATGGAGAATATTCACACGTGCCAAGAGATCACTTGGACCTCGAGCTTCTCAGTACACACTCCTTAACCATAGCTGTACAACCACAGCACTGGGTCTCCTTCTTTCCAACTGCCCTTGACCGAGGACACTGCAAGCACATATTGCCATCACTGGCTGGTGTCATTCTGAAATACATCTTGGGCCCCACTTTTTCCTCACAAGACATAAAAGATCAGATCAGATTTCCTCCGGATAGCCTAAAAATGCAGCAGGTTTGGAGCGCGTACACTCAACAGGCAAGAACTTTCTTAGTAAGGACCTCTAATGTCAGTTAGCTTTTGAGCATGGTTCCTACTGTACAGCACTGCACTGCCAGTGTCCCCTCAGGCAGGCACCGACCTGAGGACTGGACTTGCCGATGTGCAAAGCCTCAAGGATCAGTCTGCACCTTTCTGTTGAGCAGCCTGTCGGGACCACTTGAAGCACCGAATGCCCCAGCAGGTCTGGTGCAACTGAGTGGGGCTACAAGCCATCTACAGTTCCTGTAAACCTTTCTTCACGTGTGAAACAAGCTGCTGGTGCTCTTAGCTCCACCTGAGCCCACAATAACCTAATACACCACCGCAGCTGTGCAGAGACTCACTGCTGTGTTGATTTCTCTCAGTGTAGGGCAAGACAAGGTGTGTTCCCAGATACAAACTTCAATTTTTCCCACCTCTAAATCGCTGAATTAACGTGTCTTTTTCCTAGTCACAATACAGAGGCCTGCATCATTGTGTCATGAAGTGACAGATTCAGTTACAGTAATATTGCCTGCTTCCACTGAAAACTCAACATATTTTTTTATGCTTCAATTGCAGAACACAAGAAATTGAAAATACAAGCTCATAAGAACTGAAGCAAGCATACTCACGCACCCATCTACCAAAATAAAGATGAAAAGGCTCTTCTGGAACATTATTAGGGTCCATACCATAATCTTCCAAAATCCAGAAGACGTGTTCTGGATTCTTTAAATTTACTTTTCCTTTGAATGGCAGAAATTCAAGGGCCTATACAATAAAGACAAACAGAGACAAAAAGAAAACAAAGTGCATTTTTTTAAATACACACCTAAAAAAAAAATCAAAAAGCAATTCCATTTGTGAGAAATGACAGATTAGTACTAAAACTACATTCTCCGTTTTTTCTGGATTTCTGAAATGCCTTTCCATGAATAAAGATAGCTCAAAATAATTTATTAAGGATTAGAAATCAGAGACCATAATATTTTTTATTAACTGAAGAGAGCCCAACTTTAGAGGAAATGAACTGTGCATATTAATTATGCAATTCTGAAGTTATAAAAACAATACTGATGATGAACAACAGGATTTAGAATTTCACTGATGTGCAGCTACACCAATTTACATATTCAGCATTATTCCATGTACACAAAAACTGAATAGACAGGAAAGGGTAGCTACTATTAATACAGATAATTTTAGTCTCTGTAAATTAAGTAAAAATGACAAATAGCTTCTAAAAAGAATATAGAAAAGCAAAAATTAACTGTAATTTATGAAGATTTCCTAATTAAAACAATGATGCAGTTAAGAGGAGAGCACAAGTGCAGACAACAGCACAAGGCCAGAACATGAAATCAGCACATAATCCGCAGCTTGCAACTGGCTTGTTCCACATTCTGCAAAAAATAAACACCTACTATGGAGATCAAACAACAGATTTTCTAAAAACCTACCACCTAACCATTTGAATCTCACAATTTTGGGCAACAAGCTTCAGTCTCCCCAGCACATGGGGCTGAAATCAGCAGTGATATTTGTTTGTCTTTGCCTTACACGGTCTGTTCACAAAAGAAAAAAACAACAAAGTAATGAATTTTGAGGAGAATGTCATTAGTACAGACACAAAGATCTCACTTAGAGATGTGCTGGTAAGGCATAAGCTATAAACTGCTCTAAGATCTTCAAGAAACCCAAACTTAAATACACTCCAGACAACACTGATAACATGGAGAAAGAACAATGTGAATAGATTAAATCATACGTCAAAGTTTTCTTAAACATCTACTTACATCTATCTTTTGTATCTTCTGCGCCTGGGTCAGTGTTTTATTAAACGTATGTATTCGTATTTTGTAAGTAGAATCTGACTGTAGATATGGAAACTGAAAAAAAAGGCGAAGATGTTTTCATTAGTACAACCGCAGCGCTACTCAGTGTGGTTAAGGAACCATATTATACAGATTGTTCACACGCATACCATCTTTTCCATTGGATAGTTCTTCAAAGATGCATAGAGCTCCCCTTCAGACCTTCCATGACCCCACAGTTCAAATATAGACCTGAAATGACAAAGTTTTTTTGAATGCAGTCACAGAGGGAGCTAAATAAAATGCCTTTCAGATACCTCCTTCTTCTAACTCCATGGCCAATATACGTAGGTGTTGCTTCACGGAGTACTGAACTGTGTTATTTAACTCTTCACACATGCTTAAAGGTTTGGGGTTTTTTAAAACAGACACACTTACTTTAACCCTAAACCACTATTTTGATGAAATTTTTGATTTGGTAACATACACTAAAAGGTAAATTCCAGTCTTTGTACCCTTGGATATCACAAGAACGTTTCCTGGCACACAGTGACACTAACAAATGAGACAAAATTAATTTGTACCTATCAATTTGATAGGGTAAGTATAGGTTGGGCTAACAAAGGTGAAGACTTTCAAACTATCATGCATGCTGCCCTGGAGTAAAATGAACTGTAAAAACTGCAACATCCTACATATAATGGTAACATCAGAGGTTCTATCCCATTTTAATTAGTAGTTATAACGTCTAATATTTTCAGATGTTTAAACATCATGCTTTCATTGAAACATAGAATGCTATGGGTTGGAAGGGACCTTAAAGATCATCCAGTTCCAACCCCCTTGCCATAGGCAAGGACATCTTCTGCTAGATCTGGTTACCCAAAGCCTCATCCAACCTGGCCTTGAACGCCTCCAAGGATGAAGCATGCGTGACATTACCTGTTCTGTTCACCACCATAACAAGAAAAAAATTCTTCCTAATATCAAGTCTAAATCCACCTTCTTTCAGCTTAAAACCATTACCCCTCATCCTATCACTGCAATCCCTAATAAAGAACTCCTTCCCAGTTTTCCTGTAAGCCCCCTTTAAGTACTGTAAGGCTGTCCTCATATGGGAGGCGCTCCAGCACTCTGACCATCTTCATGTCCCTCCTCTGGACTCACTCTAACCAATTCATGTACTTCCAGAACTGAATGCAATCCTCCAGGTGAGGTCTCATGACAGCAGAGTAGAAGGCAATACTGTTCCCATACTGCTGGCTTTAAGAAATGCATTGCCTTGGAAGAAGAGATGATTGATGTTACTGTAGTGGAAGCACAACACAGCATCACAGACTTTTCTCCCAGCATTCAAATATCTCAACAAGCACCCTTTCCGTAGCAAAGGAAAAAAATCTTCTAGTACAGAAATTCTAGTGTCACTGCATACATTGTTAGACACACCATAAACACAGCCTTAAGATTAACAGAGCCATGTGGTACCTTTGCAAAGGTCACTCCTGAAATTAAATCTTCAAAACGTTCAAAGGTTTAGCTCACTCAAAGAAAAATAAGAGAGAATCACATTTTACTAAGTGACAATAGCAGATACCATAGCCCAGTGGCAAGCCATTTTGTTAAATTACTGCTCTCCTTAATCAGTTACTTAAGACTACATTTCTAGCCTGCATTAACCCCCAAAAAAGTACCTTTTTCACAGTGCTCGATTTTTTCCTAAAGCATCCGATTCATCTACTGTGAGAATTTAAACTCTATTTCTAGATGGAGTGATGGAAACACTGACAGTATAGACTGTACTAGAGAATCTAATATTAACCTCTGCATTTTATTCAGCTGATGGAGAAGCTCTTAAAACACGTTGAGGTTGCTTTCTTACTTCTTACACTTACATATGCGTTGGAAAAAAAGCAGAAAGTGCTGGGGAGATTTTATTTAGATAAATGTAAGCTTTGGATCTTTTAACATTCATTAGTAGCACAAGGGAGATGCTTCAGCAATTTTGCTCTGAAACTAATGTATCTCCACAGAACCAGTAGTAGACCAGGAAAAATAATCATGGATCAGTAATGCTTTCTACATAAAATGAGCATGTATTAGCTAAAAGAGCACAGCATATTGAACATCAGCAAGCTGTTTTGTCACATCTTACTTCCTTAGTTGCCTACGGCTGTTTTTTGAAGTGCAGTAGAGTTTATTCCCCTTGCAAACACACTGTCATAAGGACGATTTTGTATACATGAAGTTTCTTTAGGCAAGAGCAGACAGCCCAAATCACTGGAGATAAAACCAAATACCTGACAAACCAAGCTCTCAAGAGGGACCATGCAAAGCTCAAACCCCCCCCGAACAAGATACCACAGACACTCCAGATTTAATGTATCAGAGAGGCACACCACGGCTATGCTGCTTCTCACCCTGAATCGTATCTCTGAAGTATCTATCACGCCTCACCAGAAAGCATATTATTCAGATACCTCTAAGAAAGATCAAAAGCAGTTGGAACAATCACTCTCTGGCATATTCTTTTGCTCTTGAATTTTCTACAAGGACCGCTACCCCCATGGTCTGGGCTGAGGGCTCAGATACCAGCACTACAAGGAAGATATGAGGAACCACTACCTTTCTCTTCCAGTCTTGATTTTCAGTTTTTACGTATCACTGTTTCTAACTTTAACTCTACATCAATTTTAAAACAAGCCAATAACTAAATAATTATTTAAGCCAACTAAAACGCCAGTGACACTACAAAAGAAGTACTGGCTCTGCAGCGAAGAACACCATTTCAAGATGCTGTGTTGTGTCCTAAGGAGGACAGGTGTGCTATGTAGTCAGTCCTACAAGCTCCAGTGACGCTGCCTAAATCCAAGAGCTCATCAGATACTGTTTAAGACTCCATACAAAATTATTATTTGCCACATCATAGCAGAACAGTTTTCCACAGCCTGCGTTATCATTTATAATATTTTTCACTTCTTACTTTGCACATACTGTCCGTTTCATTAGTCGCCTTGCCATCTCTTCTGAAGAAATATTAAGAATCCAAAATGGAGACTGAAAGAAAGAGAAGACAAGTGATGCAAATGCCTAGGTGGAAGATGTCATACAAATCACACAACTAAACAATTCTGTTCTACAAAATCAGAATATGCGTGCCGAAGACAAAAAAAACCAAAAAATCTTTTAATTGTACAGAGAATGCGAGTATTTCATTTTCCCATCATATTGTGAACTTGTTAGAATATTATTTGTTTGTGCATCCTCCTCCAGGTTATTCATCCTCTAAAAATCCTAACACTTAATTACACACAACAAGTAACTAAAACTGAGTGACATTCTCTGACTTAAGCACTGAGACCAGAATCATACAACTTCCTAGCTTCCCTCTTTCAGATACGTTGTCCCGTTGATTTAGAGGCAAACATTAAATTCAAACTCCTGCTGCATGTTTTCATGGTTCAGCTATTTTGAAAGGGGAAGGAGAGCCTCCCAGCAGATGGCACTGTTTCTTTGCATAGTACTAAATGAAGACATTCTGAAGTGGATTTTGTGCATCTTGTACACAACTGAGAATTAGGAAGATAACTTATTTTCCTAAGAAACTTAAAAATTTATTCAGCTAACCATATTTAATAAATACAGTTATTATAAAGAATATACTTGTATATCATACGTGCACCCAAGTAAAATATTTGGTCCATACGTACATTTACACGGATTTCCTGCTCACCGCTGAATTGTCCACCATAAAGTGAGAGCAAAGATGCTATTTCCTAAAATGAAAATATAAAGACCAACACTTATGAGCATTAACTGATGTTTTAAAGAAAGGAGGAAAAAAAAAAGGGAAAAAAAAAAGCACAAAAAAAAAAGCAGCATAGTACAACTCCTAATTCAAACCATGACCTCCACAGGTACTATGAACAAAACGTTAGAGACAGCAACAGAGGAATGTTGTTTATTACCAACTTACTGTTGGGAAATGACAGTGAAACTCTCTCATTGCAGTTGTGTGGAAAGGGCAGAGGGTCACAAATAAATTCAGCTCCTATGTACTGCTCATGAACCGCAAAAAAAAATCAGACTCTCATGTTATAAAAGCAAATGACTACCTTTTTGAGTTCAGTTGCAAAGGAACAGGTTATGATTAGATTATGAAAAGTTCTACAACAAAATAAGGTCGTCAGGTAAATTTCAGTAATCAAATACCACCATTTAGCATTATCTTTCACTGAAATCTTTATTGTTCAGTCCTACACTCCCACAACAATATTCCTCTTACATTATTCTATCTATTCTTAAAATATTTTCCTGACCAATTCACGTAAAAGCAAAGCCTCACTAATAATACCCTGAACCAGAGCCAGAACTGGCACACTCAGCATCAACCTCTTTTCTGTTGTCTCTCTCCTTTACAGGTATCTCAACAGATCTCTTCAGTAGGTGTCTTTTCCAGAGTAAATTATATCAAAGACCATGAATTGAACACACAAAACAGTAAATCTCAAGATACAAGCAAGTAATTAATAAAACCACTCACTACAAAGGCTTTTGAAATGAAGCGAGAGGCAAACATCTGGATTTTTTTTTCGTGCAGCCCCTTTGCAAGAAATCGTAGAACTACAGATTCATTGGAAAAGACCTTTAAGATCAAATCCAACCATAAGCCTAGCACTGCCAACTCCACCACTAAACCATGTCCCTAAGCACCACATCTACATGTCTTTTAAATACCCCCAGGGATGATGAATCAACCACTTCCCTGAGCAGCCTGTTTCAATGCTTGACAACACTTTCCATTCCAAACCACCCCTGGAGCAACTTGAGACCATTGCCTTCTAGTCTTACCCCTTGTCATTTGAGAGAAGAGACCAACACTCACCTCACTACAACCTCCTTTCAAGTGGTTGCAGAGAGTGTGTAGTAACTCCGTAAGTCACCATGGGAAAAAAAATATAATCACAAGTTAAATTTGCTAACGAGAGGGTTTTCTTGTAAACAGGGAAACTGAGTGTATGCTAAACTAGACATTCACGAAGTACTTCTAAAAAACACCAGGGAGCATCAGAGAAGCTGCAATGTCTTTCTGTTTTGATGATTTCTGTGAGTACCACTTTATAAGGTAAAAACAATTTAATGACAGCGAACAAACTCTGCACCCCAAAATTTTGCACAAATGCATCAATGTGAAGCAGACTGCTGTACCTGAGGCAGGGCTCACTGGCTCCCACACCTGACACGCTGCAATCCTACTGCAAAAGTAGGTCTCCTCTCTCTGATCCCACATCTGTCAGCACGGCACAAACCCTTTTGACTGCATGGGAATAAACTCACTATCAAAATCCAAAAGGGAGCAGCCCTCAGCGCCACTAAAGAGGAGGTTCACAACCAGGATGCCAGTCAAGGGCTTGGAGATCTTTGTTCCATCCCAGTCTGCATGGCAGGCCCTAGGTCTTCAGGGAAGCCCCATTCTCGCTGCTTCTTATGTCCTCCTCCAGAATATGAAGACATTTGTACCCTCTCATCTTACACAGCTTCATAAACACCCAGAGCAGAGAGGAACTTGCATGTCACCAGGGCAGCACCGACCACCTGGGTACCCACACCACACACTGTCAGGGGCACTTACACTGCTGAAACTAAGAAATCACCAAAACAAGACACAGAATGGTTTGGGTTGGAAGAGACCATGAAGGTCATCTAGACCAGTCCCCTGCGGCAAGCAGGGACATCTTCAACTCCATCAGGTCGCTCTGAAGGAAAGAATAAATAAGAATCAAATCTTCGCCAGCTTGCAGTTAGAAAGAATGCAATTATAACAGGAGCTTAGCTCGTTTACTAGCTGAAACAAAGAACAAATCAAGTGATTGTAAGGACATTCCTACAGCAGGAACCAAGGACAGACCTAAGCTCACCAAGAGGACACAGCGAGGAAGGAGATAGGGCATCAGATGATTGCGAAGACACAAAGGAACTGTTATGTACATTCAAGAGTGGGTGATACGAGTTCTATGGACGTTTGACCAATATTTCCCAGAATATGTAAACAATGTTTCTTGGAATCTATATTGTGAGAATTAATTGATAAGTTTTGCTGCAGATGGTTTGTATGTTTAATTACCTCATCATATCAATCTGTCTTAGCCTAAGAAAGAGCCTGGTTTAGGGCTGTGAGAACATATCAACATGCTTAGTGGCATTATAAGGTGCAGCTGTTGTAGGAGATAACCTGAAGAGAGTCTCTGGACATGGCTGGATAATCCAAAAAAATAATGAGCATTCTTTGCAGATTTATATAGTTCTCTGTCTAAAACTAGTATACATACCCACTGCTTTTGTAAGATGTCGTGCCTTTTTTTAAAAGGGCATCAAACTCAGCATTGAATTGTAAAATAAAAATATTATCTTTGCTTCGAAGACTTTGTTGTTTTCAATATTTTACCAGTGAATGAGTGTTTCTCACCATATGAAATACAGATACACACAAAATATGTGTTTTTAACCAGTATAAAAGCCCTGTAACGAGCCCCAGTGGACACACACATATTAGGTGAAACCATTCCGTGTGTGTCACATTATGTACTAAAGGAATACCTGCTTAAAACCCCAACTGGCATTGGTTACTGAGTTTGGTCTTTAGCAGCACCAGCTCAGAGCCCCGTCCCGCCTGCCCGGGGATGTTTCCAGGGATGGAACATCCACCACCTTCCCAGCCTTTCTCCACCCTCAGCCTACAGGATTTCTTCCTCGCATCTCGCGTAAACCTTCCCTCTTTCAGTTCAAACCCGCCACCCCCACGTCCCACCGCCAATAACCGAGCTCTTCCCGCCTCCACCTCCCACCCGGAGCCCGCCGTCCTCCCAGCCCCGGGGCCCTTCGGGAGCGCGGAGGGACGCGCGGAGGGACACCCGGGGGAAGGGGAAAAGGGGCGGGGGGGAAGCCGTGCGGCCCCGCGCGCCGCTCACCGGCAGCCGGAACTCGAGGTGCTCCTGCGCCAGCAGCAGCAGGAACCGCCGCGCCGGGGCCGCCATGGCGGGGCGGGGGCGGAGCGCTGCGGGCGGCGGCGGCGAATCAGTGCGCGATGGGGGGGGCGAGGGCAGCTGGGGGCGTAGAGTGACAGAAGCACCGGGTGGGAGGAGACGCCCGGCACCTTCGAGGCCAAGCATCGCGATCGGTCGCTAAACCATACCCCTTAGCACCTCGCCCACCCGTCTTTTAAACACCTCTAGGGATGGCGACTCAACTACCTCCCTGGGCAGCTTGCTTCAGTGCCCAATGACCCTTCCCATGAAAATTTTTTTCCTGATGTCCAGCCTGAACCTCCCCTGGCGGAGCTTGAGGCCATTCCCTCTCAACCTGTTCTCTGTCACTTGGGAGAAGAGGCCAGCTCCCTCAGCTTACTTTCAGGAACCACCAGATCCACCAGACAAGGCTGCTCAAAGCCTCATCCAGCCTGGCCTTGAACACGTCCAGGGATGGGGCAGCCACAGCTTCCCTGGGCAACCTGTGCCAGTGCCTCACCACCCTCATAGTGAAGAAATTCTTCCAATTATCTAATCTAAATCTCCCCCTTTTCAGCTTAAAACCATTACCCCTCATCCCTGCACTCCTTGATAAAGAGCCCCTCCCAAGCTATCCTGTAGCCCTTTCAGGTACTGGAAGGCCACTATAAGTTGTCCCCCAGCCTTCTCTTCTCCAGACTGAACAACACCAACTCTCAGCCTGCCCTTGTGTGGGAGATGCTCTGATCACCAGCCCTCTGATCATCTTTGCAGCCTCCTCTGGACTCACTCTAACAGATCCATGTCCTTCCTCCGCTACGGACTCCAGAACAGGATGCAGTACTCCGGGTCAGGTCTCATGAGAGCCAAGTAGAGGGGGCTTCATCTTCTTCCCACACTTAGTTTATATTTTGTGTATGCTTCATAATGCCACGTGCATGGTTACAGCAGCCCCTGTCCTGTGTGTACGCTCATGGGCTCAGCAGTGCTGTTCTGGTGTGGGATTGACCTGGTGCGGGCGCTGGTCTGGGCACCAGGCTGGTTGGTGCTGTGCCCTTAGGGCTGCACAGCTCCCACCTCTCCCTCCCCAAGCAATAACCTTCACTCACAGGCAGCAGTGGAGCAAAGCTTTAAATAACATTAACAATTAACAGACGCCAAAGGAGTCATATTCGTTTTTCCATGGGTAGGTCAGCGCTAAGTACAGTAGGAGCAGATAGAGACAAGAAACAGATTCCCAGGAAAGGGGAAAGGGGCAGAGATGTGACTATACAAAGGGGAAGGGAAGAAATTTTTTCTACTGCAGCTTGTATTTTGTTTTATGTTAACATCTGGACTTGATAACTATAATCCTGTACTCACTGATCTCTCCGTTATGTTGAGCTGAAAGGTTTGGCTTATCCAGATTTTTGTAAGCCTTTTATTAGGACCAGGCCAGCTCAGCACTGAACTCATGTTCTGTATTTTCTGTGCTGATTTTTGGACAGCTTTTTTTCTAGATGGTTAATATTTTGCTCGTGACCTTTAAGCACTGCATAGGACACATTCTTTATGCTTCTGCATAACCTCATCCTGCAGCTTCTCTAGTTATCTCTTGCTGTGGCAATTAAAAATGAATTGTGCTATGAAGTTTTAGCCCTGATGATTGACGAGGAAACAATCTAAATGTGACCTGGCATCTAAACGGGAACTTCCCCAGAAGAGAAAGAAAAGACATAGAAACAGATCAGCCTTGCTCACCTCTGCAGCTGAGTGCTGAGATCTGGCAGTAAACGCATTGCTGAACTGCTGGCAAACCCTGCAAGCCAGAGGTGGCTTGCAAATCTTGGGATTGCTGAAAGAGATTTAGTGGAAGAAGTCTGCTTTTATTTTTCCAATCTGTCTCACTTCAAATTTCTTAGCTGTATAGCTTCCATTTTAGAAACTCCTTACAGGCATTATCACTTAAGCCTAATCTCTTTGAGACTGGCTTTCTCTTACTTTATCTGCAGACCATTGCTGTCTGGTTTCAGAAGATGAATACCTCAGTTTTACAGTGATACTATTTTTTACAGAAGAGTTTAATTAATGCTCTCTTTTTTTTTCCTGCTTTTGATTTGAGGATCTGTGCAAAATCACTGGCAGTCTCTATACGCTGTTCAGCATAGCACCTGTATATTATTAGGTAAAAGTTACAGAGTATTTGATCCTGAGAGGAAAACAAAGTGGTTTTCAGATGCTGTGTTTATAAACTTAACATACATTCCTATACTGCCACTGAGAAGAATCAAGCAGTTTGTTAGTGTGGATTTGGGGAGTCACGTCAATAGCATTGCATAACTGTTTGGGAGGGAAAGGAAGAACAATTATCCTTTATTGCCTTCAGGGGAATATTAAGTACACAAAACATAATTACTCAAATTGAAAGTTAGCTAGGAAGCTAGAATTAACCACCCTCCTCTCACAAAAAAATATAATAGAATCATATGACAATCATGAGTTTCACTTTAAAAGTGAAAGGCTGTGACTGAAAAGCCATTCTTCGATGTGTGGTGCGATTCATCTTTCTCAATTCTCTTTCAAAGCCATGGTGTTGCCACCTTCTGCTCACTCCATGCACTCTACTAGACCCAAACACAACACAAGCTCTTTTGACCGTGACTCGCATGTTATGCTGGGGCATTCAGGGAGCACCATTAATGCTCATGAGATTCACATGAAACAGCATCAGCACATGTACATGGGAAAGTACCCATGAAACCTTACTTTAAAAATAAAAACACCAATACTGTTAAAATATAGAAATGCCTGATCTATAATTCGTAGAATCATAGAATAGTTTGGGTTGGAAGGGATCTTGAAGCCTATCCAGTTCCAACCCCCCTGCCATGGGCACGGACACTTCCTACTATATCAGGCTGCCCAAGGTCCCATCGAACCTGGCCTTGAACACCTCCAGGGATGGGGCAGCCACAGCTTCCCTGGGCAACCTGTGCCAGTGTCTCACTGCTCTCATGGTGAAGAAATTCCTCCTTATGTTTAGTCTAAATCTGCATCTCTCCAGTTTATACCCATTGCCCCCAGTCCTATCGGCCCAAGCCTCTATGAACAGTCCCTCTCCAGCTTTCCTGTAGCCCCTTCAGGTACTGGAAGGTCACTATAAGGTCTCCTTGGAGCCTTCTCTTCTCCAGGCTGAGCAAGCTAAACTCTCTCAGCCTGTCCTCATTTGGCACGTGCTCCAGCCCTCTGATCATCTTTGTAGCCCTCTTCTGGACCCGTTCCAACAGTTCCATCTCCTTCTTATGTTGAGGATTCCAGAACTGGACACAATATTCCAGATGAGGTCTCACAAGAGAGGAATGCAGAGAGAGGTTCTACCCCCCTTGACCTGCTGGCCACACTTCTTTTGATGCAGCCCAGGACACGTTTGGCCTTCTGGGCTGCAAGTGCACATTGCTGGCTCATGTCAAGCTTCTCATCAACCAGCACCCCCAAGTTCTTCTCCGCAGGGCAGCTCTCAATCACATCTTCCCCCATCCTGTGTGGAAACTGGGGATTGCCCCGACCCAGGTGTAGGACCTTGCACTTGGCCTTGTTGAACATCATGAGGCCCACTTCTCCAGCTTGTCCAGGTCCCTCTGGATGACATTCCATCCTTCTGGTGTGGAAACTGCACCACTCAGCTTGGTGTCATCTGCAAACTTGCTGAGGATGCACTCAATCTCACTGTCTATATCATCAATGAAGATATTAAACAGTTCTGGTCCCAGTACAGATTCCTGAGTTATCAAATTGTTCAGAATTTGCATTTCTGTCCATTTTGTCGTAGAAAAGCTAGCACTAATCCTCTGTTTTATGTCCAAATGTCTGTAAGAAAAGTATCATCTTTGCTAACGTGCTATATGGGAACTCTAGTTCGTGCATTCCAACAGGTGAGGAATACGATAGAGCAAACACACGGCTACTCACACAGCCGGATCTCTATAGGCAGGTAAAAGCCCGGCCCTAAGTCATCAAAATAATTCCGTCCTGCACACATAATCGAAACACAAGTAATTTTCGAGCCCGGAGCGAAAACCCCGCAGCTCCCACCGCCGCCTAGGCTCCGGGGAGGCTTTCCCGTGCCTAACCCCTCCCTACCCCGCGGGCGGCTTTCTCCACCTTTAATCGGGATGCGTCCCGCCCCCTGCGGGAAGGTTGGCGCCGCCGGCGAGCCCCGGGCGGGTGGCGGAGCCTGCGGGGAACGAGGAGCGAGCCCTTTGCCGCAGGAGCAGGTACCGCGCTGCCGACCCCCCCACGCCCCCGAGCCCCTCCGACCCCCGCCCGACGCCGGGAATCCCGAATTTCGGCTGAATCGCTTTCGCTTTCTTCGCTGCTGTGGAGTTACGGGCTCCCTCGACGAGATCTGTAGCGATTTAGCGTGTTTTCTAGCTCCCTTGCAAAACTTCCCTACACGAAGAGGCTGATTTGTTGTTGTTTTTGCTTCACAGCTGACGGTGCTTCCAAGGAACCGCAGGTACAACTCGTCACTCGTTTGTTCCCTGCCCGAGTGCCGCAAAACGTTCTCGAGAAATGGAGGGAGATAAAAGACAGGATGCTAAAGCTACCAGCGCCGTGGGTGACCTGAGGAAGAGTTGGCAGACCTGGGCAGAGGATCACATTGAGTATCAGAGAAAGAACCCGTTCAGCAACCATGACAGGCTCGTGTCTAAACCGCTGCACACGCACAGAGGAGATCCGACCTACGGGAGACCCCCCGAAGGATCTCGGACGGAGCAGAGAGGGAAGGATGCTCACTCGCACGTGGGGAAGGAGGTAGAAGAGCTGTGCTTGATCATCAGAAGCACGGGAGAGGTGGGAGAAGATGGACACGTGAGTGTGACGTTTGGGCAGCTGTTTGAAACGTATGTGACTATTTCCAATAAAGTGGTGGGAATCTTGTTAAGAGCGAGAAAACATGGTCTGGTTCGTTTTGAAGGTGAAATGCTTTGGCAAGGAAAAGATGATGATGTGGTCATCACTTTACTAGACTAAGGCTTTGTCATGTAATGGATTCTGCTGCGTGCATCCATTTGGAAAAAAGTATCTGGATGGTGTCTTGAAAGAGGTTTTCATTACAGAATTTCAACTCAGCTACTCTCTCAGCAGGAGAGAAAATGGGCAAGAAGGACAAAGTGGTAGAGATTTGGCTGGAAGTCACAAATAATGAACTAATCCATTGTGTTGCCATAGGATTGTCCTTTCTTTATTATCATCCACTACCTAGTATACCACGGTTCTTCAGACAGCTCCACTGGCTTATTGCTTTAGGATATGGAAAGTATAAATTACTAACTTGCTACCATACAACACTGATTCTTGCAGGCTGTGAAGTACTCAGTGTTTGTGTGTGTGGTCTTGATTTATAAATCATGGAATTAATAACTTTTACAGGAATTCATATACTTTTTCAAAAATAGAGCCTGGTGTATAGCAAAAGTTCAGGTTGTTTTCACATGGTTAAACTGAATAAATGGAAGTTATTTTCATGAAGCACATGAAAATTACCAAGTTTACAGAAATGCCACAGGAAGGATGTTTGATGGTTCCTAAATTAGTTACATTTTGCATGTATTTTGGAGAGCTGCACAAGCCCTGGTATTTAATGGTCTATTCTTCTCCAAAACTTCTGCCTCTCATTCTTTCTTCCTCTGTATCTCACACTATTTTTACTTGTTCTCTTCTACTAATGCTGTGTCATTCCCTAGAACATCACAAATCCCTTCTATATCCCTTCATAGAAAGTAGGGTGCCACAACGTAAAGATTTGAAAGACAACATAAGCCATATATTGGGGTACTGTATGTTGGAGGAGGGGGAAAAAAAAGTTTCTTCTTTCTCCAGAACGTAGCAATGTTGTTTACAACAGGAAGGGAGTAGAGATCCTGTAGTGCCAAATGCATCAATAAAAGCATGGTGGTGCAGTCCAATACCTTATTTAACTTGGGCAGGGCTGTGCTTTCATGCTATTAAAAATAATAAGGAGCTGTATTTACAGTAGCCCTGACCAAGAAAGCTGTATAATTACAAACACAAAATTCTACTTTTTGCCAGTGCAAATAAAAACTTTTCTGAGGTGTCAACTATACTACTTAATAGATTTTTAAAACAAGAATATTCTCTTGCCTCAAAAGGATATTGATATTCAGTATAAATTACGAACTTCATAAAAATGATAGATTATTTTACGCTGTAATATTTATAGAAAAGAACATTTTTTCTCTTTGCAAAAAGCCTAAAAGGATAGAGGTTTGTTTTGACATTTTCATCCAATGAAATTTTGCATCAAAATCAGCCTTTGTCTGAGCAAATAAAAATAGGGGTTTAATTATCCCTCTGCCTCATTTTCCTAGTGAAAAGACAATGAAAATAGAAGAAATAGAAGAAATTACTTACTGTGCTGAAATAAGAATATCTGTGGGACAGGGGAGCCAGATGCAGGTACAGCATGCAAGGGAAATCAAAAGGTGGGGTTTAATCACCTCATAACGTTACCATGTTGGAAGCTGAGGAATATGTGCTGCACCAGGTACTGTCAGTGTGTATTCCCTTAGCTCTCCACTCCTCCTTCCTCAACAAATCTGTGTCTTGCAGCTGAAAGCAAGACATGTAATTTGTGACCTTAATACATTTAAAATGCCTTGTTTTTTGGGGAAAAGCATTTCTTGCCAAAATGACATGAGCACACTTCAGTGTGACATCAAAACAAATTTTGATACCAAAACAACTCAGGCTTTTCATAATACAGATATGGAATGCTCTTTGCTTAATTCTAACCATTCTGAAATCCAGTCAGTTCTGCTGTAGCATAGTTTTCAGGAAGCAATAGCTGGCAGTTCATCTGTCACCAGCTGACTAACAGGAAGGCAATATCAGGAAAAATAATACAGTACTAGCCATTAAACAGATAATGCATTAAAAGGCAAACCATTGAGGCAGTGTGTAGGCTGGGCACCCAAAGATGCAAGTACCGTTCCTGTGAACCTAAATGTGGCTCAAGCTGTTACAGGACAGGAGTCTAGGCTTCTGTTGCCATGCACGTAGCAGGTGTTAATTATTTACATGGCCTCTTCTGCACTGTCTCCTGCTACTACTAGTTGGTCTAAATATGACTTGAGTATGTCTGCAAGAGCCATAAGCTTACCCTGATCAAAACAGACAGAAGCAGAGTAAGCTATAATATAATGGTCTTACCCACTTTGCAAGGGATTGTAAAAACCTTGCCCTATCACGCTATTTTGAATAAAACCAAGGACTATTGTAAAAAAAAACCAATGATTTATAGAGGAACGGATTTTTAAAAACAATTATAGGGTCAAGTTTCCTACCTGCCAGCATTAAAATGAGGATTCTCTAAAGAATGACCGAAATCTTTCTGTGTGCACATGCAACAGTTATAAACACCAAAACAGCTGCAAAACTGCATCAGCATACAGGTTGACAAATCCAATCTTCTGCTTCCAGCAATAGCGAGTATTTCAAAACAAGTCTAGAAGACAGATAATACAATTGGTCAGTTCATCCACCAGTACACTCTGGAATAAAAAAATTACTCCTGAAGCCTGTACAATCAGGAGTGCATCACAGCTAATGGGCAGAACAGAATATAGCTACTAGTGTACAAATAAAAGAATTCTGCTTCCTCATCTGCCATGCAGAGATTTAATAAAACAGGTGTTCAAACTTTTCAACAGGCAGCTGTTTTGCAACAGCATCCCATCAGACTTTTTACAAAGGCTTGTAGTGATAGCACTAGAGGCAATGGGTATAAACTGGAGAGGGACAGATTTAGACTAGACATAAGGAAGAATTTCTTCACCATGAGGGCAGTGAGGCTCTGGCACAGGTTGCCCAGGGAAGCTGTGGCTGCCCCATCCCTGGAGGTGTTCAAGGCCAGGCTGGATGGGGCCTCGGGAGGCTGATCTAGTGGGACGTGTTCCCTGCCTGTGGCATGGAGGGTTGGAACTAGATGGTCTTTAAGGTCCCTTCCAACCTAAACTATTATAAGATTTTATGAATTTATTAAATTATTATTATGAAAATTGTAGCATGTGGGGGTTTATAGTATTACAGATTATTTGGAGCAGTAGGTAAATCATGACCTTCTAAAAGGTGTTCTTACCCTACTAAGGAACTTTCAGCTTTTCAAACCTCTCCTCAACTTCACTTCTTTGCAGCAAGCTCCCTTAGTGGTCCTTCCTCTTCTTCCACTTGAAACCTGTGAATTCTGCATCTGTTTTGGACTGCATATTGTATAAGATTACCTGTATTTGGTCATGTCGAACACTGAGAGCACTTTCAGCACTTCAATAAATGTTGCACACCAGTTTGAAATGACAGCAATTGAGTTTTTATGCAGTGTTGTATTGTTTCCAAGTTTGTCAAATTTCAAATATGATTTTCACTGCTCTGCTCCCATTTTTATGCTTTTATTTATGCTTAGAAGACTTCAGAATAGTTTGATCCATTACCGATTTAATCACATTGAAAATGCTCTCCTCAGTCAACACAAATGTTTTTATTCTACATTTAACAGTATCGCATGGCATCTGTTTCATCCTTTCCAAGGGTGCAGGTAGTACTTCAGCATAAAAATGTTACTCTCTGGGTTTGCATTAGTTTGGGAGTTTATGTAAAACAATTGAGCAAAAAAGAACAAAAAAAGCTCTGTTATTGCTAAACATGTAGTCAAAAAAGCAGCTTTTCTCAGTACTGCTAATACTGGATTAAAGAACAACATAGACAGGGCACTGGCTAAGCAACTGCCCTTTGCTTCTCCAGGCTCTTACTCTGCTGAGTAAGTTCACTCTCCAAGAGTATTTTATTTATGTCTACATGTGATTTTTGGAAGTTTTAAAACGATGCCATGATGCTGCTGTAGAAGAGGGTCGCAACAGTTACTGGGGTCTGTCCAGCGCCTCTCCCAGGGGCTAGTCTGTAATTCTGAAACACAGTCAACGCATTAGGGTAGGCTTTTCATAAAATACTTCTTTGCCTAATTAAAAAAATTATCCATTGAATCCAAGAATGCTTGTCAGTTTAGAAGGAAAATGGAACATGGTTCTGTGATGAAAATACACTAATGAGATACTGAGCATTCATCTCAGTAATTAATGTAGCTCTAACGCTTTCTTGATTCAGCTGTCTTGATGCCTGCCTGCTGCTGTCAGACAAGCTGAATTCCCCATCTTGGTCATCAGCTTCAGTTTGGAAGCTAGATTATACCCTAATTTTTACTATTCTAGTCTCACTGTTGTTAGTGGGACCTTTCTCTAGCATGTCGTGCTTCTGCACACCTTTGACAACATACTGGGTCTGGCCAGCATGGAGATAATTTTCTTCAGAGCAGGAGGTGTTTAAGGGACGGGTGGATGAGATGCTGAGGGGCATGGCTTAGTGATTGATAGGAATAGTTGGACCTGATGATCCAATGGGTCCTTTCCAACCTAGTGATTCTACGATTCTATGTTTTGGGTTTGTGACTGAGCAGTGTTGGTAACACAGCAGCGATCTGGCGACTGCTGAGCCGTGCTTGCACAGCATCAGGGCTTCCTCTTTTTCTTGCTCTGCCCGACCAGCAGGCAAAAAGTGGGGAGGGGCAGAGCTTGGACAAACGGACCAGCAGGGATATTCCATACCATATGTCATCAATAAAAGCTGAGGAGAGGTTTTTTGGAGGGCTAGGGGCAGCCCTTGCGACTGGCTTGCTTATGGGAGGTCATGAGTGGATTACCTTTGCATCACATGCCTCAGATTTTTTCTTGCCTTCATTTATTAAGCCATCTATGTCTCACTGGGGCCAGGGGTGAGAAAACAAGCAAAGAGGTAGTTAGGGTCAACTCCCACAGTCAACTATTCCAGTGCTCAGGAAGATCATTCCAAGATTAATATTTATTCTGTTTGTTTATCAATCCTTTTTGACACTGTTCATGTTGGTACTTTAAATATTACACATCACAGTTAAGTACAGTTACATAAATTAAATACAAATCAGAACACATACACAGTATTACATCTTGAAAGATCTTAATGTTCAGATATTTCATGAAGCCAGGAGCCAGCTCAAACCTCCTAATCTATTGCACAGAAACAGTCAAAAGTTCAGTGGCTTTAATTCACACTCTCCCTACCTAATGCTACAAATTAGAACCCTAAAGGGCTGCAAAAGACACGCGAGCACCCAATAATAAGACTTCAGGAACAAGGTCTTACAGCAAAGAGAGGTGTAAATTCTTCCGGGTAGAAAACATTCTTCAGAAGGGTGTGAACTTTCTGAAGTATTATGTATAGTTTACTGTAAGAATCTTACAATACATTGTACTGCTAAGGCAACAGGTGCTGGATCAGTGGAAAACGCTGAGAAGATTAAGTTCAGGGAAGCTTGCAGGTGCAATAGACCATCACCACCTCAGCTGCATCTAGATGCATCAGCCAGGGGCACTTGGTTAGTTAGGCACAAAGAGAGATGCTCTGTGAATGAAGAAAATATACTCTGTGTTTTCTTGAGTCTCAACTTGCCGAACAGTGTGCCTTAATATGGTATTGAAGAACAGAGCGCTGGCATTACTGTCAGAGCCAAACAGTGAAGGCAAGTGTTCAGCATGTTCCTTAAGCAATCAGACATGTTCCAATTTTGGGCTGTCCCTGCTATCCCAAATTCAAATCGCATTGCTATTGTGCAAGCCTGCCACATACTTACTGCACTGAAGACCTGTTTCTCTCATGACTTCATTTAGAAATGTAGCCAAGACATTAGTAACCTCCAAGGGACTTACAGTGAGAACAGTATCAGAACCATCTAGAAATCTGATTTTTTTTTCCTACCATTGTGAAGAAGAGTGGTATATTAAATCAATTCCTCTGAACTCTTCACATTTTTGTAAACACAGAGTAACTAATTTAAAATATTGTGTATGTAAGAGGGAAACAATCTTTAAGTCCTACCTACAACCACTTACACAAACATTTAAACTATGTTCTATGTTATATAGCATTACCACACCTTGGACACCTGTTGTATTAAAATTTACTAGGTCATGCAAATAAGATGGGTAATACATTAAAGTGGTTTAGCACCAGAATGTTAGTAGTGTACTTTCAGCAATGTACCGATAACTAGGCATAAATAACATGTGTTGCAAATACACGTGGAACCTTAAATGTTTTAAATTACCTGCAATCCCAGAAAAATGCATCTTTGAGATGAAAGCCTGACTCCACAACAAACATTAACTTTGGCACCACATACATGCTGTTAGCAGTAACTTGTTGCCTTAGTTGCAATACATTCTGCTGCTATAACCTGCCTTTTACTAGGAAAAGTTCTCTGCATCTGCACGTATGAGCATGTGTGTATTATGTATGCATTTATATACAAATATAAAATTAAAATGCCTTGCCTCATTGTCTGAGAAGTATATGGATTCAAGTATCCAAATGGGAGAATTAAGATGGCAGCTACAAATTCTGTGTGTATTTCCTCATAAGAAACTAAAGCTTTTTTTATCCTGGTGTATAACTGGCAACATCAAACCACATAATCTTAAATCAGAGTTCAAAGACAAAGAACAAACTAGCTACTGACACAAGGCCAAGAGTGCTTTCAGCTGGCACCATTTTCAGTCTGCAGTCGCTCAATCAGTTGTTCAGCCTATGAAAGAAGAGAAAGGAACACATTAACTACGCCATGGACCTTCAGTTTACTGAAAATCCCATTTTAACACCAGTAAGTGACAAAGCATTACTTTCCATTTTTACAATCAGCATACAACAGAAGCAGAATGCAATTGCTTTGGACAGCAGACTCTTTTTCAGTTTCCACCAAACTCCTTTTAGGTGATCAGAAAAGGCAACACAACCTATAAAAGTCATATGACATTTGAGCAAATAAATAGCAGATAAAGTAGTGCGGTTTTAAAGATCTCAGAAGACAGCAGAGCTCAGAACAACCCAGCTGTGAGGCCTCAAATTCTTTGGGAGATGCTCCAGAATGACGTGCTGTGGCCTCTCATCACCCAAGCAGCTAAACACCAGCCAGATATGTTGCTGAGGATGGAACGCATTCATGTATGTGGTTCATGTCATGAGATACACATCCATTTGGTTACTTCACTATGTGGACACGTACTTTTCATCATACAACCACTTATGCACCTACACATAACTGGGATAGACGTATTTTTTAGATGTAACAGCACCAGCCCTCAGAAAGGCTCAGGGCAGAAGGAATTCTGCCAACATTGTCCTAGCAGGCCAAACTGGGCACATGGAGACTGACATGGGCTCTCCTGAAACAAATCAGTTTATTGTTAGCCTTTTTTTTTTTTCCAGTCCTACTGAATTAATCTTTCAGTCTGACCTAGTGCTTAAGGTTTTATTAAAATCTCCAAGGAACCATGTTAAAAGGTGAAAAGCTTAATTTTGGCATATTTTAAACACATAGAGTAAAAATGCAATCAGCTGCTTCAGGTAGGAACAACTTAACAGGAGTTAAGTAGCTCTTGCACTTTATTTGCAACTAAAGCTCAACAAAGCACAGAACAACTGAAAATAAAGCTATCTGAACCTTGGTTTGCTTTCTTAAACAAGTATCACATTTAAGCTATTATAACTTCTAAAAAACTTGCAAAGCCCCAAACCAACTCAAGAACTTTTTCCAACCTGACAACAGGACAAAGTATTTTTTTGAAGCGCACCCATACTGGATAACCACACTCTCTACAGATCTCCAAGATAGTAAGCAGTAAAAATACAGAGCTATACTTATTTGAGGGCCAAATATCTGTGAGACGCTCTACAATACAGCAGAGACACATCTGCTTTTTTTGAGCACTGCAAGATCTCTGCTGAGGTACTATTGTGAAGAAGCCTAGTTTTTTCTCTTTAAATATAAGGCGCTCTCTGTTCTTCAGACGAGACAGACCTTTTTCAGCATTTTTGTTTTGGGGCTGTGCAATGACACCACGATGCTGCTCCTACACTGCAAGGATACGTTCTTTCCTGCATCAAAGCAATGAAAGCTTTAGTCCTCAAGAGAGATTTCCCAACAGCGATTTAGGCAGCACTAGTTCAGTCTCCCTGCTTTTCTTTACTGACATAAATCAGTACAAACAACACTTTTGTAAAGTGGACACTTCTTTCAGTCTAAAGATGGCAAGATGAGGAAAACCAAAAGTGGTTATTAGTTGGCCATGGTTTTCACCTATACTGGATGAACCAGGGAATGTACCATGTACAGCCCACCGCACCTGAATATATCCTTTCACATTGAAGAAACATTTATAGTGTTCTCAGAAGCACATCACATTAACCAAAGCTACACTTTAGATCCACAACTACTGTCAATGTTCTTGTCATTCCATTTCCCTTAATAAGTATTACAGTTAAATTTTATCATTAGATTTTCTCAAATACTTAATGCAAAATATAATTAATAATTATAGCAATGACAAAAATAATTGCTCAAAGAATTATTAGAAATAGTTAAAATGTTAGAAAGACATCACGTTTTCGGCGTGCAATTGAAAACCTACCAAACAGCTCACTTGAATTACACTTACCGTGATAAACCAGTAGGAATTGATTCTGTACACGAGTCTGGATAAGAATCCTAGCTGACTGGCTGGAGCCAGGACATGAAGATGCAAGTGAGATATTGAGCAGAATGGAGGCCAGTGAAAACCCATTCTTCAGGAAAGGAAAATGAGTAAACACATAAAAAATACTGGTGATGTTAATTCAGGAAGAAGTAAAACACTGCAAATTATTTAACATGACCAAATTAATCGAGCTCTGAATTCATCACATTTTCTTTATACATACAGGCACAAACAAAAATATGCCATTTGTTCCCACTATGCTCTTGGGGAACTATTTCAGAAGCCCATTAACCTCCTCCTCCACACCTCTGTATTTAAGATAAATTTTGTTAAGAAGGTTGGATTTCAAAAATAAAATGCATCTTAAATATAGAATATCTCGTTTTCAGCTGGAACACCAACTGTCGCTAGATGAATGTAGTTTCTACCTATTTTAATCATGAAGGTTCAGCTCCCTGTACCTTACACTATTTATGTTACAATTTACTTCAGCCATCAAAGGCACTGGCTTAAACTAAAGGGTGCAGCACTGAAATCAAATGAATGCAGGTATGATTGAAACACAATGCAGTGCCCTGCTTGAATAGGACACAGTTTACCACTCTTCTGGAATCTAGGATTTACAGCGTATTTTCACCATGTAACTAAAAAGCAGCCTTTAAGATATATTGTTTGAAGTGCCCTCCCTGTCCCAAGATGTCCTCATGAAAAAAACTCAGAGTTGGAACGCAATCTGTGCTGGAAATTAATCACAAAAAAAGAGTTTATATTCAATGCCAGCACCTTCTACTTGAGAAGTCATGCAATAAGTAAATGCAGACCAAATTTCATTAGTAAACCACACTAAAGTTCTTGCCACTATGCAGACCAAATTTCATTAGTAAACCACACTGAAGTTCTTGCCACTGTCTCTAAAATAGCATTCTGAAAGTAAAAAACATACTCAATAAACACAGAAGGTTTCCACTGCATACCTTATATCATTCATGTCACTGAAATTATTTTTCTGGAGGACGGCTTTTCCAACTTCCATCATTCTCTTCACTATTAAACACAAATAAATTTCATTTAAGTGTAAGTAATATTTCGCACATCATATGTCACCAATTAATTAAAAAAATACATTCTTCAGAATATTAACTTCAACAAAATGATTACAATGGGATCACAACCAGGTTTTTTTTTTTCCAAATATAAACACTATAACTACTCATAATCAAACAAGATTGTCAAGACAGTGCTGTGCAATTACTGACATGAAGATTGCCACTGTTACCAATTTCTACACTAATGATGCTTTTAAGCCTGCATTATTCTAAGAACTTTGGCCAAAGCCACACCGTTGCCACACCCTTTTAAAAAAACCCCAACAAATACTGATTGGTCAGAATGATGACATTTACACTAATTCCAGCGCTGTATCTCTACAGAACTGCAGGACTTTGATCTGTAGGTCCTCTGCATGGTAGGATAAGCTAATAAGTTTCAAACAGGTAACAAATTTAAATCTAATATCTAAGGAACTGTCTTGAAGCCAAACACATATGGAAGCTGTTTCTGGAGAAAAGCACCCTATGTTTATAAAAGAAATACAGGGATGCAAGATTTGCAACACACAACTATAACTCCTTTCTTGCATCACCTGTAAATTTCCCTAAGCTGGAATCTCTTCATGCACATATGGTCATAGTTTCTTCTGTTACTCAACACAGGCATTTCTTGTAAAGCAAATTTGAGGACAATTTTTTAAACCAAAAAAAAAGCCCATCAACGATAAATCATAGCTTCAATATTTTAAAATTTTATCTTTTAAAAAATCATTGAAGTTTACTGGACCATCATTTCTCTTTCTTCTCTTACTCCCTTTTTTCCTGAAAAATAAAGTAGCACTTACTTAAAACATACAGTTCACAAAATTCTGCTATTATTTTTCATACAATTTATAACTGCATATTTATCTAAGAAAACACAATGAAGCATCACATAAATGCTTTAAAAAGAAAGCTGCAGTGGCACCTATACTCCAAGCAAACAAAAAAGATTTCACACACCTAGGCAAGGTTTTTTCAAGAACCACACAGAAAAATGTCCTAGAATGGCACATGAAGTTCCCAGGAAGAACAAGTCCCTATCTACACTCACTCACACGTTTAGTGCCATGTTTAACTTCAACAACTACATGGTGCTCAAAGGCACAATTTACTTGACAATAGGACAGTATTTAAGTCTGTGTAAAATTATTTTCCTTTAGATTAAATATATGTTTATGGCCTTACCTACAGGTATGTGTTCCGCCTTCAGCGTTTTGCAGTTTCCCATGTGCTCCACTGGCACCACGAGATAGTGGTGGGGGGCACCAGGTCTGATATCTCTAAAGCAAACAAGGTCTTCATACTAAAAAGGGATGCAAAGACATTAAATTGATTAGGATGAGGATACTGGCAAAGAGGAGGTAACAAACTCTATCGTCCCCATATCAGAGCGACATTTAATGTTATACGTGAATTAAGCAGCACAAATCTCAAGATTTTGAGGCCATCCTACAAAAAGGCTTGCAAGGATGATTCATGTCCTCAGCTGACCTTCTGCGGTCAGGATTCCTCGGTGGGGGCTGCTCTAAAGTCTGCACAGTTGTGCCAGCACTAAGGGCGGCAAGTTATATCCTTCCTGATGGATGCTTCTCCCCTTGCCCTGCTCAGGAGCCGAGGAGCCCTGAGGGTGCTCCATCCTCCCGGAGCCCCGCACACAGACACCTGGCACACAGGGACAGGTGCACACAGAAACAGACACACAGACATGCATGCGCACACGGAGACACGCACGGACACACAGACACACATACAGAGACACAGATGCACACGCAGACACACACGGAGACACATACATGCACAGGCACAGAGTCACGCACACTCACAGACACACACACAGAATCACAAGGTTAGATTAGGACCCACGGGATCCAGTCCAACCATTCCTATCAAACACTAAACCATGCCCCTCAGCACCTCGTCCACCCGTGCCTTAAACACCTCCAGGGAAGCTGAATCAAGCACCTCCCTGGGCAGCCTCTACCAGTGCCCAATGACCCTTTCCGTAAAATTTTTTTCCTGATGTCCAGCCTGAACCTCCCCTGGCGGAGCTTTAGGCCATTCCCTCTTGTCCTGTCCCCTGTCACTTGGGAGAAGAGGCCAGCACCCTCCTCTCCACAACCTCCCCTCAGGTAGTTGTAGAGAGCAATGAGGTCTCCTCTCAGCCTCCTCTTCTCCAGACTGAACACCCCCAGCTCTCTCAGCCGCTCTTGTTCTCCAGACCCCTCACAAGCTTCGTCGCTGTTCCCTGGACACGCTCCATGCACAGGGACAAGCAGACACACAGAGGTACATTTACACGCAGACAGACGCTCACAGACAGGGATACACACACACACACACACACACACACACACAGCCACTCGCCCCCATCCCGAGGCAGCCCACCCTCTCCCCCCACACCTGGCAGGGCAGCAGGGCGGTGCGGGGCTCCTGCCGCCGGGCGATCCTGCAGAACACGCACCTCTCGTCGCCGCCGCTCCCGCCCGCCAGCCCCTCCGCACCTCCCTCCCCCTCGGCTCTCCCCGCGCCCGCCGCCCCATCCCCGGCCATGGCGGCCGCGCGCGCCTTCCGCCCCGATGACGTCACTGCGCGCGCGTCGCCCCGCCCCATCCTCCCTCCTCTTTCCCCCCTCCCCCCCCCGCGAGCCGGCAGGGGGCGCGCTTGTCACGTGGGACCGTCGCCCCCCGCCCCGCTATTAGCGCTCGGTGCCTGTTGAAACGCCGGTCTCTGCGGGACAAGCGCTCCGTGCCCTTTGGGCCACGTGAATCGCAGAATCTTAGAAGAGTTTGGGTTGGAAGGGACCTTAAAGATCATCCGGTTCCACCCTCCCTGCCACGTCCCTGCAGGGACACCTCCCGCCAGACCAGGCTGCCCAAGGCCCCATCCAACCTGGCCTTGAACACCTCCAGGGAGAGGGCAGCCACTGCGATTACTAAGAGAATACTTTTAGAAATGGAAGGTTAGCTAGCACTTGTAAGTGCCTTCTGTTAGCTTTGGAGGCAATTGGTACAAGGAATATGGTGAAACATGGGAGCAGGCTGCCCAGGGAAGCTGTGGCTGCCCCATGCCTGGAGGTTGGATGGGCCTTGGGCAGCCTGGTCTGGTGGGAGGTGTCCCTGCCCATGACCCAGCCTCTTCGATCCCTAACTATTCTAGGACTCATGTGGCTCAAATGGCTCAAAGTACTTGCCCCACAGACAACAGGTTTCAAGAGGCAATGAGCTGTAAAATTTCTAAGATTTTTCAGAAATGTGTTTCTGTCAGAGCAAAGCTCTGCTTGGAGAAACAGAACACGGTCAGCAGCTCATTTGCTAACATTTACCAGCCTGCAGAGCATAAGGCAATCCCTCTGCTACGAGCTAATGTGCTCCTTTTCTCTGCTACAAACATGCAAGTGAAATCTTGAGAGTTTACACACAAGGATTATTCTGAAAGTAATTAAGTTTCGCTTTGCTCTAAAGCCAGCTTTGCACAAAACACCCAGTGCAAAATCTGTGCTGAAGTCAGCGCCAAACTAAACATCTGCACTCACCTGGGTACCTCGCAAGCCTTATTGTGAATGTGCACTGTCTTGGATCAAAAATCTTTATCTCAGTACCACTAAAGTACACATGCTTCTTGTTCCAAGAAAAAGCTTTTATCCACCCTCTGGAAAATTCCTACTGACAGTAATTTCCCCGATTTTTCTTTAAGAAAAGTCTTATGCCATCTCACTCAAAGCAAGCTTCACAGATTGCATACTTGTCCCATTTTATGCATAATTGTAGTTGGTTTTTTAGTTAATTCCACCTCTGTGTGCAATACAACCAATAAAAGCCAAGAACTAAGAACTTTTAAGATGCATGTCTTCGCCTTGCTTAGGCAGAAAGAAAAATACATCAACATTTCAGCAAGATAAAAAGGATGCATACAAAAATGACGTGCACGGACTTCTGGCAATGAGTTGGTCAAAATAGATAAAGGAATATGTATTATGTAATTTACCACAGCTAAGAGAAACAGTGAAAACTATTAGGTCAACTGTTTACTGGTAGTTCTTAGCCCTTTGTCACTGTCTTCCAGTGACCTCAAAACACAGCTTTATTGTAAAAGATGCCTTACCACACAAAAAAACCCAACAACCCAGAAGCTCCCACTTCCTTCGCTATGTTTCTAAAACATGATATTGCTGGAATTCTAATTTTGAGGGGAGGCATATATATTTGTCAGCATGACCTATAATTAAAGCTGCATCCTATAATCTTTAAAATGCACTAAAGTCCGTGGAAAAAAGAGAACAAAGTCTGTAACAAGTTTTTGAATGCATAAATTCCTTTATTGAAAATATTGTGATAGCACTGCATTACATACAGTCAATAATCATAGTTTCAATGGTCACAGAATTTTGATTGAACAACACTGTTTTGAATATAGACCACGGCATTTAGATATGCTCTGACAAGGATAATATAATGGAGTAAGTTGTAGGTAGCAATAGTGAAATGTATGTAAAATGTCAAACTTGGCTTGGGTCTTTTTTAATTGTTAAGTGGTCTGCCACCATTTAAGAGAGCAAACATTATTCCTGGTATCTTCAGTGTTATGCTGTTAGCAACTTACAAAATATTTTACAGCATTACCAATAAGAACATTATTTATGGTTGTAGTAGACCACATGGAGGTGAATTGTGAGCAGCTCAGGTGCAGCGTGTTACAGGCCTACTGTGTATAGCATTGATTTTCAGACTGTGAAATTTCTGTGCAGGATTAAGATTTAGAAAAGCTTTTGAAAGAAAACCACTTGGCTGTTTTTTCACTTCTAATTTTTCTAATCTATTAAAAAAAAGGGAAGAAAGGAACTAGAGTTGCATTACTCAGTTAATAATATTCTAAAACTAGAGTGTACTGTTTAATGCATGAAAGCACCCTACCACTAATAAAACCTGCCTTTCTCAGGATAATGACACATTCGATTCGAAGGGCAGGACAGCATCCTAATGTTGATTTGGTCTGGATTCTGTAAACAAAACCACAAAGTAACGGGAAAGCAGAATTCTTTCGCAAACAGTGAAGATTGGCAGTCCTCCATCATACTCTCCCTATTTACCAAAATTTCAGTTTTGTAACGTGTAATCTTTTCTGTTCAGTGTTGAAGTGGGGTAGGGTAAAAGTATCTGATCATTTTCATGAAAAACATAGAATAATATTTAGTTATCTGGCAAATCCTAAGCCAGCCTGTTGCTTCAAGTCTTTTTCGGGAAGGAAATCATATATGTAATTACTAAGAAAACAAGTATTACAGTAACATGACCTGGCCTGTTAGAGAAATAGCACTCTTCTAAATCTCAATTGTATTTCTTCCTTAACAAAGCAGTTATTTGTAGAGAAGTGCTCATAAAAGCACAGTGGGTGGCTTATTTTGAATCATTTGGTGGTGATACAGAAAAACAATCCTCTCTTAGAAATGTCCTTTGTAAACAGTCAAATAATACTAGGGCAGATGCTTGGAGCACGCTGCCCCAATTCTGCTGACTGCAACAGAGCTAATACAGGCTACACCAGGTGGCAGTTTGCCCAGTGGCTCCATACGCTGCCAAAATAATAATCTATTAGCAGGATGGCAGCAGAGTTAATAACAAGCACTATCCACCTTCTCTCTCATCTCAGAAAAAAACCCCAAAACAGAATTATGCACTCAAGTGTTTCTGCCAGAAAACAAGCCCTCTAATTAGGGCAAAATGAAAAGCACATCTCATTTACAAAATAAAAATATAAAAATTAACTTCAGAAATCAAATAAATTGATTCAGAATAAATGTCAATGCATAAGAAATCTACCTGAATAGAAATTATTTATCAAATTGACATTTGAAACATTGAAAGAAAAAAAAAAACTTTTAGCTCATACACTTACAAAAAAAAATCTGCTATACAATAACAATAAATAAAAATATTTAAAAAACGTGTTCCCTTAAGTGCTGTGTACACCTATTTCTGATTCTTTTCCATGGCAAACAGTATGCTATAGATTTTGGTAAAGTAACCTTTTATTTTTGGTTAGCATTTGTACTTTGAACATAAACACACGTGGAATGTACTAGATAGTTATAGTTTTCCCACAGGATCTTTTTCACAGTTACAGAAAAAGTTTTCAACTTACACACCATGAATGTTTTCATAAGCATCGTATGTTCCATGGAGGAGTGCTGGAGGAGGAAGTAAAAAACACTTCAGACTGATCTCTTACTGCCTCTCAAAACGAGCTCTGTTTTTTTCTTGGGTTGGTTGTTTGGGCTTTGGGTTTTTTTTTTGCGTAGTCATGCTCTGGTACAAACTTGAGGAAAAAGCATGTAACTTGAGGCAGCCTGCACCTTCTAGTTAGCTTTTAAGTGCCTAATGGATTCCAGTCCTTAAGGCAGTCAGTATTTCATTCAAATGTCCATACTTCTACATCTTGTATTATGAAATCTTCTTTTTTAGATAAGATGTCATTATTGAAGGTGCTGCAGGAGTTGCTTCGCCCGTGATACAAATCTGCATCTAACCATAAGCCAAACCGGCCACTAAAAAGGAAACACATGACAAATTTCAGGTTATGTGTAATAATAAACATACTGGAAGCTGTAGAAACAACCAGAGGAGTGGCAAGGAGGAATCTAGGTAGTTCTGAGGGCCTCAGACTGAACGTGAAGAGCTCCATCCCGGCAAAGCACTTGCCTAGAAGTCCACAGAGCAGTCCCCTTGCTTTTGTTCACACCAGTGCACGGGGCAGAGCGCAGGACAAGTGAGCACCCATGGCCCTCTGTGCCATTTCTGGCTGTTTGCACTGCTGGCTGTGGCTGTGACTGACACCAGGGCATAGATGTCAGAGTTCCTTCCCTGGCTGTTTGGATATGAACAAGGCCCCTTCTGATTTAGGAGGAGGGAGAGGGATGTTTATACATTTCTCGTGCAAAAACCATGCCCAGATATCCCCGTGGTGTAGGCTGCAGTTGGCTTTAGTTCAAGCAGCCCTTGATGTCACAACCACTGGATCTTTGAAAGTCCTGTCTGTATCCTTGCTCTGTGCAGCAACAGAATAAGGACAATTTAATAAGAACCACATGAGAATCCTTAGAAGCAGTTGATGGCGAAACTGCCATTAGAGATTATCTTCCAGTGGCAAACTCATTCAGCAGTGAGATGTGCTATCTACTCAAAACATATGTTTTATTTCTGATCTCAAAAAAACCAAACCAACTTGCCCAGCATCATTCACCCTGTTTAAGCAATGAAAATGCTCGGGGCTATAACAGAAATCAAGGTGTTGAATTTACTAGAATAGGTTCAGCCATTTAGTTTTCTGGCAGCTACCATTGCATCTATTCTGATTTATAAAAAAAAGAAGTTAGCTACACAATTTGAAGACCAAACATTGACTCACCCTCCACCTCCAAGCTCCAGGGAGGTGGTGTCTCCGTTGATGAAGTAGGTGTTCTCTCCACTCCATTTGAATACCTGATGGGGGAAAAAAAGCCAAATGTATTTGGACTGTGAGGATTCTTGTATGCTAAAACTACTAGAGATCAACTCTTAGCAGGTATTTTATGGTGTGGTTATATTTTTTTTTCTTGAAGGGAGAGGGAGAAGAGGCAATATATAGAAAGTAAAGGAACAATATGTATTTGAAACTACGAACAATGCACTCTAATCCTTCAAATTCTGCTTACATCTCTGAATCAACAGGCATCCCATTAAAGAGCAACTATGTGTTCAATACTGAAAAATACATAAGCCATGAACATTAAGGGATGTTTCAGTAGCACTCTTATTTCTCATTTCTGCCCACAGTGAACCTAAGCACATGTGAAATTATATCCTGCTTTTGGTATCACTGCCTTCCAGGGTGAGTCTTTTGCAATTCACTCCTTCAATCCACTTAAAACCCTCTCCTCACCCTTGCAGACTGTCCCTTTGCACTTCAGATACTTACAGCTACTTTTGCTTAAACCTCTGCACTGAAGCAATGAGTGATTAACTGCATTCATCAACAACTAGCACAAGAAAAACAGCTGCTTTCATAAAAATCACATAAATGTTTCAGACGTAGCACCCAAAAATATTATTTGAGAAAGTGAACACTGACTTACCTTGAAATTCGGACTGAATGTGTAGAGGAATGTTTCACCAGTGCCATAGTAATGGTCACTAAACCTGAAGGGATGTGTAGCATAAGCTCCAAATATCTGTTAGAATAAAGTCATTAAACTACATTTGAAGACAGTGCAAAAATCAAGAGAAAAAACCCCAAACATTTAAAAATACTTTCTAAAGAACACCTGAGCTGGTGTTTCATGTTAGAAGAACCAACTACTGAAGCACTTCAGATGAGCAAGTACTCCTGTAAATCTTTTGTATCCTGCAAGTTAAAAGCCAGATGACAACAACCACAACAAGAATGCCAACTCTAGGAGCTATTGAAGCACTAGACCTCCACGGGGGCATTATTTGTGACAGCTCGTTAACTGAGATACTTAAGAGAGACAAAGCTGGTGAAGGGGCTGGAGAACAGGCCTTATGAGGCACAGCCGCGGGGTTGTTTAGCCTGGGGTTGTTTAGCCTGGAGAAGAGGAGGCTGAGGGGAGACCTCATTGCTCTCTATAACTACCTGAAAGGAGGGTGCTGGCTTCTTCTCCCAAGTGACAGAGGACAGGACGAGAGGGAATGGCTTCAAGCTCCACCAGGGGAGGTTTAGGCTGAACATTAGGAAAAAATTTTTCACAGAAAGGGTCATTGGGCCCTGGGACAGGCTGCCCAGGGAGGTGGTTAAGTCACCTTCCCTGGAGGTGTTTAAGGGACGGGTGGACAAGGTGCTGAGGGGCATGGTTTAGTGTTTGATAGGAATGGTTGGACTCTATAATCCAGTGGGTCTCTTCCAACCTGGTGATTCTATGATTCCACGGGCACTGTTAGGACCAGCACTCATTGCAGTTATGAAACTGGGGGGTGTATTTCCATTACTGCTGACATATGCTCCTGCCTATAAGTCTAGTTTAAGCAGCAGAAAATATATAACACTAACGTTTTATTTGAATTTGATATCACTTTGTGGTATGACGAGCACTTCATAATGATCACTTTTTATAATGCTGCCCTTCCAATTCAATCCCTGCAGAACAAGCACTCCTTACCTGGTTGTCCATGTCCTTGATGACAAGGAGAACTGGACTGTCAAGAGATGCTGATTTACGGTACAGAGTCTTCAGGCTAGTCCCATGCTCCAGTGTACTGTACGCAAGCCGCCATGGATAACCCTGCACTCGTGCGGGCAAGCGCCGGGCAAGCTGGTCAATAAACAGGGGAAAATGGTTACATATTCAACAGGTTTGGTCACAAAGTGGTGTCCCAGACCATTCCCTTACTGCAGGGGCTTCTGAGCCAAAACCCAAAAACTGTCTGTCAAAGGAGCAGCTGATGCCAGCAGCAAAACATCTCTGCCACAGCTCTGAGCCCAACTGTCTACATTCACATCACCCGTGAAAGAGATTTCAAAACTAGCACATCTTCTCCAAGCACTGAAAGAGTTGCAAGTCCTCAGTATCATGACTCTAACTCCAGAGTTGCAAAACAAAAATAAGCTTTCTAGGTGAGCCAGTGCTGCAGCACCCAAGACCTTATGCAAGGACACTCAAATATACTAAGAATTTTCCAAACTCTTAAGGAGCATTGGCATTGCCTCCAGAAAGCAGAATGTCCCACACTTGATAGAGGGAGCACCACAGCTAACAATGAAACCCAAGGTTTTTCTAGCCATACCTGCTCTATGTGCATGTTCTCCAGGAGGGCGCTGTGATGTTTTAAGATAGGCAAAGAATCATCGTCATCTTCTTCATGGTAACTGCAAACGCTCTTTCGTCGTTTTGCTTCTTCTACAGTAATGATCTGAAGCAAGATAACAAGTGTCCAACTTAAAGTATAGCTCTTCAGCTGTCAATCCTCTGTTGAAGCTAATTAATTTAAAAGAAACGTACTCTTCAGCTGTTACACTGTGTGGAGCAAAACCAGTGTATGGGATGGTTGTATTAAGTACTGGAAGCCTTAACCACATAGGGAAATTCTTAGCTGCAAGGTGTCTTTGAGATAACATGGTCAGAACTTCTTTTCTCGTGACCTCCTACAGCCGCAGAGTCCTTTGGGATTAATAAACACTGAGCGAACCAGATGACATCAGGTGGTTGGTCTCAGACATACTTGGTCCCAAGTCAGAAGGCTAAAGTGTAGCTACTTCTTCAAAAGCACACTACATACCTGAACTATATGTCTTGCGAGAGTCTAAATAAGGACGACACAAACTTCTCTGTTTTCTCTCATGCAGCTAGTTGAGTAAATTAATTATTTTCTCAGGTGTTTATGCATGAGAGTATGAAAAAGATTAAAATTTTCCTTCTCCTTTTTATTAAAATAGCTTTTTCCTGTGTTTCTTTACTAACTCAGACACAGTTTCACATATACAAACTGAAACAAAATGAATATAGCAAAAACGTAAATCAACTTGGAACAAGCATTTCAAAGTTCTGTCCCAGAGGAAATGTACCGAGTAAGATTTGTGTCATCTAGTTCACACAAATTATTGAAAATACTAATTTTAATAGTCAAGGTCTTTAAAAAATACATTCTTAGTCAAAAATGATCAAACAGCTCTTTGGAAACTTGTATTTATTCCTTTGAATAAGACTTTATAAAGAGACCACACTAATATTTTAAAAGGTGAGTCCATATAAATATTTCTAATGTCATGTTTGAACTTAGAAAACAAAGCACATGCTTCTCTGCAGCAACTACAGGTAAGCCACACTACCTTTTCCTATATAGCTGGAAAAAAAATATGAAAATGTGAGTCCATATACTTAATTCTTGCTTATGAAAGGATACATCAGCCTACAAGGGGCTGAGAAAGACAAGACAAACTCTGAACCGCATAGGCAGCAAACTGGAGCTCAGACATGGTGTGAGACAAGAACTTCCAGGCTGGCTTCCTATGGTACCTGGAGCTCACTGCAAAGGGAAGGATGCTGCCTCACCCCTTGGCAGCAGCAGCGTGGGTGTCCTGGTTCCCAACACGCTGCCGCTGGGGTGCTCAGCCTCCTAGCTGGCAGAGAGCATCATCTGGCACAGCTGGAAAGCTGCTAACCCTTCAGTGCAGCTTGCGGCGCTTAGAGAGCAAGAGGAGCCTCAGCTCTGCACAGCAGCAGGAGGTGAGATGAGCTTTAGCTGAGGCTCATGAGAAAAAAATGGAGAAGCAAGGAGACTTAGCTACAAAACAACCAGGAGAGCTTCAACTGCCTTCCTTCTTTGAGAGTATCACCACAAAGCCTTATCTTAGAGCAGAAAAACACATGCCTTCCTGCAAAAACAGCTTCCAAATGACTTTCACGTTACATGAATCAACTTTTGCATAACTCCTCCACACTTTCACGATCACTGCTCGAACCTGCAAAAGCTGTCAACGGTTGAGACAATTGCCAAGAAGTGCCTGGAGGTCCTACACACACCTGCCCCACAGGCAAGAAATGAAATCCACTGGACTGACTCCAAGTGCAGATTTAACCACGCAATAAAGCAAAGGAGCAGCTTTTCTTGAAGACCAGGAGACCTAAAGAGCTCACTATGGTTAGGAGAAATCCCTAAAATACAGTCCTGCCTTGCTTCTCCAGTGAGATGTGAGCAACATATCTGCTGCATACACTCACATCCAGCCCACATTCATATGCGGACAGCTGAGCCCAGGGCAGGCAGAGCCAGGGCATCCAGGCACTGGCACTCCAACACATACAGCAAGGTTAGGAAAAGAGGGCAGGAACACCACAAACAAAATCCAGCCTGCAGAATTAACGTCATAACGTGCCCCTGCACACCCAGGCAATACAGGCACTCCTGGCTGATAATACTGGAAGGATGCACAGCTGCATCCTGCTCCATCAGACCAGCTTCAGTAACATCTAGGCCACTAATTTAACTTTTTTTTTTCTTTTAATGAACACCTTTTTCATCTTAAGTCAAAAGCACTCAACTTCTCTTTTGAATTCGATTTTCAAGGAATAGTATCCTTCCACAGGGGGAGGAAGGTGTAACAGTAAATCAACCAGCAACAGGTATGTGTAGCAAAATGCAACCAAACTCATAGATGTAGGCAACCACAGAAAATCTGTTAACACAACTGTTAATCGACTCCAAAGACCCTGCTCTGCACAGATCTATAACTAAGGGGCACATCTGAATGAAGTTCAGAGTCAACAATTGCAAAAAAAGGGATTTGCAAGATCAGATATTTACAGACCACCCAAAAGGAATGAAAGGAATCAAGCACTACAGAAACTGGATCTACTAAATCTTTTGAAGATTTTACAGGACTCGGAAAGCAGCACCCGGGGTGGAAATACCCTGCTAAAATTCACCCTAGTACAGACCACGCTTTTCACTAGGACAGAAGGACTGTATCCAAGCTATTCAAACAGGGACATAGCCAACAACATACCTCCACAAAAGGTTCCCCCTGGTCAGGTCTGGCACAGTAAAGAATTCGAATATTCAAAGGCATTTGTTTCCCTTTCATCATCTACCACTTTATTTTGCAGCATCCACTACACTTCCCTGCTCTAGTGGCAAGAGCCGTAGTTCACAAGCGTGACAGATGGTTACTGCCTGTGGCACGCTGTGATAAAACCGCTTATATGAGTCTGCTCCTCCACAGTTATGCTTTCGGTTTCCCCGCAAGGGAGAGTGAAACTAGAGTAATCGTGCCCAAATTTGGACTTTCAATAGAGATTTCCCGGCAGATCTCCTTTAAATTTGTAAAGCTTGAATGTACTACAAATAAAGCAGACACACCTTTAGAAGCTCTTTCCAACTATTTTTCTCCCAGTATATATTTAAATAAAACAATGAGAGGCCAGCTCTCAGTGTGGCCAGATCTCTCACACCTCTGTTCTTTGGATCACTGTCCCTCCCCCCTCATTTTGGGTTTATGAGAATGGCATGCAAATAACATCTGAACAGTGAAATTTACTGCATTATATGACTACACTCAGTGCTGAGAAAAACAAAGATCAGAGTCTTTTTTTTTATCTTACAGTTCACAAAGAACTAACATTAAGAAACTACAGAACTGTGAAAATAAATTCTATTTGGGATAAGCCATGACACTGCTACCTCTGAAATGACAAGCTCCACTCCCAAGCTCCACTTTCGAACAGGACAACTTATTTTAAAAGGAATTTAAAAAAAAAAAGGTAGTAGAATTTAAAAAAACAAGTTCATATTTAAGACAAATACTCAGATCACTTCCTAAATCACCATCAAAGTATTTACCACTTATGGATTTATCTCTTCAGCTTATCCCATATATCTTTAATTTATCCCATATCCTTAGCACAGCAAGCGCTTCAGAAATATCATAAAAAAATATGTCTGCAAGCATATTTCCATTAGAAACTAGGCTTTGTATCCACAGGAGACAGACAGATAACAAACACAGGCATGCCAAGCAGTTAAAACAGATTGCAAAAGCTCCCAAATGAAAAAGTCCAAGTCTGAGGATAAAACTTATCCATCTCACAATTCACGCAGAACTGCTGCATGCATCTGAGAAGCAAGGGCCTGGCACATCACCACATAACGATCAATTTTAACCAGCACACAGGAGTCTGTGTTGGTGTTTATGTATAAATATACATTTGGGAGATTTTTTTTTGAGCATACAAACACAATACAAATTTAGCAATACTGACAACATGCACCTGTACAGTTTTGCAAAAAAGCTAACATCGCATAACCAAAATGTTTACACAACTTCTGCTGGTTGCACACCAGAGAGCTCCCAAATGTGTGTCTGCTCTTTCTACAGAAAGAAAGGAGGACTGAGGGAATATAAGTCCATTTGTGAGACAGATATAAGCCTTATGTACACTTCCATACGAAGCAGCAAGCATTACAAAGAAACACCATAAAAATCATTAAAGAGCAAATGCCGAGATTCTTAACAGAGGATGCACACTTGAGATGCACACGCTTTATGTAAAGGCTTAAAGCACTCACCTCCCAGCTTTTAGTAGTGGGCTCACTGAAGAAGTTGTCTATCATGTCAAGCTCCTCCTTTTCCACCACAACAAAACCTTGCTCTTTGGCATCTTTCCCATATATTTCTGGTGACCACTGAACAAAAAATGTGTACAAGTGATCCACCCTGTGAACAGAAGAGAAGAGGACATCTGCTGCTCAGTGGTCCACAGACACAGCACTGTCACGTAGTACGGAGATTTGGCCCAATAACAAAGAAGGGACAACCACACAAATAAGATACCCATGTACTTCCACGACCACACATCACACAAGGCCATAGGTCCCTTCCACCTGGCAGCATCAAGCGTTTCAAGGTTTCTCTGTTTTCACTCCACACAACATATTTTTCTCCTCCCTTTACTCTACGCATACTCAAAGCATCATGGTAAAACTAAGTGGTTTGTCCAGTTCATATCAAGAAATTGAACTGACTGGTATTAGGGTCATACTCAAAAAACTCCATAAAAAAAAAAAAATCACTTTACTTATTTACTCTGACCTCCTGCACAGAACAAGCCGTAAGAGATCACCACTGAAGTCTACACCACACTTCTAGCTGCCCTCTAAAAGTTAGAGACTAACTACGAAACTTGATTCTGTTAGCTTAATGAAAATAAGCAGTTACTGACAGCTTCACTAATGATATAGTAACAGCAGTGAATGCACTTCCATAAGTTTAGTTAGCTCTCAATCACTGTATTTAGACATATGCTCTTTGACAACATTCGTAACAAACAGTGAAACAATTTCTAAAGAAGGAATTTACGTAGTATATAAAATAGACATTCCTCACCTATATTTCAAGTTACCTGGGCTTCTATCTATGAACAAATCATCTTAAAACACCATTGCAGCGCTGTTAGACTCTGTTCAGGGCTACTAATATAATTCCAGAGATCTTTTTCCAATTGATCCTACGTTTTTTTGTTCTATGCTCCTACCAATGATGTAGAGTGATGTCAGTTATAACTGCAGAAAGTAGCAGCCCTTCAGATGTTGCCCATTCATGACAGCTATGCTAATTCACAATCAAAGTGAGATACTGGGCAGCCTGATCTAGTGGGAGGTGTCCCTGCCTATGGCAGGGGGATGGAACTGGATGATCTTTAAGGTCCCTTCCAACCCCAACTATTTTATGATTCTGTATTTGGAGGGATTTGGATCAATGTGGCCTCATGAAATGTGGATCCAACTTCCACCACCCTCAGAAAGAACAAAAGATTGGTTTTGCTTCATCATGGACATGTCCTCTTTATAATGAACAAGGAACAAATTAGCACTCCCATTAGTTTTTTTTTCTCCTTTGTACATTTAGAAATGCTTCTAAGGTGCACAGCTAGCAGATCTTCTAGCAAAGTTTAGTTTTTTATATCGAGTAAGAACTATACCTGTGAAGTGCTTTTAATATATACAACAAAATACAGGTTTAGTACAACTGCCCTAAATTTGTGACTGTCCAACACTAGTTCCTGAGGCATCAGCAGCCTCCCTTTATTGAGAACAAGTAAGGTAGGTAATGTTGATATCAAAGTAAAAATTCAGCGGCAGTTCATTCCCCTGCAGCAACGCACACACAAGAGAGATCAAGGTAGTACTGTGCAAACTATCGGTCTTTGGGATAGTTCTCACCAATAATTCCCTGGAAAAGGCTGAACGAGTATAACCCTCCCATTGCCAAGGGTTTCACCTCCTTCTTTGTGAGAAGCCATGTGGCTGCTTACAAGTTCGCATAGACCTAAAAGCAGTGAACAACAGAAGGCACTTCTATAAGCTGTATCATCTCATTTAGTCAAGGCTTTCTTCCTACTGTTTTCCCACATCAATAGGTGCCACACAGTATGCCCTGTTCCTCTTCACTTGCTCACAGAGGCTTTGGAAAGGGCAGCACGATCACTTCTTTGCTAACTAATCTGAGTTTTAACTGAAGGAGATGTTTAACTTGAGCATCATGTATTTTATCTGCAGCAGTCCTACTCTGTAAAGACAACTACTTAATTCCTACAAATCCCTTTGGAAGAACAATAAAACTACTGGTTACTGCTGTCTGGCTAAGATCTATTTGAAAGCATGTTCACGTAGGTGGGTGGAAGAGAGCATCATACTCTCATACCAGAATCGCAGGATGTATTTAGGTTGTAAGGCACCTCTGGAGATCATCTAGGCCAAGTTTTGCTTACGGCAGAGCTAACTTCCAAGTCAGAAGAAGTTGCACAGTCTTGCCCATTTGCAGTTGTGCAAATCTCCAACAGAGATTCCAAACCTCTCCACAGAACCTGTTCCACGCATAACCAGTCTCATGGGTTTTCTTTTCACCTTTGATGCATGCAGCATGTGATCTGAGAAGGGACTGGTACCATCGTGCTTTCTTTTAAAAGTCTCCCCCGCTTTGTCAACCATTTGTCCAAGAAGAAGAGCAGAATAACCACCACGCAAGCTGTTGGTAATGCTCTTCGTTACACTGGCCAGCAAGAAGGAAATTATTCATTACTGCAAAGACACACCACTGACTTGAGTTGGCTCTCAAATTCCCCATCTTCTTTTGTGCAGAAACTACATCCTCAAACTGCACCATGGCAGGGAACGCTCCTCCCCCACTGCACAATTTTGCATTTGGCTTTTCTGAACTTCCTGATGTTTCTGTCAGCATGTTCCTCCATGCTGAGGTCCCTCTGAAGAGCAGCCCTGCAACCCTCTCTAAGGCATGAACGCTCCCCAAATTTAGCATTATCCTCCAAAGTTGACAGAAGCGTATTCTGTCCCAGTGCCCATGAAGCTGATGAACGCACTGAACAGTACCAACCCCCAAGGAATAAATACCACTCGCACTTGGCTGCCTCTCAGACTAGCTACCAACATATTGAGCACAACGGTCCAGTCACGTTTTCACTCACCTGGTAGTCTACCTGTCCATGTCACATCTCTTCAATTTGGCTACAAGGATACTACAGGAGATTGTGCTGAAAACCTTATTAGAGTCATGGTAAATTAACAACTCTTTGCTGTCTCCTTGCTCACAGAACTATCTCAAATAGAAAAGTCATCTGGTTGGTAAGAACACAACTTGCCCTTGGTAAATCTACAATAGACATTCCTGATCCCTTCTTGCCTTCCATGTGACTGGAAACAGCATCCATAAGGATGTGCTTCATAGTCTTCCTAGAGACTGAGAGGAGCTCATGGCCTTGTGCTTTCTTGGGTGGTCCTCAAGTTTTCTGAAGATGGCTGCAACATTTGTCTTTCCAATTATTAAAGACCTCTCCCAGTGACCATAACCTTTCAAAAGATGATAGAAAGCAGTCTTGCAATAACACCAACCAACTTCCTCAGTACACTCAGAATATTTCCTGTCAGGCCCCATGGACCTGTATATACTCACTTTAAGTAGCCCATAACTAAGTTTTCCTCTACCATGGACAGATGCTAAATAAATTCAGACACTTCAGATATAAGGAGTGGCAGCATATAATGAGAAACAGGCGACTGTAGAAGTGAGGTAATTTTGAAAAGGGATGCAGAACATCCCTTCTCTGTCAATAAAACTGCAACATTATGCTATGGTGGTATTTCCAAGCTACCAATTGATAAAATTAGAAAAAATTTTTAAAGTGAAAACCCGCTGCTTGAGGAACTCTCTTCCAGCCAACTTGAAAGCTGTAAGGACATTTATCCTAGAACTCAATAGCTGTTTTGATGATCATATGCTTATGAGTGTGTTATGCAGTAAGAGAGAGATATCAGTAAAACATGAAGTACTGGGAAAGGAATAACTTCAGAAACTTGTAATCACTCCAGTTATTCAAAAGGAAAAGATGATAGCAAAAAACTTTTTTTGTTAAGGAAAAACAACCTAGGAGACAAAACAACTGCAAGATGAAATACGTATCAAAGAGGGACTCCCCAGTTTCAAACAGATTAAAAGGAAAGTGAATATGCTTACAAGTATGTTTAGTAACACACAAACAGAGGGCACAAAACAAATGCAAAAAGAGAAGTTTACAGTGAAGGAGATACATTCAGTAGAAAACTAATTTTGGAGAGTACAAAATATGACAAAGATCATGACAGCAAAGTGATAAAATCAGGTAAGACAAAAGCTTCATGGAGGGTTTATGCCACTGCATTGCTTAGTGAACTGCATACAACCAGCTGTGTGTGAACACATCCAGAGGAGCACGCACTGAATAACAGTGAGCAGAGGCTGTGCTTTAGGATGGTACTTTTCCCTTAACAGAAGGAGCTCAGAGACCTGGGATTACGATTTTGAATCTTGGATCAAGTGCTCTGCACCAGCACACTGATGACAATACTTGGTCCAATTCCTGGATGTACCAAGAAAGTAACATTCAGCAGAAGGAATGAGATTGTGTTTACGTTGGTATTCAGCACTTTGGTAATCACTGCTGGAATACTCTGCCCATCTCTAGTGCACCATTCCCAAATCATGCTCAAGTGTTCCAACATAAAGATGAAAACCCACCTGCCATACAGCAAGAGAGGAAGAGTTATTAAGTTTACAGGAGGAATACCCTGTGATAGCCTACATTAAGAGGAACTGAATCTTGAGGATACAACCCTAACCAGGGACTGGAAGCCAGAAAAATTAAAGTAGGTATATAGCACACTGAAAAAGAGCAAAGGCAATTATCAACAAAATACACCAGACAGCTTGTCAAGTTACAGCTGATTCTTGAGGGTGAACGATAAATGATTTTTCTTCTAAAAGACATACTTTAATTTAGGATGTCTCAAACTGACATCACCATCACCATTTCTGTTGATATGGCAACAATATCCAACTTCTCTGAGGTCAGAGGCAAACCAGTTTTCCACAAGTGAATATCTTCAAGGTCAGTCATAGGTGAGAGGGTGGCTACTCCTAAATTTGTGTTTGGGTAGTGGTGGAGAGTTTGTACATCCTGTGATACATGCACAAATGCCAACTACAGCTCCTGGTCTAGAAACAGGAATTAATTCAGAGGAGTCCTAAGACTCTGTAATAAACATGTCTCACTAGGATGAAGATCTTTATTGAATCTCATGAAGGATAAGTTATTGTAAGCCCTCATCGGCTTACATGAGCCTATATAGATTTATATGAACCCTCATTATAAGGCATTAAGCTAGATAAAACAGGTTTTCATAGGTTTCAACTGTATAGTTTAAAATCTTATTTATCAGGAATACTCTATTTGCAGAAAGCTAATTCAGAAGAAGTCTAAATCTAAGCTTTATGCTACCTATGTCATTCCATTAATAAAAGCATGGAAGAGTGGTCCTTCAGCATCAGGACAGTCTTAATCATCATCCCTAATGCAAAGCCCTCCGTAAGTGCACAGAAGCATCACAAAGGTATTGACTCCAGCTACTTGTACCGCAAGTTCTTCAAGATCTCAGCTTCAGCTGTATTAACTACAGAATGTTACGCATTAGACACAGGAGCCACAACCAAGGAATGTTTAGCTCTACAAAAGGAAATCCTGCAGAAACACTAGCACAAAACAAACTAAAACTCATCCAGCTCCCTAAACAAAAAACCATGAATAAATCAGTGCGGCAGGAAGCTAAGACTGAAAGAGTTAAGCAAGGTTCAAGCTCTGTTACTTTTCCTCCTTGAAAATTTGCCTACTCCTAAAAATGAAACTTCCAAATAACTTCCCTCTTAGCAGCACGATCTCAGTGTAAACCCTTTTACATCAACATTAATGCAAAATACAAATTCAGAAACCAGACCTGCCTATCAAATTTATGTTATAGATAATCAGTGAGATTTACCTATTCACTGAGGAACTAGTCAATGCTAAAATGAGGAAATTATTTGTTAGGACACATGCTCATAAACAAAGTTCTGCATTACTATCTCTGCCCCAGAGCAAGGTATTTTCCTCTGCAAGACCTTGAGGAAATCTGTAAAAATTACTGACCTACCACTACTGTAGGGTGGAAAACTTACATACCATTTAAAAATAAATACATGTAGTAAGAGCAGACACAGACTTACCCTCTGATACTGTAAGCTACACCCATTACAAGATGTTTCACCAAAAAGTCAGTCTCTCTACGAGTATCCAAAAGCATGGGTGCCTCTCTGCTCAGCTGAACCTGATAAGAAGCTGCACTAGGCTGAGTAATCTGTATATAAGGCAACTCAAGACGTTCACCTCCACCGTTACATGCTAAGCCGAGTGCCACAGTGATCAAGCAGGTAGGACAAAGCAGCTATATAGTCACTGAGTAACTCAGTGGAGGTCTCAGGGTGACACACATCAGGACACACTCAGCACGTGGAAAGCCACGTAGGAAGAGAGAAGACCTATCACAGCCACAAAAGGCAAATGAGACTTAAGACTCATTGACAGCCTTTAGAATATCAGCTTAACAGTCTTTTCTCTGTATTAATGACGTTTCCAGAGGCTTCTATTACAATAAAAAAAAAAAAAAAAAAAAAAAAAAAAAGAAAATCCTTTAAAGGTAAGTATGTGTCCCCTCATCCAGCCCAGGTTTCCCGCAGCCTGCCAAGGGCAGGAAAGCAGTTGTCCGCAGATAGATGTATTAGATTAGTAGACACGTAGTATTACGATGCTGCACAAGGTACTGAGACTGCACTGTACAGAAAGTGGTTTACTTATGCTGCTTGTGGTCAATGAGATGAGTGGTATTTTTGATATTTTCATACATGAATATAAATGGCATTCAAATTTTTTCATATTAATTAAATTATTTTGATACATTGTATCAAAAATACATTGCAAAGCTATCCCAAATGCCCTCTGTCCATGCCACTCTCAAGATGTAACACTGGTAATTATGTACTATGCAATACTAGTAGGAGGGAGGTGGTGCATTTTGCTTTCGGAAGGCACCCAAGGGTTTGGAGAAAACACTTAACTTGTTAGGCAAAGCCATGTCTTGCATTAATACGATAGAGTGGGTCTTGCATTTAATTTAATTATTAATTTTGCCCCGAGTTCTATATGATCTTCTATGCACCTCTGTGGTGTTTAAACAGGCATGCATGAATAGCACCAAAATGACCTAATCTTATACTACATTCAGCACTAATTCTGATCAAGATCTGAACAGCAGCCTCAACAGCAAAGATCTGGCCTGTCAAGCCTGCATGGCCAAGTCCTGCTGCAACAGCTCACTGCAGAAATTATATTCTCAGCCTAAAAACTGATGTATAAACCACCTGTAAACACTTCAGTTTATATATGGGTTAGGTTCCCTCACTATTCAGAAGATAACAAGTACAAATGCTGTTTTCCAAGTCTGTGGTAAGCATAGATTTTTAAGATAGGGCTTAATAGATTTACCTGTTGCACAGAGCAATGACCAGAGACTACCTCAGTTCAACTCAGCAGCCTTCTTCAACATTAGATACAAAGCAATAGCTGACCTTGTGTTATATTACAGCATCACTACAACTACTTTAAGTATTTACTCACACTTCAACCTAGAATTTTCTGAACCCTCCCTTTTGAAATCCCTAAGGAGCCAAGGACTGAGTTCAGCAGATAGCAAGCAAACCAAATGCTATCTTCAGCTACACTCCCGATGGCCACATTCCAGCTGGATTAAACCTCTCCTCCTTGTTCCCTGAGTCAGCAACTTCTACACTGCTAGTCTGCTCAAAACACTCATTTCTAAAATACAAGAAATAAACACTTAAATCAGCACACATGCCACAAAGTTGAAAATAAAATTAAATATTCTCAGAAAATATTAAAAAAAAAAAGACTACATCTCAAAGAGACACCCTGGAGATTGATTATCATTCCTTCCTGGTATCAATTCATCAGAAGTGTGATCGCCGATTTCCCTCTTTCGGTTCATCAGACTGGAGACTTACTCTAGCTGCCTTCTAGCAAAAGGAGGAACAGGGGTATGATTGCTCACAGCCAGTGAGTTCTGGGGCGATTTATGCAGAAAATCACTGGCCTTCACTTTTTTTTTTTTTTTTTTGCTATAGTACTATTTATGCATACATACACACATACAGGCACACAAAACATTTAAACTGATTTTATCATGAAGAAAGGGACTTTATCTGCCTGAAGGCTGAAATAGTCGCACCCATCCAGTTCGGAGCATCTCCCTTTTCCACATCATGCCCTTTGTGCACATGAAATACCTATGTTTGAGCACTAGCATCACTGTGGATTCCTCACCTCTCTTACCACTGCTCCTCTTTCCCCCTTCCCCTCAATTTATAGACTAATAGTTGAAACTCGGATTGTCTCCCAGCGATTTTATCATATGCTAGCTGTACGCATATCACTCTTTTCATCTTCCTAGTGGCACCAGACCCCTTCTTCCTTCTCACTTGGAACCATGCTAGGCCAGTTACAAACACTGCTTTATCTCTCTGGCACGCAATCAAACAAGGGCGCACCTCTCCTCATCTCAGCATCCTTGTTGCATTTCACACCTTGGATGACATACAGAAAGTCAGATTCAACTCTAGAAAGCACTACTTATCTAAAAAAAAGAGCCAAACTTGTTTTTGTGCTATGCACTGCAGCTTACCTTTCCCGAGGAACAGCAAACCAGTACTCTGGTTGCTTTATCTTTTTACTGTACTGTTGAGACACGGTGGTGCTCTGAGATGCAAAGGACTTTCTCATGGGCTTGCCTACTTTAATGCACAGAAACATTGGAGGAGTCTTGCTCTTCTCCTCTTTTGAAGGAAGCATATCTGAATGAGAGACAAAAGAAATCAGCTGCTTACAGGAAAGTACAAATACCGCAACTGACAACCCATTATGACAAAGATTAATAATCTTGTGCAAAGGAACACTCAGAGGCACCATACACAAAATTAAACCTGACATGTCATTCAGTAGCAAAAATAGTTTATTAAATCCTCATTAATCCTAAACTGTGGCCATTAATTCCCATTTTTTCACAGCCTGTATCCCATTTAGCTGTACAGCTACGTACCGAATAGCCCTGCAAAGCAAATCAGTCAGATGACTGGGCTGGGTACAAACTGCTACATAAAGTAGGCAAGTAAATGGGACAGTGACAGCATATGATGCATCCAGTCAAAGGGTTCACACACACGCACAAAGCCCAATCAGTTCCCAACTTCAATGGTCAGACAGCCATAAACACACCTTTTGTTTGCATGGGACAGGGTCAAGCACAAAAGCAGTTTAAGTTCCTTAAGTTGCTAGTGCAACAAAAATATTGCTTATTAAACTATAGCCTCAATCACACTGAAGCTGCCTCGTTCATTTTAGGAGTACACTCAGAGCCATCTTTTTTTTTTCTCTCCCAATGAGAACCATCAGCAAATACAACCAGCAAGATCTGAAACCTTCCAAAAGAAAGGAAAATCATTTTAAGAATAACTGCTTTTAAAATAAAGAATTCCACTCTAATCATCCCCCATCACATGATACAAATCAAGGGTGCATCCACTGGCTCACTGAAGTACCAAGACAGGAGCATCACTGCTCTAGTACGGACTAGTGCATAGAGGCAATGTGCTTTAGCAGAAATAGTAGCATGTGTACAAACTATCTAAACTCAGATTTTATTTTGTAATATACTTTCCAGTAACAGCCTGAACTTTATTTATTTTTTTTCTCCTAAATAGCAGATAATATAAAAGCATAACACACAAGAGTATAAAAAAAGACCAGATAGTACAGAAAGAGGAAATTTAGAGCAGAAAGTTATCAATTCAAAGGTTACCGTCATAATCTGTCCAAGTCTCAAAGGAAACAAGGATAACCAGTGACCTACCTTCAATTGGCACTTGAATTTTCTGCAGCAGCCACAGTCTGATTTCTGATTGATTGTCTAACTGTGCTTCTTGACAGGTCTTGTCTACAGCTGGTACTAACGAAGAGTCCACAGACTCTTTCAGATCCTTTTCCTCTGCTGCTGCTGAGCTGATTTCTAATGAAGGTGCTTTCCTTTCAACACAGCAGGAATCAAGCTCCATACTTTTAACTGTATGGACTTCATTAGCTTGGGACTTTGAACAGCTAAGTGTAAGGTCTATGCCAATTGTTTTATTGTTTTCACCTTTCTGGATTTCAGCCTTGTGTAAGTCTTCAGATGACTGAGACCCATTCCCATCTTTATTGAGGTAAAATTCAATTAGTTTATCTTTCTCTAGCTCTTTCTTAGTGTCCAATGCAGTCTCCACCTTACCTGTTGGGGAACTGATACATTTGTTTACTTCTGGAATAACATCTTGCTTTTCACACAGCTCTAAGTCTAAGTCAGCTTTAGGTTCAACACTGTCCTTTTTTTCCAAGGAATCAACTGTCAAGTGCTCCTGGACTTCTGTAGTGGGTTTGGTTACCTGCTGCTTAGTTCTCCCCAATTCCATGGGGTCAGCCAGCAAGCCTTCCATTACTGTGATTTTCCTGTCCAACTCTCTATCCATACAAGATGATATCTTTTCCAGCTCAATGAAGTCATCATCTCCTTCTCTCAAAAATGGTTTTTCTTTGGTTTTGTTGTCTGAAGCAGTTTTTTCCCCAGAAGGCTCCTTGGCACATGGATCCACAGCAAACTTTTCCAAAGGTTCAGTGGTAGTGATATTGTTGGGAAACTCCAGTGACTTTGATTTGATTGAGCCCGTACTCTCAGATGACTGAAGAACTTCAAAATCAGCAGACTTTTCCTTATCTGAAGCCTTCATCTGTTTGGCACCCAGAGGAATGGATGGATCCCCATTCTGCTGCCTCTTTTCCTTGCTAAGGGATTTGAATTTGCTGAAAGGATTGATATCTTTCTCAGAGGATAGGTCTTCCCATTCTCCTGGCCTGTACAGAGGACAAAGATCCTTTGGTATGTCACTGCCAAGGAAAATGATGGATGTACATAGGATGTTAAAAGCAAAACGGAAACAGAAACAAAAAAAAAAACTGAAAAGAAAAAAAATAATATACCAACTTAAGCTCTGAAACTTAACCAAAAATTACTTTTGCCAAAATAAACATACATCAGTGGAAATAAGTGATTTTAAATAAAATGGAGAAAAATACGGAAAGGATAATACTGCAATAAAATGAGTAAGCCATTTAGAATGTGCCACATTGGTGAATAAATGGTACATGTAATAACAACGTGCAAGTCATCAGAAGTTTAATAACCAAAAAACACAGGGCATGTATTTAGCTGCAGGAATTTCATTCATACTGCATTAATATTGTTATTTCCCACACCTAAGAATGAGTCAGCCTCCTCAAAGATCTCTATTTAAAGCAGGATAATCATAAAACATTTCAAAAATAATAAAAAAAACCTTGACAGCATACAACTTAAGCTCTTCATTGCTGCCAAAATGTCTGAGGTGGATGAGAATACGACTCTCAACACTTAGAAGTTAGAAAGAAGTTATTAAATAGTCTAGTAATGAGCGTAAGATCTTGAAATATTTCAAGAAAATGGAAGGAAGTAGATAGATCTCACTGATGAAACAGGTGTTGTATGCAAGGGCAAAACCTTGCTTAAAACAAATATATAGTTCCTAGACTATGCATAAATGGAAGTAGCCCACCCCTGAAAGTCTATTATGTATATTAAACACTATCAACACATCTCTGGTTCTGAAGTGGAAGTATTCCACAGACTGGTATTTTTTACATATGGAGGATGGCAATTAAGGTGTCGTTATTTTCAAAAGTTTTAAATACTCCTCTCAGAACTCTCCTGGTAACACAACAAATGGACCAAACCTCTTCACTTCCACTGAAATAACCCCAGAGACGGGTCAGTGCAACAGCCCAACCACGGCATGCCACTAGTGCTTTTAATACTGGTTTTTACTAGTCTTTTTTGTACTTTGGTTCTCATATTCATGACCCATTTCTCTTTACTGCCACTGAAGTGTTCTAAAAGGAAAGCAGAACAACCACCCAAGTAGATGATTCCTTTGCTGGCACCTTCCTCCTCCAATTTGTTTTATTCTGCTGCATTACAACTCCTCCACTTCATTCCCTCCCTCCTTTTTCAGAACCCTCAGGGAAGAACACTCCTTACGATGGCAATGCATCTTTAATCTTCATGTGAGAGATGTCATTGTAGAGAGCTATTGAGACAACCTCCTCCATGGGGCAGATGAGCCCATATTCTTCACAGCCATTCTCAATTACCAGAGGATCAGACTTATGTGGGTCAAACATGATATTGTTTGGAGTTACTATCATGACTCCTCCAACTACGCCCTAAAAGAGAAGGAAGAGTTAGCACATCACGTGTAATTTATTTATCAGTTGGTATTGGATTTTAGGCTGCTATCCTGAAAACAAAAACCTCTCTCCTACCATCTCTACCCCATCACACAATGTTTGATAAGAAAACATTTTGGTTTCCAATTGCATCAAGTCAGATATTGTAAGGAAAGCAAAGAAAAAGATTGCTTAGTAACACCCAAGTTCCTAGCTGATAAGGAAGAACATCTAACTACTCACCTTTTATTGCTGCCTGCTACAAAGTAAAACTGCAGATTGTTAATCAATCTCAGGAAAAATAGGTTAGTAGATTTAAAAATAAACAAGTAACATTTTATTTTAGATAATCCTTCATTTGATACATGATTTTATATGCACCCAACATACCTGAAGGTAGTCTTACTCATACAAATGTCAAGGTTACTATGGTAAACTACCTCTAGGTCTCCTTGATCTAATCTCCCAGAGGTACATGCAAAAAGCTTCTATATATAATGAATTGATATGAAACAGCTTCTCCCTGATCTAGATGCAGCTGAGCCAAGCATATTTTGCACAGCAGAAGACATTTAATTATTCAGAACATGCTCTAGCCACAGATTCGATAGGAGGCTGCATAAGCCATTATTCAGCATCTAAACCATGGTAACTGATCATATTTCAAGTTTCAGAAAGGAGATTTCCAATGCCTGTCTCCTGCACCCTCTCTTCCAGACAAACTACACTATTCACCAGACCAGCTCAGAAGCTGTGTCATGACATATGACAAACAGAAGCCACAGATCAACAGGAATGACCTACACTGTAAATGCTATTAAATATCCAAGGTAATCTGCAAAGCAAGCCCAGGAAGGCTAACTAATAGGTAGGTAAAGGACCACAAGTTTGGTTTTGCATTTCACTTTTCAAATCAGGGATATGTCAAGCTGGTAGCTTGGCCCTGGCAAGTGAGTACACGTATGCCTACTCCTTTGTAAAGTAAAGTTTGTATTTATTTCCCATCTGCTTCTCCTGTATGACTCATGTACACGTGTCCAGTTTGTATTTGGATGAAAGGATCAAAATCAAGAGCAGAGACTTCTCCCACAGGTATGTAACTCCAGTCAGCCAGAAGAACAATACATCAATCAGTACGCTGTGCTTCCTACCCAGTCACTGCAGCAAACAAGGCAACAAGGGATTTTAGCTGGACTGGCAAAGAAGCTGTCCTGCTTTTGATTTTTCTGACTGCAAATTACTTTCAGTCCTACAGCGATAAAACTGGTAATCTGTATCCTTTGCGCCAAGCAAGCATCACACAACAAAGAGACAGCATTCCCCCAATTTACATGCAAGACATCAAGTTGCCCTCTATTACTTAGTGTACTGGAGAACTTCAGAGTGGCTAAATATAGTCTACATCCACTGGAGATGGAAAGAAACCAAGAACTGTAGGTGTAAACATAGAATCCTACGAAAGTCAGAACTAAGGCAGAAAGATATTTAAACTACAACGGTTATCATTGAGTGTTAAAAAATCCAGAGAATTTGAAAACCCAGCAATGCAGACATCTAACTGCAACCAGAGTCAACAAGAGCAGATATATCAAAGTAGATAGTTCAGGAAGACAGCTTCTCGCAACCTTGAGTAGAAAAGAAGGTTAAAATAGTGCCCAAGCTTTGTGCCTTCACCTCTAAACCAGCTGCTGAAAAATTTAGGGTTGCAGTCCCAGTGAAAACACATAGGTTACAAAAAAACTTGCAAGAAAAAGAAAGAGAAGGTTGTATCATGCAACATTTATTTTTTATCCGGGTTTGCATGACATTCATTAGCAAGCGCAAAAGCAACATACTTGGAAACATTGCTCTGGAAACAGTTAAAATTTAGCTTAAAGTCATAAATGAAACTGATAGGCATGTGCTCATTTTACAAAGTTGTTGCACAACTTCATGGAACTGGGCAACTAATCCTGACACGTCATAACTCTGAAGTGCACTTTTCTCTGTGTATCTAGCGATATGCTCTTAAACAGATAATTCTAGTAAGACACTGTAAGCAAATTAATTTGGGGAAAACAGCTATTCTTGCATAATGCAATTCTCATAACTGATTCACAGTACCAATAAACACAGCAGTGATAGATCAAGGCACCATAACATTTATATTCCTTGCAAACATGGAGGACGTTTGACTCTCCCAGTATTCATCTCCCACATATCCAAACCGATTTTGCTTTCAGAATCCCTCAAACAATACTCCAAAGCCATGTTTCACCTACCTTACCATCTGTGAAGTAACGACAATTCATTTTTAAAAATTTCACAACCACAGGCTCATCCTCTTCTGAAGTAGAAGACAGGACTCTCTCAACTGGTTTGAGGGCCTTCCTTGCCAAATCAGCATCCTTAAAAAAGAAAATGTTCCGTGTAGAACAACAGGACCAGAATCATATAGTTTCAGATTTTGGGCAACTAAAAGGCCAGGTTTAATCAAATATTTTTCTTTTGTTTACAGGAGAAAAGTGGTGGTCATGTATGTACATACACTTTCCACAGTATCTTGCATGGAAGAAAAACCTTGTAACATTACAAAAACCCTCCATAGTTGTTATTTGCAAGCAAAAAATTAAAAGCATCAAGGCAAGTCAACTCACTGAATTTCAATGAAGTATTCTTATTAAGTGAGGGCCAGTCCTGCCACCTCATCTACGCTGAAGAACTCTGTACACAGGTGTAATTCCCCATGCAAGCGGCAAAGAGGCATAAGACTCAGGTTAAACTCAATTATTCACCCCAGGCTTCTCTCCACTTTCCTTTTAATTACTTATGGATTTGAATTTTTGAATTGCTTGAACATCAGCAGGTGGACAGCTAAACTCCCAAAACTAATATCTAAAGTCATCATGGCCAATCATCTTCCTAAGGAAAGTGAAAGATCAGCTACATCAAGTCCTTTCACAAAGATTAAATCCAACAGTCCTGACTATGTAACACATGTCTGTATTCGAGTACTGCCATAGTACATTTAACTAGAAAGAAACTGACTGCTCAGACTAAATTAACAGCCTCTGTGCTCAAGGATCCCAATGCCGGACTCAAGGCTCTAGACTGCAGAGCAGCATAGAATTCTCCAGGGTGAAACACTGAATATTTCTTTATAAACTTCCCATTCTTTAAAAAAATATACACTACACCATATTTCATTGCTGTGGCAGACTCTGGGTCCAGCTTAGCTTGTACTGGGATTCTATGCTCAGGCAGAAATCGCTGAATTTGGAATATTTTAAAGAGATGATAAATTTTGTAGTACAGCAAATTAAAGTTAGTGTTACTCAGTATACTATATACAAGGTCTGAACTGTAACCTCAAAAAATAGCTACTTACATAGCCTTGAATCTCAGCTTCAGAATCAAAAATTGGTTTGTGAGCTTAAGACCAGTGAACCAACGTTTGACTTACAGGGAGTTTATCATATTCAGCATCTGATGATGAAGGAGAAACAGGGGCACCAGGACTAAAAGAAGATAGCCTCACAGCACTTGTTTCTGGCACAAACAGAATCTGAATACAAACACATATGTCAAAACAGTACACAATCTTCAAAAAGTTACTGACTGTTAATACTATATTCTACTAGAAAGACAACCCGATATTGACTACTCATTATTCCAGTGCACTCCTTAACAGCTACTTATTCTACAGTCTTCCATAGGTGGTGATGGTGGGGCACATGCAGGTCTAAGCAATTACAGGATCTAGCTCTACCTTTTGTTTTGTAGCATAGGTTAGAAAATAAAATATTTTCCACAGAATGAGAACCTCCTTTTTATCCCTGCAAATTTACAGTCCCAGGCTGTCTGACAACTATCGTGTCTACAAAATAAGTAACTCTAAAATGACTATGAATAGCCGTTAACCTGTAACAGCAAACTCTGGTTCAAAAAGGTGGCCACTGGTCAAGATGGGGGATTTTTAGTGCTAGAAGTCTATATCATTTAGCTAGAGGTTGTCTGTCTCCAAAAACATACTTGCATCTCCAAATTAAAACAAATATTCCTTAAATGGATCAGCATTTTAGCATCGTGTACTATATTTAAAAGGAAAAAAAACCCTCCAAACTTTACACTAATACATGTGTATATAAAAATACAATGCTTTGTTTGCATTTTCACATTATCTCACAGTGAACATCCCAGATTTTTAGTACAGCAGTACTAAAACTGCAGTACAGCTTTGGATCTCTACCTCAAATAAAAACACAGCATTGTTTGTTGCAAGTGTCAGAGCAAAGAAAGATACTTTTAAAGTTAAAAACTGTTCACAATTTAAACGAAAAATGTTCAGAAAAATAAAAATATTTTCCTTATCCCAGCTTTTGTCTGCTGGATATTCTTAGGCAAGTTATGCCATCTCTTTGTGCCTCAGTTTCCCCATCCACGACTGAGGACACTTGAATCTCACATCTGTGAGGCAGAAGTAGAGATCTGCTTCCATGAACCATATGTTAGCCTTCACATTTGCATTTACATTACCTGACACTCCCCAGAACAGTCTATCTCCGTTTATTTCTCATCTTACAGGAGACCAACTCATCCTCAACCTAATGGCTAAGAGTCATTTCAATTACTCTATCTAATTCTCTAGTTCTTTCATGTATATATCTTTCATCTAGGCGTCTCAAGAATTTAACTCTCTTGCAACAGCTACATTATCCTCTTGAGCTTCGGAGTCATCTTTAAGCTTTAGTGACAGCAAACAAATAACAAAAGTTAGATATTGCAATTTCAAAGCTCCCAGCTCCAGGTAAGAATTTAATGAGTTCCCCTTTGAGGAATTTATATTACTGTCCGTTATCATTGCATCCAAGTACCTAGAAGATATGTGAAAGCAGTAAAAAGCTTTTAAATACATAGCAAATAATTGGGTTTCAAGTATAAAAACCACAAAGGTTTACCTGGCCTGGCACAATCGTCTGTGTGAAAAGCTTATTGAGCTCCACAAGCTTGTTTGGGGTGATGTTAAACTTTAATGCAATGCTGTTTATGGTGTCCTGGTTTCCAGCCTGAAGAAAGAATTGAAGCTTAAGATACCATAGTGAACACATTCAGTCCAGCAGCTGAACTAAAATCATCTAACAGAGTGTTTGCATGGAATAGGCTTGATGATCTCAACACACCCTATGTTTAATAGCTTACATGATAAGCCAGTATCAAAAAAAGAAAAAAAAAACATTCTCTCATACTACACAGTAGATAAATGAAGACGTGTCACAGATGTTCCTCTCCTTTTCTATAAAACTTTAAAGCAGCACCACCTTATTTAGAACTGGTCTGGCAAGCGGGGAAAGGACATGCACCAGAAATTACATTACATTTCCAACATTTGCCATACATCAGGCATTTGTGCTGCTCCTACTGCAGCCCCTGTTCAGGGACCTGGTTGGCTCACAGAGAGAATTCCTGGGCAGAGCATGTCCTCTGAGCTGCCACAGCAACACACTTGCCACCCTGCTCCAGGCTGGAGGCAGAGGCCTCACATCATTCATCTCAGGACCAAGCACAGGCAAACCACTTGGTGACCACAGCAACTCTGTGGAGTAGAAGTATTTGTCTGAATAAAAAAAATCAATTGCTCTACTACAGAGTCACAGTGCAGGAATAAAAGTAGAACTAGCAGTTGCAAAAAAGAGGCAGAGGACCTAGGTTGAACCGTGGTTCAGGATGTAAGCCTAGTTGTCCCCACACACCAGTACTAGGTCCAGTCCTTACTGAGATAGGTACAAACTGCAGCCATTATTTGCTTAGCGTTTTCAGTCTTCTGTCACTGGCTCCCTCTCAACCTCAGCAACTCCAATTTCAAGAAGTACGCATGAACAAAGCACACACTGATACTTACAGTATATTCTATGGTACCATGGGGTTTCTGAGAAACCATTTTTTTCTCTTTCTTTTCATTGGTTTTGTTTTGATTGTCATCTAAAGAGGAAAAAAAAAAGATTCAAGTAGTTGATTTTCAAGACCTTCGCCGATGTCAACAGGAACAAGAGGACTCGTCCAAACATTATTAGGCCTTAAAGTTGCATTGCAAGGCAAGCAAAATTTCATCAAATATAGCAGGTTAAGTAATAATTCAGGAACTCTGCAAGAGTAATGCGTACACGATACCACATCATGGTAGCAATTCTGTGTTGATTTTCTTCGTGATTCCTACACAATTCAACTTTTGGATACAAGTACTTTATGTGATGAGCTGCTAACAAGGCTGAGAAAGAAAAAACAGCAGATGAATGTACGTACTGATCCTGCATTGTTATAACCACAACAAATAACAGTTAATCACTTTACCATGAACAGATCAGGTTTAAACACAATTTTAAACACCAATGGTAGAAGTACGCCAAGAAGCCTGAAAATATGTATGCAGGCAGTCAAGCATCATAAAGCTCGTTCAGCAGATACTTTCCATCAGCAGCAGTATGCCAAACTTGATGCCCTTGCAGAAACCCTAGCAAGACCCAAAAGGCACACGAGTCCTCAGCAGCATGAGCAAGGTAGCAATTTCCAGTTCTTAGCACTGCAGACCGTGAGTGAAGCCTCGGATCGTGGAGGATGTCAGCCACTCAGCCCACCTCAGCCCCACAGCACTTGCCCTCCACACCCAGAGCCCAAGACCCACATACCTGGGGGGAAAGAGGGTGGCACACAGCCCCAACTCCAGGAGCAGGGCTGGGGCGCAGAGAGGCTGCGCATGGCTGCCCTGCTTGCTCAGCCTTCTCGTCCCCAGCCCCTCGGAAAGGTACAGCTGCCTCGGGCAGCGTGCTGCAGCCCAGCCAAGATGGGGAGAGGCGAGAGGGTGAGGCAGGGCTGGGCCCAGCAAAGCAAGGAGCTGAAGCCCAGATTGAGGAGATGCTGCCCTGCTGGGGGGACTGCTCCCACCGTCCAAGCCAGCAGCTCCAGGAGGTCAGGGAGGAAAGATTTCTGGCTTGCATTCACGCTTTGCTGCAATCTTTGCTATTTCCACAGAGCAAGAAGCAGATAGTAACAAGAAGGGCAAGGACCTTACTGACCCACTGCAATGTACACAAGAGTAAAGGAGGAGCCCAGAAGTTTGCTGCACCTGACCCTTCCGCCAGCCCATTTCCACTGTAAGATTAATGCTGGGGGCTGCTTCAGCCTCTTCCAGAGGCTACATGGTCAGAGACTATCTCCTTCAGCCAACAGACTCACACGAGCCCAGCCTGGTGTGTGCAGCCAAACACACATCCAGCTGTGACTGAAGGAACACACCACTGTTTGCCAGGGAGGCAGTCAGGAGAAGTGCCATGGTTAGCCATAGGATAGATAGCATCCTAAGAGAGTTGGAAAGCACGCCAGGACTAAACACACACAACTGAAGTACATAGAATCATAGAATGGTTTGGGTTGGAAGAGACCTTCATCCAGTTCCAACCCTCTGCCACGGGCAGAGACATGTCCCACCAGATCAAGCTGCATCAGTAAGACTTTTGAAGTTTGTGTGGGGAAATAAAAGTTGCTCAGAGACATGCAGAGAGATTTTGTATCTGCAGAATGTGAAAGAGTTCAAGTTTGTGTGTGGATTGCAGGAATAAAAATATGCCATAAAAGCAGTCCCTCTGCAGAGCTTATGATGTTTGGTATTAGCTAAACATTTTCATTCCGAAGTTTTGTCTTTGAAAGGTGAGATGGTGACCAAAAGCTGACCATGACAGCAACCACTATGCTACCATGGCACAAGACCACCACAAAATATTCTAGCAATACAGATAACTTTCTCCTCTACAGCTTCCTTCCTGGAAAGGGATGTTCCTCTCTCACATACCTCCCTCCCTGTGAAATACACTATTTTTCAGGCCCTCCTAACTGCACTGTCTGTGTAAATTTGGATATTAAAGATACTACCCAGTGAAAAGTTATGTTTTGAAATACTGCAAAGAAGACACAGAATGTGTTCTAGTTCTTGGACAACAGGACTGTGGGTTGGTTTGTTTCATAGAGGCCCCAACACAACCATGACGCAACACAGAAGAGTGAGCTAAATCACCACACAGAGCTGAAAACCCTGAACAGTACAGAAAAATAAAAGCGAAAAAGTTCAGAAGACAAGCAGAACTTAGACTAAACATAATACACTCTTCTTTTGCCAGTAATGGTGAAAAATTCCTAGCTTATTGCTAAACAATTAGACAGCTCGCTTTTCTTTCACACCTACATGCAGCCTATTGTACAGCCTGTTTAGCTACAGGTTAAGAAGGGCAGTTGCTGCCTGTGAACCTGTTTTCTGAACCCAAAATCTGACACTGCTTGCCTAGGTACATTTTTTCTTTTCTCACCCCCCTCTTTTTTTTAAATCCCACCGAGGGGTTCTGGACACTGAGGTCACACTGAGCATAACTACTTGGCAGGCTTTGAAAATTCCAACCCCATATCACATCACTGTGAACTGGAGAAAGTCTTAACTAGTCTGTTTTAATTGTGTGTATAAAGCTTTAAAAGAATTAAAAAATTCAGACTTTCAGAGGAAAAAATACCAATGAATCCATTAAATGTGACAGGCATTGCTAACCCCACTTACTGTACATACAGCAAGACCAAGGTCACAAATTATGCTCTCCATGAATGGTTACAGTGAACAGGGTGGAAAGCAAGCAAAACACCACTTCTCAAACTACTTCTCCACTTCCCTTTTCTCTCCCACTTCTCCTTCAAGAAGCCAAATGTTTTTTGATGTGATCTGAAGGCAGTTAGCTCTCAAAGCAGAGGCACTCAGAGCACATGTAGGCATGATAGCATCCTCAGTAACCACTTTTCTTTCAGACAGAAGGAGATTGAACAGCCCCATCTTGCCACAAGCTTTAAACTAGAAGCTACTGGCTGCTTTTCAAACTTGGACATTTGCTCAGTGGTAAAGTGAATCGCGGTTCTGCCTCCCAAACTTTCCTGCACTGTACGTACACTGAAGATGTGATTGAACAACCATGAGAACTGACTAGGTGGTAATGCAAATTTGATCATCCTGTGTTTTTAGGATAAGGGCAGCATGGGTGGACTTAACTCTATGATTTCAGGAAACCTGTAAAGTAAGAATAACGTAACAATAGTAAAATTAATGAGCAATGATGAATGCCAAGTGACAACAGGCAAGAAAATACAGGCCTATTGAGAACAGATAGGTCTAGAACAAATTTTTCTTCTCTTACTGATATATTTATAGCTAACACAGTTTCCTAGCAGACTGTTCATAGTTCACTTTACAAGGCTACGGGAAACCTTACAAAAGAAGAGTTACCTAGGAATGATTTGGAAAGGAACTGCTGAAGGAGTATGACAAAGAAGTCATTGAGTTTATCATCCAAAAAACCTTGATGCATGATAGGAGAACTACACCTCTGCAACTACATAAATAGCTGTATAAGTAGATCAAATAGGTCAAGAAACATCAACAGAATCCAGGGCTGCTCACATCGACACACAACGTGCCACTGCAAGATGATACCATCAATACCAATGTTACGAACTAACCTGCTGCTGGACAAAATCAGTGTGTGGTTTTGCAGTGTGGGCAGTGACAGTGAAACCTCTCCAACAGTTCCTAGCCATCAGTTAGGCTGACCTATGGTACCAGGGACTGGCAGGAATGCTGAAGTAAACAAGAGGCCAAAGGACTGACCACTTCCCACATCAAGTAACCAAACTCACTAGCCTGCGAGAATAAAAGCAATGGCATACTTTGACCAAAAGTCCATTTTACTCAATCTCTGCCTCACTAGCATTTGAGTAGCACGTCAGTTGAGAAATAACTCCTCTGACTAGCCCCCTTCGTTTCTAGAAATCACAGATTTTCCCAGGGCAGAGAAACAGCATCCACTAAACCGTCCAGTCCCTTCAAGGCCTCCTCATCAGTCCTATGCAGATAAGCCCCACCACATCACAATCTGCTACATAAAGTAACACTTCCTTTCTTGTACTTTATACTTGATTAATTTCACTAAGCATCCTGGTTGACATTATTTTAAGGGTAAACAAATAAATAGTCTTTATTCACCTTCTGCATACCATTCACCGTCTAACAGACTTCCAACATCACATCTTGTTATTTCACTTTCTCAGGCTAATACTAACATACTTTAGACATTTTCCTATTTCTCTGATCACACATGTTGTCCTTCTCATTAGTTTTTCTTCTCTTACTATGTTCCTTTTCGAGATGAAGGAAGAGGCCAAATGCAGAATTTAAGATGCACAAAACATGTTAATTTGTGCAATGACTAAATGTGGGTTTCCTTCAAACTGTAAGATACTAGTCAAATTTTTCCCCATTACCAAGTACGTCACTGCTGGTTTAGGACATTCCAGTCCTGTGTCTCTAAGACAGATTTGTTAGAAGAAATAAAACTATACTACCACAGTCTAGCCAAGCACCAGGAACAAGGAGTACAAATCTGAAAGTAGCTTTCAAGAATTTGAAACCTAACTGGAGCACTGAAAAGAAACTAAGCAAACAAAGCTTCCTGGAGTAGTTCCCTTATCAGGAAATAAGGTCTGACAACAACTACCTTAACAGAGATGAAGTACACCAAGTATCACATAAGTCATTCCAGAGACACATAGAGATGCCAAGAATATGGAAGTCCTGCTTGGAGTGTTAGAGGAAAACAAATCAGTTTATCTGAACTTTTTTTTTCTATTTCTAATTTCTAGATTAACATTTTAATAACTTCCAGCAATGTTATGTGCAGATATAAGATAATTTTTCCACAAGCACCTTTCTGGCTCTTCTCATGGCTCCCAAAGTGAACTGAAAAGCATTCACATTTAAATTACTACTTTTAAATAAAAAAAATCTTTCTTTCAGCCCTGTCAGGTGCAGATAAGCCCCACCACCACAGGGGCAAAATCCCCACTTTGGAAAACCTTCCACACACTCTGACATCTCAGCACTTCTCAGAGGCTGCAGCAGCCTTCTAGGAAGAGACATTACCCCAGCCTCATTCCCTCATTTTGCAGGCTGCTACCAAATTATAAGAGAAATAAATAAATATATATAAACTCAAGAAAACCCCACAACAACCCACCATCTCAGGTGACTTGTTTCTTAGTTCTGCTTCCCTCTTTTTTCCCTCACTCTCTTGTCAAGCCACCACCTTTACTTCTGCGTGCTTTTCCTCTATTGGATCATACTACTATTTAGCTTCCTCCCTTTCTACTGCTGAAGTCACTTTAAACAAGAAAGCAGCCGTCACCCATCAAGGCCACCGTGTGAACCTTCTCCTGCCACATGAGAATAGTAATTCGTTGATCAATAAAAATCCAGGCACATGATTAAGAAATATATATGCCTTGAAAAACTTTTCTCTGTTCTCAAAAATTATCAGGATTTTCCACTAATTATATTTCAAGCAAGTCTTTCAAAGGAATAAAGAAATCACCAGAAATACAGGGCCTCAACAAGCAGTTCAAAGAACTAATATAGAAAGAGTAGTAACTCTCTCTGCTATAAACAGAGATTGTATTTTAACGCAGATTTAAATAACTATTTGGTTTTGCTATTAATGCAATATTCATATACTGCAGCTTCTACATAAAAATCCACAAAATACTTTGAAGGAACTTAAATGTCCTCTCCCTTTACTCCCTCCTTCCCAAAATGTGGCTTTACCTCCTTTGCAGAGGCACAAAGTGATGCTACCTGTTACTTTACTACCACCTGAATGCGTTGCGTGACCCCTTCCCACTACAGTCAAAGCAGCAGAGGACTCATTGGCATCCTTCCCCTGCAGTCACGCACAGGGCTGGAAGAGAGACAGCACCTACACTTGGGCAACGGGGTATTTTTGAGCAATGGGACATGTAGAGATACCTGCACACCCAGAAAGCCTGCCCACTGAGCAAGGGCTAAGGGTCTCCCTGCAGCAGGGTTTCTCCCAGCAGGAGTTCTGCAAGAACATGTTGTCCAGGGCAGCATCACTGCCACCTGAACACAGTGGATACAGAGCAGGAGACCTAAGCCCTGCAGGGGGCATGAGCACTAACCAAGAGTGCCAAGCTCCTGGCAGCTAAGCAACTTTCATGTTTAAGATGGTAAAATGTTGCCACATTCAAAGTTTTCTTCATGAGGATATGCTTGCAAAACACAGCATCACAGAACAGTTCAGGTTGGAAGGGACCTTAAAGATCACCCAGTTCCAAGCCCCCTGCATGGGCAGGGACACCTCCCACCAGACCAGGCTGCCCAAGGTCCCATCCAACCTGGCCTTGAACACCTCCAGGGATGGGGCAGCCACAGCTTCCCTGGGCAACCTGTGCCAGTGCCTCACCACTCTCATAGAATCATAGAATAACCAGGTTGGAAGAGACCCACTGGACCATTGAGTCCAACCATTCCTACCAAACACTAAACCATGCCCCTCAGCACCTCGTCCACTCATGCCTTAAACACCTCCAGGGAAGGTGAATCAACCACCTCCCTGGACAGCCTGTTCCAGTGCCCAATGACCCTTTCTGTAAAAAATTTCTTCCTAATGTCCACCCTAAATCTCCCCTGGCAGAGCTTAACGTCATTCCCTCTCGTCTTGTCCCCTGTGACTTGGGAGAAGAGACCAGCACCCTCCTCTCTACAACCTCCCCTCAGGTAGTTATAGAGAGCAATGAGGTCTCCTCTCAGCCTCCTCTTCTCCAGGCTAAACAACCTCAGCTCTCTCAGCCGCTCCTCATAAGGCCTGTTCTCCAGCCCCTTCACCAGTTTCGTTGCTCTTCTCTGGACTCGCTCCAGAGCCTCAACATCCTTCTTGTGGTGAGGAGCCCAGAACTGAACACAGGATTCGAGGTGCAGTCTCACCAGTGCCAAGTATAGAGAGAGAATAACCTCCCTGGACCTGCTGGTCACACCATTTCTGATACAAGCAGGATGCCATTGGCCTTCTTGGCCACCTGGGCACACTGCTGGCTCATGTTCAGTCAGCTGTCAACCAGCACCCCCAGGTCCTTCTCCTCCTGGTAGCTTTCTAGACAGACCTCTCCTAGTCTGGTGAAGAAACTCATCCTTATGTCTAGTCTAAATCTGCCCCTTTCCAGTTTGTACCCATTCCCCCTAGTCCTATCACTACAAGCCTTTGTGAACAGTCCCTCCCCGGCTTTCTTGTAGCTCCTTCCAGGTACTGGAAGGTCACTTTCTTCTGTCTGATAGGAGGTTATTGGTTGATCTAAATCCTTCTTGTGTCTTCAGACAGCATTCCCATCAGGATGCTGATGGGCAGGACAGCCTCTGACTCCAGCTCTTGTGAAGCTTATCCTGGGAAAAGGGAGATGGGTGACTCTCTTCCAGGTGCAAAGCAGTCTATCTGCAATGTAAATATTTGGATTCATGGGCAAGACAGAAGGAGAGGACAGGAGGATAGGAGTTCTTTGTTGCAAAAACAGGCAAGACAACGGCTATTGTGAGAGGTCACAGGTTTCTGATAGAGCAATGAATACTGGTGGAAAAATGAGAGAAGTCCTTGGGACCACAAACCTACTTTTCAGGCCTGACAAGGACCAGGCTTTGCTGCTAAATACACATTAGGAACAAGTTAAGATATGTATCAGCTAGGCAGGAGAATAGCTTGAAGCTGCAAGGGATCGTATCCGTCTTTGCCCTTAAGTAAACTAGTTACACTCACTTTTCTTTTGTGCTGGGGAATATGTCCTACGTGGTTTAAGTGTTTTGTCCTAAGCCTCTCTCAGATAGGCTGGGTGCAGAAGCAAACATTACCTTCAGCTGTCTGTGGGTCAAAACAAAGATCATATTCCCTTTCAGGTTTGAGGCAGACCTGTAAACACACATCAAGACTGTTTTTAAACAGCTGTTTAGATTACAAGAAATAATGCTGTGTGTCCCTATGGAATGCAGTGTACAGAAATGTAGTTATCTTGAGCATCTCTCCAAAGGTAAAAGTAATTTGTGTATCAAGATGTAACAGGAAAACAAGTAGGAGAAGAGTATCTTACTTCTGCTAGTCACATTTTGGCGAACAGTTCACACAATTTTTAAAACAAGTCTTTATAATGTAACTGGCATACTCCTGCAAGCAAAGCTCTTCCAGGCAGAATTTAACATCTCCTTATACGGGGGTGAAATACATAGCGAGACTGAGCAAAAAAGCTAACATTTGTGAATTGTATTTTTAAACTGTAAATGGCTTTGCTTTTGGAGGAGATGTAACTGACGTTGTGATGCCAATTGCTGCTTCATTTTGGGTAGGAATTGCCCAAGTGCTTAGGTCAGGTGTTCCAAGAGCAATTTAGGCCTCTGAAGTAACTTCATTACAGATTTTACACTGGAATAAAAATGAAGTTTTATTCCTTAATTTATTGGAACTGACAGTCCACATTGCAGTACTATAATTCTAGAAGGCGTATGTCAAAACACCAAATTCAGATGAAGAGTAGTATCAAAACCAAAAGGGAATGCTCAAATGTCTCCAGTTCAACACAAGCTGTACATCTTTAGATCTCTGTGACTTGTCCAAGAACATTTATTGTTCCCAAACTTATATTTGTTGAAGGCAGCTATACAAATAAAAGAATGAAATAAAAGGAGCACATGAATTAAAAATCTAAACTGAGTAAAGTAATTTTTGTTACACAAAAGGAAAATCTTTTGGAGAACCGGGAAAAAATGTGAACAGCTCTTAAATTCCAGGGCATTTACAGCATATTAAATAACTGTAAATGTAACCACATAACACCTTGAGCTCAAAAGTAGAGCCAATACTGCTTACTTAGAGGAAACAAAATTCCCCATATGCAAGTATTTCAAAGAAAATGAAAGAATCGCATGTCAAGAATCATTCAATTTGCGTTGGGAAGATGCAATAGGTACACAACCCATACAGCTACTTAATTGACTTCCATGAAGGTGCAGTGACCTAGAAAATCCGTTTGGCAGCTTACTTTTAAACAAAGCTTACTTTACACAAAAACTTTTTTCTGCTTAACGTGGTACAATTATACAAAGATACCCAGGACTGAGGTTTCAAAAGATTTATAAAGTTAGACCACAAAGAAGTGTACGGCTTTTGTGCTCTGGATTCCTTCAATCATACATTATTCAGCAGTGACAAGTGACTCTCAATTCTTCTTAGGGGCAGACACAGGGGTATGGTTTCGCAAGACAAATTAATAGCTCCTAAGAGCAGAACAGCTGTTCTCTCCTCCCATCTCTTTCTATCTTGAACTCTGGCTCTCATCTAATCCCACAGAGAGACAACTCAACTGATTAATCAATTATGTCTATTTTTTTCTTCGTTGGTCTAGTGAACCAACACACCTTACCTCATGGTCAGGGAAATGCCACTGCCAGTTCAGAGCGAGGGAAAAAAAACATAGGTCCAAGCAAGAGACTTCCCTGTTCAGTGGCAGGAAAGTGTTAATTCACATTGTAGAGCACCAGGCTCCTCATAGCACTAGGTTGCACTTTGAAACTATTGCCTAAGCAAACTACAGTCACCAGACATATGGGCATACTTTAAAACTAGTCTGGGTCACTTTAAGGAAGAAATTTTTGAAGATAACCTTTTTAGACATATGAAACCTGTTTGTTACTCAGATTGCAATGGAGAATCAGAAGGATTCAGATGGTATAAAATCAGATTTAGCAACAAATAAGTTGCTTGACAACAAAGTAGTAAGGAGAAGTAACAGATGCAAGAGGGAAGGAAGCTATCATTAATTTTAAAATGGAGCTTGACCAGTGTAGTTTCTATATGGAATTATACAACTGCTACTGTAGCAGACCACAAGATACAAGCAACTCCACTTTTATCACGAATAAATCGGTAATATAAATATCATAGAATTACAAGTTCTATATCCTAACAGCAGAGTTAATCTTGCTGCCATTACCTTTTTCGTACTTGTTACAGAGCGTTCTTCACCTTGAATCACATTCATATGTGAAGTTTCAGCCTGAGAAACATTATTTCAAAATGTAACAGAGTACAATTTGGATCTATCCGTATTATCATATGAAAACAAGATTTTAGTTCCTCACTTCTGGGGAGCTTAATTTTTTGGATTATGCCTTAAAACAGTAAATAGTTTCCTATCTTCGGTTCCTGCTCATCCTACGCTAATCTATGAACTCTCACCTCATGCCAACCTCCATAATCCTTCCAGGTCAAGGTGGCATTTAACCAAGCTTGGTGTCACCACTGAGGATTAGAGAGGGAAGGGAAGGACGGGGCATCGGGAGATTGAAGGGATGGGAATGAGAAAGGGTGGGAGTGCCTGAAAATAACATCCCCATCACAGCTGAAGCAGCTGGGTAGTAGCTCCAGGTCCTACCGCTATTCTTGCCTTCAGAAAAGGACAATTTTTTCTCTCTTCATTAACAGTCCAATGTCTGATACATGTTAACACAACTGTTGTTCTGAAGATCTTCGGTTAGGACTGATGCTGTCTAAATACAAAGACACAGGACAACTTCAGCCTTCCATTCCACAATCAGGTGTTCTCCTCCATGCTCCTGTGCTTAGGCAAAGCAGTGGTGAAAAAAAAAAAGAGATCTTGTTGCACAAAGCTTTAGTGGTGATACTGAAAAGGAAATCCACAGAAAATTTCAGATAGGAGAATATTTGCAAATGAGAGTTGTTGCTCATTCAGGTTTGTGCAGATCCTGGGTGCTTGAAGACTTTCCTTAAATCAAGCCCAGCTCAAGGGGTTTGTCAACTCTGTTTATAAACTAAGTTACACAAAGTCATACACTATTCCTCAAACACTTAATCACGTATTTACATGCAATAAATGCCAGGTCATTCCCTGCACCTTCTGCATATGCTCCAAGAGTCTCCAGGCCATCCCAAAAATTCCCTGCCAAGTTCATCTATCCAATAACTCTTCCCAATCCCAAATTTTGGCTTGGTATTTCTAAATCACTGGCTTGGAACTTCTTAGTTTAATGTTCCCATATCCGCATTCAAAAGCCATGCTGATAAACGGCATTATTTCCAAAAAGCCTAATTCCCTTACAGCTGAAAAAAATTTAACTATAATAAGTTTTCCCATCACATAAAAAATTCCAAAAGATAATAATTAACTGGGAACTGTCTTGTGTAAGTCCCAAGATATTTTTAAGATACTTAAAAACATCTTGGGCTTTTACCAACTACTAGATGTTAGCCTAAGGAAAGCAGGTCCTGACTCTCTAGGCTAGTGACAGTTGAAGGCCAGCACTGTGATCACCCAGCTGGGCTCATGAGGAGGACAGGCAGGTAGCAGCGTGAACACCTTAGACTGCCTTAAACTGTTTGAAAGCACAAACTAGGAGGGATACGGTGCCAATCAGAGGTAGTTTCAGGTTTCTTATAGAAACACGGAGATAAAAAGGGTTGGTCATTATTTAAAGAGATGAGCGCATGGATTCAGTGAATTTTTACTCACTTTGAGCGTAGGTAGGCTCAGGAGCATTTTGGAGATGGGTGCTGCTCACTGATCTTTCTGTGGTCTGATAGATAGCTATTCTTGTGAACACCACTTAGATCAGTGTCGGTACCTACATGCATCTATCAATACAACCACTGTAAAATTTCTGACCATCTACTACATCAGGGATTCAAGGACAAGCCAGAGTGAGGAAAACCAGCCTGTCACCAGAGGAGGGATGATGGAACCTATACTTTGATATCATAAGAGAAGACATAGGCATTTTAAAAACGTAGTAACACATGCTATTTTCCCTCTTCGACACACAGCAGTTTAGCTGGGAAAGCTATGCCATGTAAGTCGACCAACACTATGTCTCTTCAAAACGCAGGCTGTACTGCCTTGTCTACTGGTTGGTGGTTACAAGGCAACAGGTCAAAACTACAGATGCAAATCACAAAGACTCTAAGATACTGCGCACATGTCCCTTTTCATGTACAAAGATGACATTGGCATCTGACGTGTTGCTGACTGCCAGCACTTCATCATCTAGATCCTCAGGAGCTATTGAAAAGAGCAATTCAGTTGATGTATGCTACAGATCCCAAATGCAAGCTGACATCACAGACAACATGACAGACTGACGAGACATAAGGAAACACACCAGTATGGAAAGCTGGGAGCAAGAATGTTACAATATAAAAAAAAAAAATCTGGCTTAACTTTGTATAATTATTTAAATGCAGGTGAAAGGATTTCTGCTTTTTAGAGCATTTAGGTTAACTTCTGACATGTATTTCAAAGCACAATATGGGAAGGTATTGCAGAGAAATCAGAGGCTTGCCTTGAAGATACCAGGCTTGAGTTACGTAGACTCCCAGAGAATGACTCCCTCACATCTCCGCCTGGAGACTAAAACATTTGCAATATGATTTCAAATGCACTCTCTTGTACTCCTTGCATACTTGGCTAATGAATATTCCTGCCCTAAAGAGATAAAAATCTGACAAATGTAAACCTCATGCCTGGAACTACAAAAAGAATATTCTGCCTCTTCCCTGCAGGCAGAGACCATAGAATCATAGAATAACCAGGTTGGAAGAGACCCACCGGATCATCGAGTCCAACCATTCCTATCAAACACTAAACCATGCCCTTCAGCACCTCGTCCACCCGTGCCTTAAACACCTCCAGGGAAGGTGAATCAACCACCTCCCTGAGCAGTCTCTGCCAGTGCCCAATGAGCCTTTCTGTGAAAAATTTTTTCCTAATGTCCACCCTAAATATCCCCTGGTGGAGCTTGTGGCCATTCCCTCTCGTCCTGTCCCGTCATTTGGAAGAAAAGGCCAGCAACTCCTCTCTACAACCTCCTTTCAGGTAGTTATAGAGATCTATGAGGTCTCCTCTCAGCCTCCTCTTCTCCAGGCTAAACAACCCCAACTCTCTCAGCCACTCCTTATAAGGCCTGTTCTCCAGCCCCTTCACCAGTTTCGTTGCTCTTCTCTGGACTCGCTCCAGAGCCTCAACATCCTTCTTGTGGTGAGGGACCCAGAACTGAACACAGTACTCGAGGTGCGGTCTTACCAGTGCCGAGTACAGAGGGAGAAGAACCTCCCTGGCCCTGCTGGTCACGCCATTTCTGACACAAGCCAAGATGCCATTGGCCTTCTTGGCCACCCGGGCACACTGCTGGCTCATATTCAGTCAGCTGTCAAGCAACACCCCCAGGTCCTTCTCCTCCTGGCAGCTTTCAAGACAGACTTCTCCCAGTCTGTAGCCCTGCACAGGGCTGTTATGCCCCAAGTGCAGGACCCGGCATTTGGCCACGTTAAACCTCATGCCATTGGACTCTGCCCACTGGTCCAGCCTGTTCAGATCCCTTTGCAGAGCCTCCTGACCCTCCAGCAGATCCACACTTCCACCCAGCTTAGTGTCGTCCGCAAAACTTGTTAAGGGTGCACTCGATGCCTTCATCCAGGTCATTGATAAAGACATTGAACAGGGCTGGACCCAGCACTGAGCCCTGGGGAACCCCACTTGTCACTGGCCTCCAGATAGAGTTAAGTCCATTTCCCACCACTCTCTGGGCCCGGCCATCCGATCAGTTTTCCACCCAGGAGAGTGTGTGCCTGTCCAGGCCAGAGGCTGACAGTTTCCGAAGCAGAATGCTGTGAGAAACTGTGTCAAAGGCTTTACTGAGGTCCAGGAAGATACATCCACAGCCTTTCCCTCGTCCAGCAGCTGAGTCACTTTGTCATAGAAGGCGATCAGATTAGTTTGGCAAGACCTGCCTTTTGTGAACCCGTGTTGACTGGGCCTGATCACCCAGATCTCTTGCAAGTGCTTCATGATAGCACTCAAGATCACCTGTTCCATGACTTTCCTTGGCACTGAGGTCAGACTGCCAGGCCTGTCGTTCCCGGGATCCTCCCTGTGACCCTTCTTGTAGATGGGCACAACATCAGCCAGCCTTCAGTCCAGTGGAACTTCCCCAGTCTTCCAGGACTGTTGGAAGATGATGGAAAGGGGTTTGGCCAGCACATCTGCCAGCTCCTTCAAAACCCTTGGTGAATCTCATTTGGCCCCATAGACTTGTCAGTGTCTAGCAGGGCTAGCAAGGCTCTGACCACCTCCTCTTGGACCATGGGAGCCTCATTTTGCTCCTCTAGCTCCTGGGTTTGTACAGAGAGGGAACAACTTTCTTTACAATTAAAGACTGAGGCAAAGAAGGCATTAAGTACCTCAGCCTTCTCCTCATCCCCTGTCACTGTAGCTCCCTCTGCATCCAATAGGGACTGTATGGTCTCCCTAGTCCTCCTTTTATTATTTATATATTTATAGAAAGATTTTTTGTTATCTTTCACTGACTATGCCAATCTTATTTCTAGTTGAGCCTTAGACCTTCTGATTTTTTCTCTACACAATCTCACTTCCCTCCTGTAGTCCACCCAAGAGGCCTGACCCCTCTTCCAGAGCCCATAAACACTCCTCTTCTTGATATCATTCAAGATCTCCCTGTTCAACCAAGCTGTTTTTTCCCCTGCTGGCTTTTTTTCCAGAACATGGGGATGGCTTTCTCCTGAGCTGCTAGGATCTCCTTTTCAAAGGGCTCCCAGTCCTCATGGGCTCCCTTGCCCTTAAGCACTGTCTCCCATTAGACTTTGCCAACCAGCCTTCTGAAGAGTTCAAAGTCTGCCCTCTGGAAATTTAATGCTACTGTCCTGCTAACCACCCTCTTCACTTCGCCTAGAACAGAAAACCCTATCAGCTCATGATCGCTTAGTCCTAGGCATCCTCCTACTGCCACATCCCCCACAAGGCCTTCTCTGTTCACAAACAGCAGGTCCAGGAGGGCACCTTCCCTTGTTGGTTCATTCACCAGCTGTGCAAGGAAGTATCTTCCACACGCTCCAGGAGCCTCCTAGACTGCTTCCTTTGTGCTCTATTGTACTTCCAGCAGATATCAGGAAGACTGAAGTCTCCCACAAGAACAAGAGGCATGGATCTAGAGATTAACCCCAGCTGTTTATAGAAGAGCTCATCAGCTGCTTCTCCTTGGCTGGGTGGCCTGTAAGAGACTCCCATAACAAAATCTACCTTCTTATGGGCTCCTCTGATTTTAACCCACAGACACTCAATCTCCTCATCGCCACAATCCATCTCAATGGTGTCCAAGTCCTCCCTTACAAAGAGGGCTACCCTGCCTCCTCTCCTACCCTTCCTATCCCTCTGAAGAGTTTGTATCCCACCATACCTGTACTCCAGTTATATGAGTCATTCCACCACATTTCCGTGATGGCAACAACATCACAGACTCCTTGCCCTACGACAGCTTCCAGCTCTTCCTTCTTATTACCCATGCTGTGTGCATTGGTGTAAATGCACTTCAGCCGAGCTGCTGAGCCTTGAGCCCTCTTAGAGGGAACAGAGTCCATTCTCAGTTGCCTGGTAACTGGAGTAGCTAGCACCAGAGTGCCCGTATCTCCCTTACCACCCCCAGGTGTGTTCTTCCCCACTTTCTGTGTGGTGATGTACGGGTGGTCCTCTCCAGCACACTCACTCCAAATCACCAGTGCCCCATGTCCAGGCTCGCTCCTGTCTAGCCTGGTCTCAATCCTCTCCCCCTTCACATCTAGTTTAAAGCTCGATTTATGAGCTTAGCTAGGTTTTTAGCAAGGGCTTTAGCCCCCCTAGAAGACACACGTGTCCTATCTTTAGCAACAGAGTTTGGGGGTGCGTGAGCTGAAGCCCCTTTCCTCACACCAGGCTCGAAGCCAGGCATTAACTGAATTAGTCTTCCTGACTTCCAGGTCCTCTCTATTTAGCCTTGGGATGGAGCAGAACACTATTTGTGCCCCAGAGCCCTCCATAATTTTCTCAATGGCCCTGAAGTGTTTATTGATGGCTTTGGTCTTTCTGCTTTCTAAATCATCGTTACCAGTTTGGACTACTATCAGAGGATAGCAGTCTGTCTCATGGACCAGGGGAGGAAGTTTTCTAGCTACCTCCTTCACTGATGCCCCTGGTAAGCAGCAGACCTCTCTGAGGAGCGGGTCCGGTCTGCAAATGGGTCCCTCTGTTCCTTTTAGGAGGGAGTCCCCTACAACAATCACCCTCCTCTTCTTCTTAATGGAGGATGTTTTTATCTTTTTCTGAGGATGGTGTGGCCTAGGGAAAGATTCTAGGCTGTGCGAGCCATCATCCTCAGGACAGGATTCCAGCTGCAGCACATGGTACTTGTTCACCAGGGGGATCTTGGGTTTTGCTGTCTGGTTGATGGGAGCAGGTTTCCTTCGTCTGGCAGGAACTTGCTGCCGCTCCCCATCTCTTGTAACCCCAACCTGCAGTTAGCAGGTGGGTGGTGTTTGGACATAGCAGCTCCAGCAGGCTGCTGAGTGAGTGAGAGGGCACTACTGCACTGGTCTATCTCCCTCTCACACTCCCTGATGGTCCCCAGCCTCTTCACCTCCTCCCTTAACTCCTCCACCATACAACGGAGTTCCCCCACTCGAGTGCAGCTTTGACAAGTGGAGCCAGTGCCAAAGGCGCGAGCCGCTGTGGGAGGGGGTCACTGCCTGCAGCCCAGGGTCTGGGTAGCTGCATGCACCCACTGGGGCTCTGTCTGCGTGGCAGCTTCCATCATGCTTGGTGCAGCCTTAATCTTTTGACGGGTAGCCACCATAGTTCTTAGTCCCTTCTGGCCCTGCTCCAGCCCCTCTCTGCGCCCTCCCTGCTCGCCCTGCCGCTCAAACTGCCCTGTTTTAACGTGCCCGACTCCTCTTCCCCTGTGCTCCCTAAGGGCCGTTCGAATCCCCTGCGGGAGCTTCCGCGACCGCCCCTCCCGTCAGGCCCCGCGCGGGAGCGGCCGTTGAGCCCGGCGCCCGGCGCCGACCCCCGATGGAGTTTTTTAGGCTTTTCCCCGCTCAGGGAAGCGGGGATAACGGCACTGATCTACCCAAGTGCGGCAGAGGACTGCTCTGCAGGCAACCAGGGTGCAGGTCTTGAGAACCTGGGTGGGGGAAGAGGCAAAGTATCCAGTCTGCCTGGTCAACACTCATTCCAGGAAATGTTGAAGAGAAAAGCTTGCAAGAGAGTTCATTCCTTTCGCAAACTGCTACCATCCCATAATGAGCTAAACCTATTGTTAGTTTCTTTTTTGTTCTGAATGTAGTTAAGAAATCTCTTTATGTTACTGGACACAGTTTTCATGTTCCATCCTTTTCTTCCCCATATCAACTCTCGCCTCCCACGTTAAATTTTACTGACTATCAATGGCCAAGTTTATAATCTGCTTTTACATATCCATGTAGCTTCACTTCCATCTAAGAGCAGACTTAAAACCAGCTCTGTCTTCTCTCTTAGCCATACATTGAGGCAAGTTGTCATGTGTTGACAGGCAATTACATACAAAACACCAAGTTTCACTTATTTATGTATTTGATTTAGCTTTACAATAAACTGGGAGCTTATCCATCAAGATAAGAATTAGGACTCCACACCTGGGGAGCTCAAGCTGTGTTAAGATGTTTCCACCTAAATTTTCAGAAGTTAAGTGCTAACAACATTATTTTTGGTACTTACTGCTCAGATCAAATTCTCCTGCTTGTGGACAAGGTATCCCTTCCTGTGCAACAGTTTCTAGTAAACACCAATTAACAACCCAGCTTTTATATAACCTGGTGGCCTTCACACTGATCCACTGGGATTTGAGATCATTTGTTCTTATTCCAAAACAAGTCATCTGAAACTGGCTGCCTTTCAGTCATTTGTCCACCTCATTCTTTCCACATGGTTTCAGCAACCAATGCTAATTTAACAACTGCCTGAAGCTTCCCAGCCAGCCACTGCCAACTACGTCCAGTTTACACTCATACACATAAGTTACTCCACCACCCTTGCTATTCTATGCAGGCAATTACAACTTAAGAAACTTCTCCCTATGTGGCTTTAAATTTATTTGAGGTTTTGATTTTGGAAGAAAAAAATATTTCTCTTTTCACTCCTTCCATCTACTCTCATTTTTGCCAAGAAGCCAATCTGAAACACAAAGGCTAAACAAGGTCTCAGGTCCTGGGAAAATTCAAATCCTGGGAAAATTCAAATCCTGTTTCTCTTACAGTTGTATTAAGCAACTTAACACACAGTGAGTAGTCCAGTTTGTTAATCACTTGGATTTTTTACAATACGAAGTACTTGGCTACACAAATAGGGCTGACCAAATCAAGCCCCAGAAGTTTGGGCCAATGACTGTTGATTAATTAACAGCAAGAACTTAAAAGTTTTTTCTTTATTTTTTGAAAATGCACTCCACCTTTTTATGATTAGCACCTTAATTAAGTCCTCAACTTCAACCATATCAGGTAATGAAGAAGACAAAAATCAGAACTCATTAACAGAAGGAAGTTTCAATTTTTGACTATATCTCAACTATACTGAAAAGCACACTTCAGACTAAGCCTTTTTAGCAAACGACCTAACTATCAGAAACTATTATACAAAGCAGGCTCAGTAAGTGCCCTACCTTCTTATTACTTTCAAATTTTCTATAAATTTTTACTGCATTGAAAACAACTTTCAACTTTGAAACAGTCTAAGTAGTGCTGGTATCATGGGAGCCATCTCTGTTGATTCTGTGCCTGTCAGAGCAAATCTCACCACATTATGGGTGATGAAAATTGCTGTGCCCTCTCTGTTTTATTTACTAACATTTGTTCTTGGCCAGGTGCTCAGAGCACCTGGAAGGGGCCTACAAGAAAGCTGGGGAGGGACTGTTCACAAAGGCTTGTAGTGATAGAACGAGGGGCAATTGGTATAAACTGGAAAAGGGCAGATTTACACTGGTCATTAGGAAGAATTTCTTCACTATGAGGGCGGTGAGTCACTGGCACAGGTTGCCCAGGGAAGCTGTGGCGGCCCCATCCCTGGAGGTGTTCAAGGCTGGGTGGGATGGGACGTTGGGCAGCCTGACCTAGTGGGATGTCCCTACCCATGGCAGGGGGGTTGGAACAAGAAGACCTTTAATGTGCCTTCCAAACTGTTCTATGATTCTATGAACATTCAGAGGCTTTGTAACTGCACGTGTGCTTCATTGCTCCTGTATCTCCTCCTGCTCCAGTGATGGCACGGAGGGCAAATCAAAAAGGCTTCTCGACTCTTAGGAGATACTCCAGCAACTCCTGTTCCACATACAACATTCTGTCTCATTAACTGGGCACATACCAACTTTCCCTCTCAGGACTCTTGTCACAGTGTTTAGGCCGCCTCCTTGTTCTGGACAGAAATCAGAGCTACATTAAGAGCAGGTTTTGTTAGTTTCACCTCCCACTCACTTGCTGCAGAAATTAAACACTGTACATTGAATAAGAAAGGATTGTTTTCCTTATGATGCATTTTTTAACAGTGATTAATTCCTCATGTATGCTGACTGTGAACAATTTCAGGAAAAATCAGTGCAGTCTGGGAATATTCTGCACATCTAATAGAAAGGCTCATTATATCATTACGGTCAAGCACAATTAGCACCAATGTTACGTTGCCTGCTTTCAGAATGTCACCTTTTCTCCTGTTTCAGTGTCTTCAGTGGTAAAACAAACGATTATCATCATCCATCTTAGTAATTCCTGACAGGAATTCTGGTTTCCTAGTCTCACAGCAGTTCACCCAACAAGTCTGTCCCAGAGATGTGCATTCTACTCCAGAGCCAATAAACTGGTGCTTCCAAGCTTCTACAGTTCCAGTGCTGGACTCCTGAAACTCACTTCATGTTTATTAAAGTGTTTTAGAGCTCATGACACTTTGAGGAAAATTAGCAAAACAATGAGAAAAAAAGAGCAAAGGAAAATAAATTTAAGCTTAGCAAGTTAGTATTTTCCAACAAAATCAGGCTTTGCACAGAAAGCGTGTTTGCCCTGAGCAGCCAAGCTGCAGAAGTAGGTCAACTTGGTTATCACAGGAAGGGGAGAGCATCCTAGGTGCAGGGTATAGTGGCCAGGGTGGCTATGCAACCACTGCACTGTTCCAGATGGACATATTCTTGGAAGTCTGAAGGAAGAGCGCTGCAGCAATAGCAGCAGAAAGGTTAAAAAAAAGTTAAGAAGCCGATTGCCACATAAGCCAAGAGATGAGTGAAAAACAAGGAGAAAGGAGTGGTATTTCCTTTGTTCTTTAGGAAAATAAAACAAGCAGCATCAGAGCCTCTGTTGTTTTAAGACAGGAAAACAAGGGCTATATCTGCCCTTAGAGATTTGGAGATTAAACGGTACAAATATATTCCAGAATTATAGAACGGCAGAAGAACACAAGTGCTAAGATACCTCACATCATTAGGTTATTTAGAATGGTTATTTAGTCTTCGGAGATTTGCTGTGTGACACTATCTTGGCTAGGGAGGAGCATGCTGGGGCATTCTTTTCTACAGGGTGCAGGAGCTGCACCTCGTCCTCCTCAGCTCGACCATGCCACCCATCGGCTGCAGGCATTACCACCACTCGACACTTGGATACCAGGCAAGGGGCTCCTGGCTCCATTGCTGTGCTTCCACTTTCTTGAAAGAAAAAGAGAAGTCTTTTTACCACTCTCTCTCTCTCTCTCCAAGGAAGTGTGGCAGGGAGCAGCACCGCCTTCAGTTCATCACAACCTTCAGAAATTGTGTGACAGTCAGTCCTTGAGGTAAGGCAGCTTTACTGAATCAACAAAATCCTTCTGACAGAATATCAGCCCTTGCATAGATCCATTAAAAGGCGTAACATTCAAAGGGAAAGAGAAAGGATGTCACTGTCAGCGTTTATGAATTCACAAAGGTAAACATATTCACTAGCTTCTAATGAGGAGACATGATATGCAAGGAACAAATTATAGTGAGATGCAATGTTTCTCTCCTGTTTCTTTTAGAACAATAAATAAAGAAGGGTTTATAGTCTTGTAAAATAAGAAAGCAGATTATTCAGAGAACAGGGTCTTCATTCTGTTCGACTGACAGACATGATCCCTCTAGGCTCAAAGCAGCTTATGACATGACCTCCATTAAGCCACAAAATAAAGTGTGTAATCATCATCATATCACACAGATGAGGATATGCAAAACTGTTGCTACATCTAATGCATCTTCTTTTGACTAGGAAAACTAAGCATTTTGGCAAAGCGCAGAATGCATTTAGAAACTCCTGTATCAGATTTTCTTAAAGTACTAGACATTAAGTCCTCATCCCCCTTCTCCCTCATCTCTCCACTGCCAGTGACAACTGTTGCAGTGCTTTTCACGGAACTACTGAAACACTTGAGAAACAAAATTCCACCACCTCAAATCTCTGTCCCCCAGTTCCTTTAGGTACAGGCCAATAATAAATTGCTGCTTTTAGCAGGAGCACTTTACTAGGAATGCAACAGGAGTTTATATTTTGGTGCGTTTGGGATTTTTTTAACCAAAGCAACATACCAATAAAACAGACAGAGTTCACAGGTTTATTCCTTAACAATTCTCCAGTTTTCCTTCTACAGATTTTATTTTAAGAACACTGCGGTAAGAACTTCACACAGAGAAGCACATTTTCTTTTAGTTCCCAGATTATTAATATCATCAGATTTAAATCTGCCAAAAAATTATGGACAGATCAAGAAATCACTGTAAAATCTTGAGTTTGCCAGGAAATATTACTCTAAGGCAGCACATGCTGCCTCATAAAAGACAATCTCCAGGTGTGGACTAGTCTGCATGTGCCTATCAACACATCACAACACTGTTATTGTAGTTTCATTTCCTTCCCCTAACAGGGACTCCTCCTTAGGAGCCAGCCGTTCCCTCACACACTGTGTGAGCCAGAAAGAAATCTGCCTCTAGGATAACTGCAATTTTCTGTTGCCTTCCTTCTCTTTAAAAAAGGATTCCTTCCAAGATGGAACCAGAGCCCTCTCTTAATCTAAGATTCCCACAAAATACCAGGAGAAAATTTGGAAGGAGTAATATTTCATAAGTCACATCTAAAATTACCTACAGTATCCAACAAATGACAATCCTTAACTGCAAACAGATGTGTATATGACTCATCTCTCATCTGTTTATGCACAAACTGAATTCTTTTTCTGAAATACTTGCAAGAATAAACCTAAAAAAGATACTTATGATTAACTGAGCTACTGATGCAGTTGGAGGGAGAAGGGGGAACAAGCTTTCCAGGACAAGAACTCTTTGACATCTGGTTTAAAAATATGTAGGTAATTTACTTGTTCACACGTCAGCAGACAAAATGAATATGATTAAAGACTGAAGTTTTAAACAGCATATATCAATTTGTGAAACAAATTATGCCAAAAAAAGCTGAATCCCAATGCCATCAAACACTGAAGACAAATCTTAAAAAATTAAAATAAAATGCAATAATGAACTTAACTGTTTCTTATATCAACATTAAGTTTTAGAACCAAAACCCACATGTTTTAAAACCTGCAAGGTTAATGTTAGAAGTAGATGATATGCAGAACTACAAAATTTCGTTTGTTTTACAGGAAGGATATTAAAATTCAATTAGCCTACAGAATATAAAAGTGCATTAACAAGCTATCAAAACATATTTCAAAATACTATAGCATTAACAAAACTCACCAGTACTATAGTATCTTTTAAGTTCTGTGCGTCTGATGTCTTTCAGTTGATTGTATTTTTTCTTTTTCTTTTCTTTGTCTGGAGCAGTCTCCTTTTCACCAGCAAACTTACAGTTGTCTTCAGAGGAACTGATTTGCTCCAAAATAACTTTACTTTCATCATCTTTCTCAGGAGGTGTTTTGGAAACAGGAGATCCAGGGGAATTGGCAGAGACAGTCTCAGTGTTTTGTTTGGCTTGCCTTTTCTTTTTCAAACTATGCATAAAGAAAAAATGGACAACATTAAGATGTAGCAAACTTCTACAGACAAGTTAACCCACTTGGTAACTTGATTTTTTTCCCTAACCTAATTTAATCCCAGAATTCCTTACAACTCAGTAAAGCCTAGTAACTTTAAGATTACCCTAGAGGATACTCATCAATCATCATATTATCACCTCAAGGATATCTTCTCAAGAATAACAAGAAAGGTAATAAAGATTTTACTGTTGTTTACTGGGAAGGAGGAATGGGAGGAAAGGAACAAATAACATTGAAAAGTTGTTTTATTTTTAAGCTACCATACAAATAAAGATAGAAACAGGATACTGAATCACATTTTCAAGATGAAGATTCAGATAAAACCTCATATCATAATGTTTTATAAAGCAATAGCTAACATAACTTCATGGTCAACCTCTCCTCTTTCATAAAGCTACTTGTTTTGATAGGAAGTTGATATTTATTTCCATTTTGCCCAAAGTTATCTCCCAGCAGCCACCCATGCTACTCCACATATGTTCTTGCACAACCCACACCAGCTGGTACTCCAAGTGTCAGACAGCAACCCCCTCCGCAACATGACCAATATGGCCACAAACTCCTTGCGTGGGAATATTTTCCAGCTGCTATAGCTCTCAGAGAAATCTTAACAAGTTGCCTATAAATCTTCCAACTTACCACCAAAACAACAAGAGCATTTTCTTTTTAGAAGATTCCTTAAAGTACAACTCTAATGGGAAAGACGGTTCAGGAACCCTAACACAGAATTTTCTACTACATCACCATGTTTAATATTGACTTTACTTAGCAAGACCAAAAGCTCCCTTTATGGGCTGAGGGTCAGCATCACTGAAACAGCCCTCAGTTAAAAATCACTGACACACACCACACAAAACAAAAAGCTAATCTCTCTAATGATCTTCCTCTCTAGTACATTAACTTCTTACTTACTTACTTCTACTGACAAGGTACCTAAGGGCAGGAGTAGTGTATTAATCTTGATGCCAAATACATTTTTACATGGACATGAAGAATTATGCATAGAAAATACAGACAATCAATGAGTCACCACAAATGAGAAAAGGTTTCATGACCTCACAGCAGCAGTTCACCTCATTGAAAACTTAACGTATTAATTTATTAATACAATATAGGAATTTCAGAGATTCTTCTGTTCACCTTTTATATTAGTAGTCCATCGATATATTTTTTCAAGCTATAGCATAAAAATAAATACATGGAACATCAGAGAATTCAGTAAAACATCTCACACCTTCCCCCCCAAATAAAACACTAAAACCAGTTCCCTAAATTTAGAATATCCACCTTTAAGACCACAGTGAAAGGTAGTTTTTCAGACTATGTGACCAGCACTTTCCAGTAAAATGCTTCAACAGATTGTCTTGCAAAAGCTGTGTCTATCACAAACATATCTGTTCATATTTCTTAAATGCTTCCCAAAGTATGGTAGCAGGAGATCCACATTCTTCAGCCAACTCGCTGAGGATGGGTCCTACTTCTGCAGAGGTTCCCCATTCATTGAAACCCATTGATTTATAAAACAACTACCAGTAGTCCATGCTCTGCACAGCAAAAGAGATTTAGCAAGTGAAACTTTACAAATTAGGTCCTGACTACATAAGAAAACAACTGACAGGGATTTATAAACGATAAAAGTGAATACATCTATGGAACAAGTGAAGTGTTTTGTTTAGACTAATGAAAATTTGAGTATGTAAAGGAAGCTTACTTTTGTCTAATAAGCCACAGTCCTGATCAAAGTCTGCTGTAACAACCACAAAACATTACAGTCACATTGCATACACAATGTCTATATTTAGCCCTGGTAGAAGTCTTTGCAAAGCAGCCTTCCACATTGAAACAGCATATCCTCACCTCACGGATGTACTTGATTCCAGACTTGTAAATCAGACACAGCCCTGATGTTTTACTCTAGTGACTCAATAACCTTTTGGCATGTGTGCCTATCACGGGGTATACCGATCATCTGCTTCGGCAGATGAGAACTGGCAAGCACCCACTGATCGACCAATTTCTTCTCACACTGCAACAGCACTTCCTACCCCAGATTCCCAGTCCGTTTGTTTAGATGAAAAACTCTGTTAAGTAAGCTTTCTAAAGCATAGCATTTTGGAGGGGAAAAAAAAGAATAAAGAGAAAAAACTCTAGAGGTCAATAGTTCTCATGATGATACTAACATCTTCCATCAGTACTTTCCTTAAAACACGCTCATTTGAATGAAGAGCTTTTAAAGTTGCTTGTGGCAACTTTTAAGAATAAAGAGCCAAAACAGAATTGGTCCATTAGCAACAGAAAAGAAGAAAGCAGAAATAATTGTCTGAACTTACTAACTGCAACATAACTGATTGATGCTGCTTCCTGTAGTGCTTGATCTAGCCCGATTCCCACATACCACGGCCCACCAAGAACTCATCACACAACCTACAGCATCCCAGCACACAGATGCTGCTGTGGATGGGCAACGCCACAGGCACTTCTCAGGTAAAAGAAATCACGTATCTGCGTACTCTGTAATTTCTATTCCATCCTTACATCAGATTTCAGACAGTGCCAAGTCTACCTCTCCTGCCCACTGCTCTGTTTCAAGGCCATGACCATCCAACTCTCAAAGCTGCAACACTGGCACTAATAAACTATACTGGATGCAGAGTGACCATTGCAGGACTGAGAGTTACTGCAAATCTGCATGGGGTTGAAGATCTCTGCTTGGAAGATGCCTCATTTGGAGGTCTCTAAAGCCTGGCCAAAATTAAAACAACAACTTCCACCTACTCTTGAAAAGCCTGAACTGTAGTATCCCAAGAAACCAAACTAGACCTACAACAGCATTTAAAACTGTAACAGCAGCCTCGAATTTACTATGCTTTTTGACATTATGTGCATCCTCTTAGTAAATACAAAGTGCTGTATACACACAAGGCATTTCGTTATTAACATGCTCTGGCACAGTGCACCTGACATTGGGCTCTGAAGAGCACAGCCAGAGGGTTTACCACATCTTAACCAAAACTCTATCCCTTTGCAGCACCCCTACAGCCTCCACTCACATGACTTGCACATCCTAGCAAGGCTGACTGCTCACCCACACAAACTGCCAGCCCCTCTCCTGCTCAGATTTCAAACCCATCACCTCCTGAAGAAGCTGGAAGCTGAAGGTCACCATCAGCTCTTTTCCCAGCCCTCAGGCATTTCCCAGCCTTCACAGCAGGGCTGCCACAGAAGATGAATTTAAGAACACCATTTGCCAAATTATTTCCCTTTTTCAACCACTTTGGAAGATTTCAAGTTTTGTTCAAATTTTAAAGTGATTTCTCTGAATGAAACCAATACTCAGTTTTGACATTATGATTAAGAGAGTGAAAGGGAGCTGAAGGCCAAATAAATAAACAAAGAAATAAATTAACAAACCCCTTCTATTTGACCAGCATCAGGTTTGGCAATTAAATCAGCCTTTCAGGCAAAACAAGATGCATCTTTTCCAGAGTATGGATAAGGTATTACCATAATGTTTGTTTTTCAGTATCAGAGTCAACAGATATGTTGTGTTGCACTAGGGAAGTTGCTAGGGCAGGAAGAGGGAGAGCGAAAGAGGTAGGGCAGGAGAAACAGCTCATTTATCTGTAAAACCACTCTAGTTTCTGAGGAAAGAGTCTTACACATCTGTAATTTCATTTAAACACACCAAATAACATTTTTCAAGTTACTTGGTTCTGACAAGCAAAACATTTCCTCTGAATTTATATAGAAGCATTCTTTTACAGCTCCTCAAAACAGTCTGAGCAAGAACTGGTAAGTCATTTTCTAAGACTGACCCAATACAGACTTTTCCAGTAAATGTTTTCACTCTGTTACTGTGCACAAGGAATGGTATGGGAGGTTTTTCCACTAAGACCCATAGGAATTGGAGGAACTAGTTCTTAATGGACACTGTGAGCTGCCTGCAGATATGTTTAAGGTAACTCACTACAGAAGGAAGAGCGAGCAGAAAATTTCTGCAATACACCACCATTCTTGTCTCATTTAACTAATCACTTGAAATGGACATTATTTCAGAGTAGGCAGGTAAAAATACAAGGTCAGCAGTGCTCACTTATATTAATAGCTTGGGCACTGTATTACAGGAAGAGAGCTAGGAAAGGTTTCAAGAAATGGCCCACTCCATCTTCTAGATCCAAGCCTATCTGACTGCCTACAAAAGACAAATCTGCATTTTCAGAATAAAACAGCCTGAACTTCCCATCACACTAACAAGTTAGGTGGTTAGCTTAGAAAGAAAACTGATCAGAGAAAGAAGGGGTGATGTTATTAGCACAACTTTCACTAGAAGACTAATAGCAACCAGCAGAGCTAAGCAACTCTGACACTGAGACAATAAAGAAATGCAAATCTGACAATGTTTTTTCTTCTAGAAATTCCATCTGGTTTTGGTTTGAACTTATTCAATGGAGATGCCCTACAAACAATTGACTAGGACCTCGTTTGATATACAATAATTAATCACAGAAAGAAAGCACCAGGCCCATACCACAGGATGTTCTAAAAATACTCCTAGGATGATAAGGCATGATTTTTATGACAGCATGGACAACTCTTGTTTTAGAAATAAAAGCATCTATCAAAGTGGCCCTCCAAAAAATATTAACGAAAGAATGGGGAAGAGAGAAGTCGTCTTTATTTTATCTTGAAGCTGACACAGTTTCCCTCTTGGAAAATTTTCCACAATGTGCATCCTCTAAAACGTGCCTTGATATCTAGCATACAGTCAGTTAGCTTAACATCCTGCACAGCACAAACAGATCATGTTCTACAAACATTGTTTTTTAAAATCTATTTATGCATATATGTAATACAATTAACCAAACTCGTAATAAAAGAGCTTTAAAACACTTCAAACTTTTAAAACTGTTTTGTTCCCATTAAGATTCCCATCAATTTACTTTGCATACAAAATTATATACACCCTAATTATTTCATTCAGAATTAACCATTTCAATTTTAATTTAAATCCCTGCACTCAATATAATATATACTTATTTCTTTGTACCTTACATACCTTTCTTCACCAAACCAGAATAGCTAAATAAATCAAATTCATTGCATTACTGTAAGGTTTCTGTACGTAGGATTTGTGGTTTTTTTTTTTTAAATCTCCATTAGGCACTCACTGGTCTGATCCTATTCTATTGCAGCCCACTCAGATCATCCATCTTGACTTCATACAGCTCAGTGCCAGCATGACTTGGCCAGGCCTGGGCACAGCTATTCTCTCATCTCAACTGATGTAACCTGAAGAATAAGCAATCTTAGACAAAATAAATTATTACTGTTTGCAAAACCAAAGGAAGTCACATTGCCTGCAAGACCACAAATGCTTCACTCCTGACTTCCTCAGTGCAGCAACTCTCACTTCACAACAGAACTGAATGCGAAACTTTTCATCCTCAGTGAGAAATCTTCCTATAACTAAACAGCATCCATCCTGCAAGAAAGTAAAACATGAAACACCAGCCATTTCACGCTGCTAGGCATCCCGTTTTGGAAAGGAAGAAGTGACAAGTCTGTACATTTCCTATTAAAACTGACCATTAAGGCAAAAATAAGGAATGGAACGCATTTGAGGGATTTAAACAATTGAGTGCTGAGGGAAAAAACTATGAAAAAAGTAACCCTGAAGTAGTTAAAGGACAACAGTGTGGTTGCAGACACTGAAGTGTCCACACTCTGATCACTCCGAATAACAAACAGCAACTACAGAAAGCTCTGATATTAGTAGCACAGGTCAAAGCTAAAAATTTCCACTTTATTGGAACTTCTGTTACTAATTTACAACAAATACCAGCACCAGGTTTCACACATGGTCAGTCATCAGCAATGCTCAAGAAAGTTGGCATGCTCCAGAGTAAAGTGCTGCTGACAACCAGGGAATGTCCATTTTCTTCCTGATACTGGCATTAGCTTACAGAAAACAAATCACAGTTGATGAAACAGAGGTAGAGTAACATGGAGGGAAGGATGTGTAGTAAAGCTGTTCTGGAATTTTAAAGATATTGTACCTTCTGACATTAAAAAAGTTATTAGATTACATGAAAATACGTTAATTTGACCCCCAGTCTGCTGACTGACAGCATGGAGTTTTACATGTCCCACTTAAGCTCTCCTATGTTTATTTTAGAGGGGAAAAAAAAACTATCACTATATCCCAAGGTAAAACTCAAAAGGGTTTTGAGCTGTTCAGAAGTTTTTGCTTTCTTAAATTTAAAAAAACAGTGTTCCCACTCAAATTATAAACTTTCTGCTTTCAAAGGCAAAAGGTTCCCTTTACTTAGCAAAAGAGGTTATGATGTGTTCAGCACTCTTTTACCATAACAATAATTTAATAAAATCTTTGACTTAAGACACTGATTTAACTCCTTCTCTTGTAACCTCAGTTACTGCAGGCTTTCAAAGACCAACTTTAGGCAGAAGGCAAAATGAAGAAATCCCTCCCTTTGGATGACTCCTTTAACTTTGCCTGAAGTTCATTTAACAGGTTTGTTCAATTAAACCCACATGACAGATCTATCATGTCACAAATACCAACTGGACTCTTACCACACTCCCATCCTGCTCCTCCTCTTCTCCTCTGCTAACGATGCCAGATATTTTCTCCTAGTATGGTGTTCATTAATTACCCTAAAATGCTCCTACGCATGCCATGAATTCTTCCCGAAGTGGCTCAGCATGACACTGTCCCTGCACTGAAGCCTTGACCAGGGAAGAAGAGCCTTGCCTGCTCACCTCCAGCCGATGCTGGGCTCTAGCTGCTCTCCCACACTCAGTGCCAGCTCCCAGAGACATCACTCCCTTGGAGTGTAGTTACACAGCAAAGGAAGATGTTAGAGGGAAGCTGTGTGCATTCTGCATAGGGAAGAGTCGCGCTGTATTCAAACTATTCAGGACAACAAGCACATGGTTATCAGGCTGGCCAAAACACATCTCAAATTCTCCCCAAAACTTTGACAAACTTCTCCCTCCCTACCCCAATTGAACACTCTTCAAGAAACACAACTTCCATGAAACGAAGAGGCAGGCCCTTTTAGATTAGTAATTGATTAACATAGGGAAACAAAGTGGAAGAATCGAGAATATCCCAAAAGATGATGACAGGGTAGATGGAGAACTGTGTGGAATGTGTACAGCTCCATAGAACCATCAGTGCACACCCATTTTATCACACCAGGTAAGTACCAAACTGCCCTGGTCAAACAGAGCCAGTTTTAGTATTGATTAAACTGACTGAAAACAGTGGGAAGGAAATTTAGTGCTCAGTGACTCAAACAGCAATTAACATTCCCAATGAAGCAATAAATCAGTAGATGAAAACCAATGGTCATTTAAAGCAAAATCCACAGGAAACATGCCATCCACTATACAGTGATAGCGCAGCTCAGCCCACCTCCAGGAAAAACATTTCAGGGAATGATATTTTAGTATTTCTTATATGAGAAGTACCAAGGGCACCACATTAAATTCTTTCAAGAAATACTTTCAGATTAAGTGGAAAAGCAGCTAAAATAAATAGCTTCAGCATGCTGTGTTTACCAAATACATACACGGATACAAAAAGCAACGATGAGAACTCATCATGGCAGGATCTAGGAAGGGCTATAGAGAACACTGTCACAGGGATACAGCCTTTTGGTGTTTCTTTTTGGCTCAGCAAGTACCTACACCACAAACTGCTAGAAGCCTGCACACCTATAGTCACACTCATGAAAGATCCCTGCATGCATGCACAGGTTTGGTTTTTTTTTTTTTTTCCCACTCTTAAACATCTCCAACCAGTCCTCATCAGGAATAAAACATTTTTAAAATCTAATCACTCCCTCATCAGATCCCTCTTGGCTGTGCTACCATTCGTACCAACACAAAGGAGAAGGATGAAAGAGGAGACAAGACTGCTCTGCTCCTCCAAGCAGCCGTGCCAAGTCAAAAGCACTCTGCCCAGACTGAAGGGGTTATTCTCTGTAAGGTTAGGCTGAGAGCCACAAAAAGAAGCCAGAAAGCCAAACCAGGCCACACCATGCCAAACACACCTCTGGACAGGAGCACTGAAGAGGTTGCAGCAGCTTCTTCCCACTTATCCAGAAAAGACGCTTTGATGAGAGGAAATTTTCATTAAGGTTTGCATTGTGAGGGTTAGCATAAGGGCAGTTTCCCCAGCTGCAAAAAGCAAGAAAACAGTAACTCTGCTTCTCCAACAGCAGCAGGCAAGAAATCATTTTCTTAATAAAGAGAATCTTAATATTGATTAAGCTGACTTATCTTAGTAAGTGAAGTCACCTGACTTGCTGACCAGGCTGATCCAAAAGTAATCATGGTCAAGAAGTCAGTGATCAAGGTAAAGTAAAAAATTCATTTTTTTCTTTATTTAAATGATCACTAAAAAGAATATCTCAGAGAGGGAAAGGCCTGAGATTTCAAGTCCCTGTTGTTGCATTAGCTTCTGCTTTCATTTACAAAGTTACTTTGAAAATTAATATTTAAATGTCAAGGCTGTCTATATCACTGCACCATTCTGTGTGACATGAAATTACAGATTTAATACAGCTGTTAACAAAAGAAGTTTGAAAAAGAAAAGTGCAGAAAAAAAGCTTCTTCTTTTGTTATCACTAGTAGAGAAAACCAGGAAGAAAAGAAAAGCAGTAAAAAGGGAGCCAGTCTGATGGTTTTAAATGCTAACTTTCATAATGATGCCAGGATTATCCAAATGTCACCATATACTTCTCAGGGATTTTGTTAATCACAGCTGGGGCTCAGAGCATAAGAGATGCTGTACATATGCTTACAACAGGTTGCAAATTCATCCAGTCAGGAAAAAAATTACAGCAAGAAGCACAGTGATACAAGCAGAAAAAGGTTCTATTTAAAGAATTTCAGAGTAATTGTTAAAAACAAATCTCAACCAGAACTGAGGCACACAGTGAACTATGCTGCATTCATTGTCCTCAAACAACTTGTAACATACTTCAGATATTGAGCTGTTTAATTGGCTTCCCAAATGGAGTTACCATTAGCTGACACGCACAGCACAAAAGAGGAAACGTCCAATTGTACTGACGATCCTATTACATGCATTAAAAAACACCCAGCAATGTTGATAATGGGTAGGAAAAAGAGGAATCTGTAGCTTCCGGGTTTGGAATAATGCCTGATATTGTCTCATACAATGGCTGTATCACAAGTAAGAATGGTAATCCCCTCAACTGAGAGAAGGTGTTTGCATCAATGCTTCTATACAAAACAACACCTTTTTAATACTATGGTCTAAAGATCACTGACCACAAGTAAAAGATGACAAGACAGGGTAGGGTTTGTCTGCATGGATCAGGCACACAGCAGGCACATACCAATGCAATTTCTCACGTGCATATACCTTGTGCTAAAAAGAGTATTTAGCATGGTCTGATATTTTTCAGTAGCTACAACATAATACCAGTGTAGCAGATCCTCCCTTACACTTGTAAGACAAAGCATGTGTTTAACTACTACATCTTAAAACTCCTCTGTCATTTTGATTTCAAATATTCTATTACCAATATATTTATTTTTGACTGAAAAATAATCTGGATTTCTTCATTTAACCTTCAGTAAAAGCTTTTAACATGTATAGTTAGGAGGGGAAGAACTGAAGGGGAAAAACAAAGGCAAAAAGTAAATCTTGCCGCCCACCAGTGTGATGGAAGAAGGGGCATCAGAAGGACACAAGAGATTCAGCTCCATCTCTGTGTTTCCAGTACTCTGCAAGTCCAGAATACCCCCTGCACCTCAGGAAGATGCCAAACCAGCATAATAAGCTAACGAAACCAGGAAAGTTACAGTGCTCTCGAATTTGATCTTATTCGGCAGTCCCTCTGCTTAACACCAAGTGGCCTCACTCCACAGAGCAACTCCACACAGCAGGCCAGTTATCTTCAGTTTTCTGCTGCATTCTAGGACAGCAGTCTCCTACCAAACCTTGTTGGCACCAGATAAGGCAGGTGTCCTGCAACACTCTGTCCTGCCACCCTCCCCTTTCCCCGTTTCCACCTGGGCCGGGAAGGAAAGCTTCTTGGTATGCCTGGTCCTACCCCTGCTGCCTATGGCAGAAGGGTGGGGAGCTGCTGGCCTCCCCTTCTCTGCACTGCCCTGGCATTTTACCCTACAGCAGCAGTGCCTGGGATCTGCTACAGCTCTGTTCCTACAGACAGCTTTCACCCTTCTGTTAAACCTAACAGAATGATTCTTCACACGCATGAAACCGCTCACATGCATCAGGTCATGGGACCAGAGTCATACACTGTAGTTCTAAGACATTCTGTGAGATTGCCAAAAAACCCACACCCAAACCAAAACAACAACAAAAAAGCAATAGAAGGAGGTATGGTTGGCAGCATTTGTTACACAAAACACTTCTATGATAACAAAGAACCCTTCTCATCCTCAGGCAAGCAGAGCTGCTATGTGCAGCACCTGCTGTGGTCCAGGTGGAAAGACAGAAACACAAATATTGAACACACAGTTAAACCTGCTTAAGGAGATTTGATTTTATAAAGACTGTCTGATTGAAACATGTGATTAACAACATCAAGCCATGTATTTATAGAAGCATTAGAGAAAGCAAAAATCCAACAGCTGACAGAAAGGTACTATTATGTCAAAACTACAAAATGCAACTTAAACTAATTTTACCTGTGATTGGCTAGGTACTAAGTTTACACCTACTGAAATAAAAACAGCCACTCCAGAAAAATACTGGTAAAACCCTACAGTTATCAGTGTATTAAGTGCTGTACAAGACAAGATTGCTGTGCCGGAGACTGTTGTTTGACAGGAAAATAGTCAGTGCATTAAGACACCCAGAGAGTTGATTTATGGCTTATTTACATTACAAAAGTTTTCCAGCATAAGGACAATTCTCTTCCTCCCTCCCGAATTCCTAACCAGTTCTGCTTCTCTACTTGGTATTCTCTCCCACACAAATCAACAGGACGAATCCCACAGACCTCAACAGAATAGCAGGAGAGACTTGGAGCATAGATAAAATACATGCTTAAATTTCAGATAATCCTAGGAAACACTCTCTGCCCAGACTACAAAACAGGACAGAAAAAAACCACACCACAAACCTACACTTACAACCCACTTCCTCATAATCAGATTGGCAGGAGCAGTGTGAGCTGGCGAGAAATCCCTTCCAAACCCAGTCTGGAAGCTGTATTAATGTTCAGGGTGTGAGAGCTTACCAGCCTGGCACCATGGGGAACCTAATGACATCAGGAACGTCTAAACAGCTGATCCTGTCCAAAGCTGCAGGGAAGAGAGAGGGCAAAAAGCTTCATTTCCTGGGGGAGGCTGGAGTGGGAAGCCCAGTGCCCACAGCCACACAGGACAAACTGCAGAATATGCAACTAGTAATTTAAATAAAGCGCAGTCATCCAGTGTCCCCACGCAGGTACCACAGCATTTCTTATTTTACTAATAGAACTCCCTTTGTTACCTATATAACGCCTCCCAGTCCCTCAAAGAGGGGCGAAAAAGCCTATCCTTCTCCAAAACCACATACTTGCAGGTATCACTCACATCTTTCCCTTTAAATGTGCAGCACCATTACCAGAAACAGAGCATCCTGCCAGCCAAAACAGCAATCACATGCATGGGACACGCCAGAAACAAATGAGCAAAAGTCTTGAATCATGGAGACCTCAGGGACAGGACGAGAGGAAATGGCCACAAGCTCCACCAGGGGAGATTTAGGCTGGACATTAGGAAAAGATTTTTCACAGAAAGGGTCATTGGGCACTGGAACAGTCTGCCCAGGGAGGTGCTTGATTCACCATCCCTGGAGGTGTTTAAGGCATGGGTGGATGAGGTGCTGAGGGGCATGGTTTAGTGTCTGATAGGAATGGTTGGACTCGATGATCCGGTAGGTCTCTTCCAACCTGGTTATTCTATGATTCTATGGCAGTAGATACAAGGTGGGCAACTTCACCTGTGGGGCAGAAACACCAGCAACCTTCCTTGAAGGGGCATGTCTAACTTCTTATCAACCCAAGTCTTCTTCAGCCCAGCAAACTAACATATCTCACAATGCTGATTCCTCTCTTCAAAATACTGTACACCCTGCTACCTACTCACAAAGTGGCACGAAGCACAGAAGAGCTTCCAAGGGCTACTGCCACAAGATGTTAGAACAGCTGGAATTTCTCAGAGCACAAGCAAGAGATGATTAAGAGCACCACCAAAAAGTCAGTACCATTAGGCATTTCCTTATGTGGGTGCCTCCACATCACTTGAACAAAACCATGGCTGCTTCTGGAAGAGGCTGCCATGCCACAGCAGCTCCTTGATGGCAGCTCTGCCATCCATAAGAGACATGGCAAAACCAGAAGGCTGAGTGCGATCACCTCTTGTTGTAGCCTCTTACATATCATCATTTTACATTGACTGTGGAACCATATATTAGCCAAGCACTAATGCTAAATTTCCACCACCGTTTAAGCTAGGCTTACTTTTAGACAAGTTCACTGGGATGAAGCAGAACTTTACGAGATAGGTGCTAAATGCAGAAGCGAGGACATTTATAAAGCTGAGTGACAAGACCATACCTGCAGACACTACAGAAACACTGTCACTTAAAAAGGTAATTGTATCAGTATCCTACAGACAACAGCAAAAAGTCTGTATCTCACCTATGCAGAAAGCCATCTTTTGAAGCCTCCAAATTTTATAGCCTTTCAGATACAATGACTTTAAATCCCTCCAAAAGCAAAAAGGTAAAAAGCACAGCCAACTAGGAGCCTCCAACACACCTCTCGTGCCCAGCAAGTACAGCTGCAGGCAATGGGGAAGGGAAGACAAAATACATTAGAGCTATGTTAATAGCAAATCTTATCAAAACTGCACAGACTCTTACATCAAAAGACCTATCCTGTAACTATTTATGTTCTAAAAAGGACGTTAAATAAATTTCTTCTTTTGCAGTTTCTTTTTAAAGGCTGATAAGAGACACACAAAGGTCCCTACGAGAAAAGCAAATATAAGGTCATTGCATGCTTTCTGCCTAACAAGCCAGCCTCATACATATCTTGCAAGATGATCAGTGACAACTCTAAAATTGTTGGTGTGAGACAGTATGTTTGAAGATCAAATAAACAGAAACTCTTCTCTCTATGTTCTGTGATATAGCACTCAAAGAAATAAAGAACATGGTGAAATTCTGCCTTTCTTCTCTTTCCCAAAAAAAGCCTCTTCATGCAGAGCCCAGTCTCACTTCACATGCAGAGGGAAGTGAACGGGTGAGATTAACCACGCTTCCTGTCTTATGCAAGCTTTGTATCACCATAAATAGAATTTCTAGTACTGGAAAATTTTTAAAAACCCCGAAGATAGTCTCAGAGCCCCATTAGATACTTTCACTAACACTATTAGCCAATAACTAAATTATTTTACAATCCTAAATGACCCCACAAGCCTTGAGAATGAAAGCACTGGAAAGAACCAAGGCAGCAGAAATCACTGCCCTGTTTATGCTTCCTCGAGGAAGCACTCATGTTGGGAATAATTCTATGATTCACAGGCTATGTAGAGGACAGAAATGCACGCTCTTCTGCTGACTCTCACCCTGCATGACAGAATTACAAGACAGCTGATAAACAAACCTCAGAATTCAGAAAGCAACAGCAATGCAAGATGAGCAAACAGTTCCCAAGATAAGCAGCTGTTCAACATACTTTTCTCCTGCATCATAATACTCTTCAGAAAAAGCAGGTTCAATTTTCCCCCCAACTCTCATTCTCCAAGTTTACACCTAAGATAAAAAGAAAACTTTAACTTTTTTAATATATATTTAACAGTAAGTTTATAAGCAATAAACAGCAAGTGTCTCTCAAGCACCTGAAGGATCTGACCAACTCCCCTAAGGCACTACTCAAAAGCTCCTGGTGCTGCTGTCTGTGGAATTTAAGATGTTCTTTAAGATATGAAAACTACAAGAGTTGCAACGAACAGCTGAAATACTAACCTACACAGCAGCAGGCAGAAAGTATGCTAAAAACATCTAACCCCCTCCATTTTAAGTAACTGGAAGGCAAATCAAGACAGTGTATGTTTCAGAAAACATTTTATGGCTTTTCAGAATACAACACAGCAAGTAACTATCCTGCATATACGCGCCTAAACAACAGAGCAAATAATACCCATTGCATCCCATAAATCTGAAGTAGCAATTATCTTCAGCCTTTTCTTAGAAAATAAAATGCCTCGGGCATACATGTTATCAGTCAAAAGAATACAAGTAAAACTCAATACTGGTTTTAGTTTCAATAATAGGATTATGAGGTAATGTTTGTACGTCTGGAAGCAGAGCTAAGAAATTTCCATTATATGGATGAGCTGAAATGATGTATTATTTCCTAAAGTCATTTAAAAATATTTAAGTATCTCCAGGATCTTGGCTTGACTATTCTTCACGCCCAAGATAAATCTCCATGGCAGTTTGTTTTAAGAACAATGTGTGGAAGCTTTTCTTTATAAAACCAAAAAATAAATTATGGGTGCTACAGAAAACCTGAATACACACCAACACTTTGGCACAGCAGAGCAAGAACAACTGCAAGGAGGCAACTGCTGGAGAAACAGCGATTGGAGGAGCTCAGAACATTTGAAGCCTATTGCGTGAATATAATCACAGAATCACAGAATAACCAGGTTGGAAGAGACCCACCAGGTCATCCAGTCCAACCATTCCAATCAAATACTGAAGCCAACAAGAAAAGCACAAAAAAAAAAAAAAAAAGAAAAAGAAAAAATCTCACATATTGGAGATTCCTTCAAGAAACTGTTTCACAGAATCATAGAATCACCGTTGGAAAAAACCTCTTGGATCACTGAATCCAACCATTCCAGTCTGTCACTAAACAATGTCCCTGAGCACCTCGTCTACCCTCCTTTTAAATACCTCCAGGGAGGTTACTCAAGCACCTCCCTTGAGCAGCCTCTGCCTGTGCTCAATGACCCTTGCTGTGAAAAATCTTTTCCTGAGTGAAAAATTCTTTTGTGTATATATATTGTTTGTGCATATATTATCTGCATTTTCCTCCTTCCTGGCCACCTGACATCCTCCCTTTCTACACATTCCCCTTCTTCTCTCGCTGAATTTTTCCTCATGTAATCACCCTCCTAGATCTTAATAGCCACAGGAATGAAAAACATGAACTATACAGATACTGAATATGGGAATAAAGCAGAAAAAAGCCAGAAAAATTCCAATTGAGGCAATGATAAATCTGTTAGTCTGTAATATGGAAAAGACTGAGCAAAGGAGCGTGATCTTATTGCATCAGATCAAGGGTCTCTGCACGCCAACTTCCTGCCTCCAACAGCAGCCAAAAGCAAGAACCAGGAAAAAAATATTATCTATGACAAATCTCTATGACTCCTCCTCCAGTTAAGCTTTCCAGACTCCAGCTGCTTACAGCTCAACAACTATGCGTTAATGATTACTGCTGTCGTGGGCTGTGAATGTTTAAAAGGAAACCAAAGGTTAGGTCATAAACAACTAGTGTGATTGGAATGCTCCATACCATTCAATCTATGGTTCATTTTACGTTCTTTTTAGGTATTAAAAATAACTAGAAGAAAAAGAGCTGTATGTTAGAGCCGGCTAACAAATAAATGGTAACTGTACTAAATACTCATAAATCTTTTTAAAATCTTGGTTTTAATGTATGAATCTTCATCTGTATTAATGTAAATTTAGGTACCCAAGACAAGAAAAAACAATAATAAAGAAATCTAAGATTAAAACATGCTGTGAATTCATTTATTTCCCTTAAATATTCACATCATAAGGCAACACAAGGTGTACAACTGTCTTCAGATTCTGACAGAGTATTAGCAATCTGGAGGTATAGGGAGTTTCTGCCCACTCAGATGGACTTTGGATCATGTCCAGACATTTATGTACTTTTTTTCGAATGAATTATGGTAATAAGATCAATGTAAATTCAATAAACAAAAAAAACACTCTATACCAGTGAGAATATATTCTCTAATAAAAGCACTTAACCTGAACTTCAGAAATCTGTCTCACAGTAGTGACCAAAAAAACTCCCAAGAACTAAAATTAAAAAATCCCCTGGAAAATATTAAAAGAATCATGTAATGCAAGTGTCACTTCTGTAGTTCATGTTTATATAGCATTCTTCAAATTAAGGTCACCACAAGTCAGAGACATAACTAGTAAAAAAATTAACGTAAGCACCTCTGTCAACTACTTGACACAGATCATAGACAGATCATATCAAGCATGAAAAATGCTAACTCACAGTGAGGAAGGTTGAAACACAAAACTTGAAACTAATAGAGCCCCTTTTGTAATTCTTGCAGAAAACTACTCAAACTTTTGAGTGGTTGGATGGGGTCTTGGGCAGCCTGATCTAGTGGGAGGTGTCCCTACCCATGGCAGAGGGTTGGAACTGGATGATCTTTAAGGTCCCTTCCAACCCAAACTATTCCATGATTCTCTTCCCTTACAATTTCTCATCTCCTAAAATTTCTTGTCCAAATATATCCAGTATCACACAACAGCATTTGCAAAGTAATTCCAGTTTCAAGCTGTACATTGGGCATTACAGACTACCAATTTAAATCCACAGCAATTATTTCCATGTGACATTACACTCATCTTGGTTATCTCTTTTTAAATTAGGTTAAAATTTTAATAGGTATTCACCAGGTCAAGTACATCTGAACTTGACCCTGCACAACAAAAACCAAGAGGCTCTGTATTCTGTAAGGAAAGGGGGAAGATATAAGCAGCACAGGTAGAGAAGAAATGGCAAGTGGTGCCAGGGTTCAGAAGGCACCATCACAACAAAAAGCACCAAATGTCAGAGTCAGGGACACAATACACAAATGTGCCATTGTACATCTATTTACACTGTACAATTTATTTTTGGACTTGTTGGATATCAGGAAGATTTTACAGCAAGAGTAGGCAGAGTTCTTATAAAAGATCAAATAATATTGGTTCATTTTGGAACTTCTGACACAAAAGCCAACGAAATAGCCTAAAACAAGGTTCCAAGAATCAAGCATGAAAACTTAACTACACAGAAGAGTCTTTACGTAGGAGTAGCAGTCTTAAATAAGGACTTACTGCATAAGAGAAATTTATGCTTGCATGTTACTCTCATACTTTTGCCTCTTGCCTGTTAAATTCCCACGAGCTGTAACTTCATCTCTGCATAAAGCATCTAACAAAGTAGGTCTTTAAAACGTTTTTGTAGCAATGTCTATTCTGTTTGAAAACTTGTTTCATTTCAAGGCAAAAAAATAAGCTCTTTGCCATGAAAATAAAAAAAAAAAAAGCAAACCCCAAACAACAGTGGGTAAAGGAGCATTTGATATGAAGTAAAAGTTGATGGAGAGTGTTCCATTTCAGCTTCACTTGCAATATGGAGGGGAGGAGACCCAGGAGAACTGAGGCATGCGGACCATGAAGTTCTGCAGTGGAAAGATACAGTGGCTGGGTAGCTCTCTTCTATACAGGAATTTCAAATATTTCAAAGGATCAATGTTTAAACCAGCTTATTTACAACATTGAATTTGGGGGACAGAGATACAGTTATCTGATGTTAAGCTTGCTTCCCCTCTAGCAGTTAAGGATCTGGTTTGTCAGCACATAACTACTACCATGCCACCATGCTAACTACTTCAAATATTTTGGGGTTCTCAAGCCAACCTTTCCAACTGGAGAAGAGGAGGCTGAGAGGAGACCTCATTGCTCTCTATAACTACCTGAAAGGAGGTTGTAGAGAGGAGGGTGCTGGCCTCTTCTCCCAAGTGACAGGGGACAGGACAAGAGGGAATGGCCTCAAGCTCCACCAGGGAAGATTTAGGCCTGACATTAGGAAAAAATATTTCATGGAAAGGGTCATTGGGCACTGGAACAGTCTGCCCATGGAGGTGCTTGATTCACCTTCCCTGGAGGTGTTTAAGGCACGGGTGGACAAGGTGCCGAGAGTCATGGTTTAGTGTTTGATAAGAATGGATGGACTTGATGATCCGGTGGGTCTCTTCCAACCTGGTGATTCTATGAACTATTGCTAGTGTAACTAGTCAGACACCGAGCGCCACCTCTATCTAAGGCTGTCCAGGAGGGGCCAAGATAACATTAGCCTGAATGCCAAAAGTCACCTTCTGATGGGAAGTCAGACATTATGGTTGGACTCGATGATCTGGTGGGTCTCTTCCAACCTGGTTATTCTACGATTCTATGATTTTGGGATGCTGGTAAGCCAGTGAGGTTGGTGGCTCATCCGTCTGTTGATGCCCACATGCTCCTTTGCTCTGTCAACAGACAACTTGGGTTTCTGTTAGGAGGAGCTTATGAAAAAGAGCTATTACCTCCCATTTTAAGGCTGTTTGACAAAGTCAAACCATCCCCACGTTCTGGCAAAAGAAGATGACGGGGAAAAAAAAGACAGCTTGGTTGAGCAGAGAGATCTTGAGGAACATAAAAAAGAGAAATGTCTATGAACTTTGGAAGTTAATACCTTTGTCCTTGTTAATCATACAATAATCTTTCCCTTCGCATTGAAAAGTGATAATTTTCTATTAAAATGTGCATATTTTTGTTAATACAGTCCACAAGGTAGCTGTAACACATTATTATATTACACATCACATTTCATCAGCATTGAATACCTACATTGCCTCCTTTCTAACCAAGATATAAGCAGGATCCTTCTTCTCAGTTTTGGGTAGAGCAAAACCCTTTTCCCCACCCTCCTGACATGGAGCACTGTTTTCCCTCCTGCTAGCAAAAGGTCTAATCTATTTCCCATTCTTTTCCTTGGTAAGCAGTAGAGTCTTCTCCCCTGAACACCTGTTTGTAGGCAAAAATAACAAGATTCAGATAAGAAGGAGAGAGCATTTTTGTCTCATAAGAATGTTTATCATACATAAGCTTAGATTTTCTAAATACTATTACTATCTTAGGCTCACAAACATAACAGTAATAAAAGATAAGGGTGAAAAAATGACCCCAGTCATGGGAGTAGTAGAGTACATGTGTGGGAGAATCAGCTGAGGTTGAAGCATATGAAGTAGTACGGAAACGATGAGGGCCAAAACCTATTAAACCTGGGTGTTCAAATTTCAGGACAGATGTCCACAAAACAACCAAAATTTATAGCAACATCAAAGCACATGCCTGATTAAATTATCTCAGTGTCCCACTATCAGGCACCTAAGCTGGCAACTTCTGTCTACTTCAAGTCAAAAGCTACATTTTAAAGAGTTTGAAAAAAACAGGTGGGGACATAGTTAGAGCTACCTTTGTATTAAAAGCAATATAAGCTGCCTATTATTTCCAGGTACTCATTACATTTACATGGGTCACCATGTGAAGCATTCAAACCATTCATGCTGGGACACTTGTTTACTAGAGGAAGCATGCTAGACATGACGCTAGACTAAAATCAAGGACATGTAAATTCAGTTCTGCTTCTGTCCCTGGCTGCACATGCAGACAATGTACATGAAGGTAAGCTGGGCGTACCACCTTCTCACCTACTTTGGCTTGTATTAAAACTTCAGGGTCTGCAAGAACATTCTTGCCGAAATCATACATGGGTTAGTTTAGAACAACAACTTCATTTAAAACTCTGCAACCTACATAAAGGAAAAAAAAGACAGGAGCCAGGAGGAAAAAAAATATCCCCACAGCTACTTAGCAGGCAAGTGCTAGAATTAAGAATTGATTTTAGGACTTTTGACCCTTCCCTAATGTCCTGTGTCCATACAAGTCACACTACCCCTGTGGGTTTTTAAATAGACCCAGACAATATAGGAAAGCTGAAAAACAGATTAAATAAAATGTCAAGAACTGCTGAATGCCTCCTGCAGCTTTCCATTTTGTTTAGCAGACAGCAATTAGAAAGGACTCAAAACATTGTCTTCAATACTAATGTATCTTACTCAGAACTCTCAAAGTTCACGTCCTCCTTAACAAGAAATTACTTGTTCCTTAGTGCAATCTCTATAGCTACTTCATCTTTATCCTGCTTCATACTTCCTCTGCTATAGGTGCCATTGTTTACATCCCCTTCTCAAAATCCCAAACTGCAACATTACTTTCTGTCAAAATCAACATAATTGCATTTCTCCAAATGGAAAGCAAGCTATCTGGCATTAACAGATGTCCTTCATCACAAAATTTACTTAAGTTTTTAGCCACACTACACACAACCCGAACAGCAATAAAGAAGCACTGCAACTTTTCCTGACGCTACTACTTCTAAGTGGTGCGACACACATATCTCTAGATATCTGTCAAGGACTAGGGCTAGTGTTTCAGTGCACTTTCAATAATTGTTATTTTACGCAGAACAGAGAGACTATGCACTCCTCCTCTTCAACAGTGCAGAAACTATCTTTGAGTCAAAGACCATTTTAAACTGACTTCATTCTCCTTCTACCAACCGCCTCCAAGAATAAGTGAGCTTTGGTGGTTCTCGTACATCAGAGCTCAAAGTTGATTACATACTTGCAAAGTTAACAAAGACAAGTTATTAGGAAATCAATGCCACTTCTTAAAAATCACCAGACATGGATTCCAAATGATAAAAATGATTGACCAGAAAACACTGCTTGTTACACAGATGATGCAGTCTAGCCAGCTTAACCATCAGAATGTACCTACCCTTTATTAATGTAATCTTATCCTACCAGATAATACTACTTAGTCTGTGCTTAGTCTGAAATCCGAAAAAAAAAATAGGTTTAGGCATGTTTGTGTTTTACACCTGCTTGTTTTTATAAACACTCTTCAGCAACTGGATGCTGGAAGCTCAAACATAGTGACATTTGCAATTGAGTACCCAAGAACAGTTTTGTGTTACAAATAACAGATATAATTAAAGTTCAACTCTCCTACCCAAAAGGAAAAAACTACTGCTCTAGCATTAAGGACACAGCAAGAAAAACACTTTCTGGATACATACTTTTTACATACATTAAAACTCAAAGCTTTGTGAAAAAGACAGAATGAAGAGTTCCATATTTTAATCAACATTGAAATAAACTCTGTAATCTCACCGAGCAAAATAGCCTTGTCTTCGTTCCTTCTTCTCTTCCTTGGTCTCCATCGTGCACAGTCAAATGGGCAAGGCGAGCAGTCAGGTGTGATGCTCTTTTTCCTCTCAGTACCTCATATCCAGGCAGAGTTCCCTGTATATAACATTGAAAAAAAAGGAAGTTTATAAATTAACATGTCAACAACACTGCAACACCCAGCAGGGTTGTAGAAATGTAACTGACCCAGTGACAAAGCAATGAAAAACGTTAAAGCCGTTGATGCTTGTCACGTGACATCCATTTAGCATGCACTAAGGAAAAAAACCCCAACCAGTAAACGCATTCAGGCCAGTTTCTCCAGTAGAGGAAGAGAGATACTGCAAAGCAGGTTACCCAAAGAGCAGCAGCAAGTTTTAAAACCCTGGAAGGATTAAAATATTTTGCAAGCTGTTAAATAGTTTATACCAAAATATTTTCCTGATGTCATGTGTTTTATACACAGGAAGATCAAGGGAAGCTTTGGAAACAGCAGTGCAAACAGTATAACCATAAAGACAAATAACGCTCACTTCATAAATATTCTGTAGAACAGTGAAAACCAAGAAAGTTTTAAAACAATGTAAAGAAAAAAAGAGTGACCAATGTTCCTTGCACAGATTTGACTGTTGGGAACAATATAGAAGTTCAAACAAGTATACAGGGAGAAACAAGATGGACCTCCTGCTCTCCAGATGAGCTAGTCACCCTGAGACAGACTCCAGGGAAGGTTTTCCAAGAAGTTTAAAAAAAAAATGTAATACTGGCTACTAATATTGGCTTTTGGCACAGGACATAACCAGCTCTTTGCAGAATGCCATACTGAGGCATTTAGAAATAAGGAGTTGGGAATTTCAGAACTGTATGGTAATTACTGCAAATAACAACATGCCACATCAACTGCTGTCCAAAAGTCCTGAGAAGATGTTTTATCCACTTCCCCTCTCCAACATATTCAGCCTCCCCTAAAGGTTTGTACACATGCACAAAATAAGTTAACTTGAGAGTTCTTTATTAGTACTCCAGATTAAAGTCCACTAAACATTTTAGTCTAATGGGCTGCATAAAACAAAGAAATGGAAGCCACATGAATTATGATTTGTAGCAAAAGAAGGAAAATTCCTCTGAGACCTAGTCAGTTCCCAAGATTTTCCCATGCATTAAAAGACCATAAGCTACAAACTGCCAGATGTCAACAAAAGAGATAATGTAGCCACAATAGACTAATCTACTTGAAAAGCCCAAGAACATATCATGCTAGAATCTATCAGAAGTACTTTGCTGTAATTTTCTCTCCATATTTGTGGAGCATTGGTCCACAGCAATTAAAGTCCATTGCTTCAAAATGCACTTATTCACAACTTTTGAAAACATCCAGTGCATCAAAAAGAATCTAGTCTGCCCTATCTTTACGCATCAGGTAGAGTCTAACAGTAACAGTCACTTTTTAAATGGCAAATTTGCCTATGACATCTTTAGCTTTATAAAAAGAATACAATTTTATTTCTGCAAGTTAATGCATGCCACAGTCTTCAGCCAGACACAGAAACCTATGTGGCAGTAGCATAATAGCATCAAAACAAGCTGCTCTGCTCAGATGTCCAGTCTGTATGAAGTTCACAGAATCATAGAATAACCAGGTTGGAAGAGACCCACTGGAAGTTATTACATACCTCCCAAAAATTTCAATGTGTCCTTATCTTCCCTGTTGGGGCAGGTCCTTAGGTCTTTGGAGGATCAAACCCAGTCACTTTGTTAGCACTGCATTTAGAGTTACAATAAATCTTTCAAAGTATACAACAACAACTTCTGTATCAAACCACAGAGTTCAAAGAAAGAGGAACCACTCTTTCCCCTTTGCCTTCACTACACTTTGCAGTGTGTGTCAAAAGCCACTGAAAGGCCAGAGCAGTGTGTCATGTTGACACCGAGAACTATCAAATAGCCACAGAGCACCAAGATAATACTAATTTCATGACCACGAGGACAGCAGGAACCATGGGAACAACAGCAGCAAAGCAGGGAGAGACACTCTCACCTCACTGAAACATGGTCAACTACGATGAATGGAGGGAAGAGAGATCTGTCCTCAGGGCCTCACCCTGTGCAAGAGTCAGCAGCACATGCCTTCTATTTATTCTTTTACTCTCCCATGATCTACTGATCCCACCCAGGAGAATACCAGCCCTGCTCCAGCAGGGTGCAAGCAGGTGCAGGGAGCACCACTGCCCAGGAGGCTAGGAAGAAAAAACTCCACCTGCCCACAGCCCTGTCTTGCCCACTGCTGGAGCAGCCACCCTGGGCTTCAGCAGAGGAGCACGAAGAGAGAGCCAAGGCTTAACCACAGATGCTGCAGGAGATGCCAGCACCAATGCAGCGCAGCACTGCTCAGCTGTCAAGTGTAAGGTTTGCCATTTGCTTTCCTCAATGCTAAACAAAACTGTAAATGAAAACGCTGTATGGTGCCTGTTCTTCCTACATCAACTAAGTGCAACTCCAAGTCCTTTCACACAGAGATAGGGAATAAATCCAGAACTTAAAAAAAAATATATAGGTATTCAGAACAGATGGGCGCTCAGAAAACTGGAACATTATCCATAGACCAGAAGTAGAAAAGGCATTCAGGTGAATTTTGTTTTACTTTTACTAATAAAAATACAAGGGGATCTCATCGCCAGTCAGCAATGAATGACAGTTTTCACTATAAAATAATTTAACACCAGGCCCTACTGTGTCAACTTAAAACTTCACTCACCTTCATCGAAGAAACAAAGGTGGTGTTCTAGGAAGGCATATTTATGCCTGAAAATCATGCTTTGAAAATATAGTAATAAGAATAGCAAACTGTTTAGGAGTACTGACTTCATAGCCCCTGAGTTTAACTTTTGTTGTTGGGAATTTTCCACGTACTAGTTGGCTTTAAGGAGAAAAAAGCCTGAAAGGTAGGAGGAACACAGCGTAGCCTGCAGTAATTGCTACTGAAAACTAGCATTTCTGAAAGGTCCTTCTCAATTTTTAGTTCTTTAAGCAGTAAACATGAATTTTGTACTGTTACTTTATAGGTTGTCACTGACAGTTTAAAGTCGCATCAGAAAAAAGAAAACCTACTCCACACTCTCTCCCTACCCGTCCTGAGATATCTCTCAAGAAAAAAATTCCAGGTATTAAAATGTTAGGAAGGATATAATTAAAATAAAGCTTGGTTTCCTGGTAGCTGGATCAGGCAGACTATTCAAATGTACATACTTGGGGGATATTTATATCCTGGAAGACAATCTTACTTATATATCATGAGTACAGTCCAAACTCAAATGATGACAAAGCTTATTTTATAGAAATTCCAGGCTCAGTGTAACCCTTTCTATGCTGAAAATGAAATAGACAGTGAAATGCTTATATTTCATGTCTACAGCAATGTTAATTTTTTTATTAGGCAATTTCAGGAGAAAAGATATTCCTGAGGGACAAAAAAATGCATTTAAGTAAGAATCCTATTAACAATCTTGCCACTCTCCAGATTTAACCAATGTCAGCACCTGATAATTGTATAAAGGAAAGAACAAAATATATAAAAATATACCACACTTTCTGCTGTTAGTTGTCTTACAGTGGATTTTTTCATTTATATTTTTGGTTACTTGCATTCTCTGCTTAAGGGTTGGCGTCAGGAAGTCTTAAGGATGCTACTGGGAGTTTGTAATGAGGGTGGGAATGTCCCAGCAGGGCATCAAAAAAAAAATGAACTTAAACTAAGAAAAAAACACTGAAATCACAGGAACAGACTAAACCCCTGACTGGGTACCCTCAACACTGCAACTGCTGCCATCCTTCCAAAATCTCCAAAAATACTATTTCCAGCTCCTGCCGCCCGCTTGGCCCCTGGCACTGCAGGACAGCAGCCTCCTCTCATGGTAGATTCATAGCAGCAGGAGAGGTGTGAGGACAAACAAAGGGGGTAAGAGAACTGTATTTTTGAGAGAAACATTACATATAAATTAATAATATGAATAGAGCATCCCCTAAAGATTTTGATAAATGTATCAATTTTTTAAAAAATTATTTTTCCTCTTTTTTCAGGCATGAAGAACAATACACTGTGCTGCTTGCAGTTTAAGTAGCTTACATTTTCATGAAGCAACAAAAGGATCTGCTTGTTGAGCTCAGGAGTAAGCACCCAGGAATCCCATTTGCTTGCTCTACAGCATCAACGATCAATCCTCCAGTTGTGAGCATTACTTTCCAAAACCATGCACATGAACAACAGCACTAGCACATCCCACAGCACTAGCAATACAGAAGCCAATGAAGTATCTGATTATTTTTAGAACATTCAATGGACTTGATAGCTTGTCTCTGGCCATCTGTGCTGACTGCAAGCCCTACAAAGACATACAAAGAAAGAAAAGTTCAAGACCAAGCAATTCTCCAGATATATTTTCATGACCCTGTAGAGTCAATATTTTTCAGCCTTTCATGAGGTAGCAAAATGCTGTAATTCCCTACTTTGCAAATGGGGAACTGAATTACATGAAGTACCTTCACTTGCTCAAATGAGAGCAGGAGAGCAATGTGTGCAAGTATCCTCCCACTAGCTTTAATTCAACCAGCCTCAATAACTAGCAGCAATAAGAACAAAGGAGGCTGCTTTGACAAGGAGCCAGTTATTATTTTTTTCTGTAAAATTTAAACTGACAAACTTTGGAGATCGATAGCAGAGTCTCACCTTTATTTGGCTCTGAGGGCATATGCATGGAAATTAAAGCTCAGATCCACAGAAGGAAGAAAGCCTACCTCCTTGGAGAATTTAGGTTTAAATGCTCTTTCAGGAAATATGCAAAAAAGCATTTCACAGAATCGTAGAATCACTAGTTGGAAAAGACCTCTTAGATCATCGAGTCCAACCATTCCTATCTGCCACTAAACCATTCCCTTGAGTACCTTGCCAATTTAATTAAATTAAGGGGACATCAAGTCAAGGGCAGCATCCTGTAGCTTAGCAGGGAACCCACAATGCAAGGAACAGTGGCAGTGATCATGTGGTGAAAAACAAGCAGGGAAGGTGAAAGGCTTAAGCACAAGTTTCCCAGTTAGGAAGACAGAGCAGACTGAGGCAGAAGGCTCCCCAAGCAGACATGGTCACACTCAGGATGTGACCTCAGTACGCCGAGGGAACAGGATGCTGCTCAGACACATCACACAGCTCTCACCCACTCTCTCGTGCAGTGTTCCACATAGCATCAGTATTTCATTTCTGCTTCTCTTATTTTACGTCTGCCCCGCAGACTACAAACACCATACATGTGTGTTCATGCCACTGCACGCTTCCTTACTATCATCTGCTGTAATATGACCATTCAAATGTTACAACTGGTCATTTTCAGACATGAAGTGCTAACGATTCTACTTAGATCTACAACTCTGCAGTTGAGCGTGTTATTACGACGTAAAAGGCTTCTGGATACATGGTCCAATTCTGACCCCCTAAAAAAACCCCATTCCATGAGAGGTGACAAGGATTACACCACCAAGTCAATATTAAGACCAAAAAAAATCGGAAAGTTATATACCTAGATATTTTTAGTATTGCTTTAGAAGTACTATCAAGTTGGTTCTACAATTTCTTATTCTTGGCAATCACAGACAGAGAGGAGGCATTTTCAGTGTATTAGATCTGAAACGGAACCCTTGGGAGTTACTATCTGTGCTTCAGACAAGCCCAAAGTAGCTTCCAGGGCACTGTGCAGATGCAAACAGACACAAATGCACACCAATAAGGTTGCAGCACAGGGTCACACATAACAGCTTTAAGCACAAGGCAACAGAAACAGGTTAAACACAGAAGAGGAGACACATAATTCACTACTGGGTCACAAACACATATGATTAAGCATCACAAGCCAAAGCACTAATATGAACTCTAGCACTCATTTCAACAGACATCCCATTTTTTAAAAAACGGGAAGGTGGAAGCACATTAACACCTCATGAGAAATGCTTAGCTTTGGGTATTTCATTAATGCCTTGCTGACTGGACTAACCAGGTTGAGTTTTACTGCTTTTATACTCTGCTAGTGTATTTAATTCAGTGTAACAGTAAAGACAAAAGTTTCAGAACAAACACTACAGCACCTCAAGATGAAGGGTAACAGAAGTGCACAACCTGAAAAGAGGAAAGTAAGCTACAACTTTTTTGGTCCTTTCTTCAGGCAGAGTAACCTAGCCAAGAGTGAGATTGGAAGCTGTCAGGAAAGCACTAGCACAAGCCAATAAAATATAGCACAGACTAATTATATTAAGTTAGATTCAGTAGAATGGACAAAAAAGTGGTTTATTCTAAAGCTGTCTTAAGACAAATATGGACCAATATTAATACAATTATATAGTCACATTATAATTACCATGTATAATGCAATGCTATTTCTAAAACTTCAGTAAACTCTGTAAAGAGCTTCCCATCCATTATATGTAACTGAAGGGTGCTAAACTAACCTAGGAGATCTTTTCCACCTCGGTGAAGCTGAGGTTAATAATCCTTATGTTAATAATCCTTGTTTATGCACAAGACTTCAATGACTTTAAAGTATTCACCCTGTCATGTTTCTTGTAACAAGGGTGCACTTTTAAAATACCCAAATAATTGAAATGCAAAAATTAACAGACTGAAAATAAATTTGTATGCAGAAGCAATTTCTAGATTTCTTGTTCAGATTAAACACAGACCAGTGTTAAAATTTCTGTCTCCAAACGGAGAGAAAGATACTGATTCAATGTGGCTGTTGCACCCTGTAGACTTTCAAGGACAGTGAAGATAAGATCTGGGGATAAAGATAGGCAAAGGAAACAAATACCCTTGATCTTGAAGAACTGAGTGCAATGTTTAGGAGGTTATCATTCCCACTACAGAGGTGTAGTAAGCTAACAAAGCTACCAGAAATTCAACATCACCATTGAGGGTTGTCAAGAGAGAGCAAACATCCAGATTTAATCTGCACTCATTAGCAGCCAAACACCACCAGATGCATTTTCCATAAGGAACAATGTATTTTACTGTGTAACTCAACTACAGTTGCTTGACAGCAACCAGTTACAAAACACAGTGTAAACTATCAACAGGTAAGAGCGTATGCCATACCAAATGCAGAAGTGCAGTGCTGTTTCTAAATCAGGCCACTTCAGAAGACTTTCATTTTCAGTTAAACCGTAGGAATTTTAAAATAATTAACACTTTCATTTTCTTGTATCCTCTGTTTCAACACGCCCAGGTTCAAGTAACTGGTCATGCCCAAGCCTTCTGAACCCCGCCGCTCATGTTGTACAGATATACACAGTATTCAGAGATTCAATGCAAAATACTCCATCTTCATGGACTGTTTACAGAAAACACTGTTCTCTGCCTAACAAATACTGTAACAAGAGGTACAAGGTAGCAGATAAACAAGCTTTTGGATAAACAGAATGAATTCTGTAGCCACTGAAATACAGAAAACCCCATATATATAAACAACAGAAATGCCCAAAAATTTGCAGGATGCTGGTTCTAGTTAACTGACATTCCAGTAAATTTTAGCTTCTTTTATTTAAAAAGTTAATCCTTTCAAACATTCCTCATCAAGAGCATTGCTTTTATTTCACAGGTGAGAAACTGAAACCTAGAAGGACCTTGTGGTCATTCTGCAACGTTATTACAAAACCACAGATCTCGTTACTCCAAATCAAATGGCTTTGTACCTTTCTTTCCTGGGACACCTCCTAAGTGAAATCAACTCTGTGCTTACGCCACATACCAAGGCATTTCTATCACAGTTTATGCCATGTTTCCGAGTCAGATCTTAAACCAATGTACAGCATCACAGTCCCACCAGCACAGAACAAGAGGAAGATACTTTTTACTTTATCCAGAGAGGACAAGACAGATGTCACTGTCCTCTGACCTCCCCCTGGAGAACATAGGCATATACACAAAGGACTTCTATGTGCGTGCTTAGCAGCATCTAACTAAAATGTACTCACAGTTTTTTAAAAACTAAAAATTGGTGAACATTCAACACATTAATTAGCATTTAGACATTCCTCTCAGCACTACCTTGCTGATTTGGAAGTTCACACTAGCATGTTTCCTGCTTGTAACAACTGCTAATTTCATCATCTGTTTAGAAACACTTCAAAGGAAGCCTGCACATCTGTTCTGACATGGTCAAACATTTTGACAAGGCCATATCACTCTCGGAGCCAATGAGTTATAAGTTCTCTACTACCTCTCCAAGGGACACGATCAAGTCCTTCCTAGATTCCCTTCTCTGAACCAAGCAAAGGGACAGCAGAAGCAAACAAAGTCACTCCATCCTCACCACTCCTACACAGCAGCATGTTATGGAGAGCAAGTCAGTCAGCAAACAAAATCAACTGACTGTCTGGTACCACCTCCACACCAGGTGAGCAATCAGAAGAAGTGTTCTATATCCCACACACAGAATGCTATTAAAGGCCATCGGATCCCACAGTGTCACATAACCCAGGCTCAGCCACAAATCAGAGTTGCTTCTATGAATCACCTTACACAGGACTTAAGTGGGATTTGCACTGGTGAAACAGCAGCACCACTGCGGACAGGTACACAGCAAATGTTCTTTGGTGACCAAAGGGACCTTGGCCAGCTGAAGTGCCAAGCCAAACTGACTGGGCTTTCACTTTCCTCTCTCAGGGTGTTAAAACACCTCCATACAGCGAGCAGCTACCAGTCTGAACCATCACTGCCCTTTGCCTTCCTCCCTTTCACCTATTTCAGCTGTTTGCTACTACTCCACCCAAAATTATCTCACAAATTACCTGCAGCAGTCTCAGCAGAAGCAGCTCTGTATCTGCAGTTCAGCTGATATCTTGCCATGCCAGCTCACACCCACTTCCAAGTGGGTTTTGCTGCACACAGCTGAACTGCAAGCACACCCTTGCTTCTGCCACAGAAGGCAGATCTGCAGCAGAAGCTTTAAGCAGATAACTGTCAACTCTTGGAGCAGTGCCTCTGTTCAGTGGCCTCAGCACACACGCTTCGCAAGATGAGTGCTGCTCAGACCTTCAGCGAGCATTCAGAAGATGAGGAAGAGACTACGAGACACAAATGCATGTTCTCAGCTTCACAGCAAACTTGCTCTTTTGCTTGTCAGCTCTTTTCTCACCAATCCAATAAAGGCATTTATGCCAAGAGTAAACAAAGTAGAGGTAGAGCAGACAGGTATTCGAAGAGTCACCTAAATCACAAAGATGCAGCTTGATGCTTAGCACAAATACCTGTACCATAAATCACAGATACCACAAATCACCTTCTACTTACCATTTGTTTAGGTCCCGAAATGCTTAAGCATAAAGGTAGGCTAGTATTTGTAAATATTCCCATTGAACACAATGAGATTTGGGGAACACGTTCTCTACAAAGTAAGTCCAGGCCACAAGAAAGTGTTAGAATACAAACAAATCTATTAATCTAACATGAAGCATTGAACTGGTCACTGGTTTTTTAAGTCAAGTACATTTCCAAAAAATTAGTAATCATTCTGTAAAAATTACTGGAAAAAAAATTTTTAGAAAGCACCCATTATTTTCACAATTTTAGAAAAAGACCCTCAATTAACAGCCCACTGACAGTACACTCTGAAAGACTAACATGTAAATGCTTTCTCACTTCAAAAAGCAACTCAAGACACAGGAGCTACTTGAAGCTAAAATTATAATTTTTTAAGTTCAACACCTTTTTTCAATCAACCCAGACTCATACAAATTCCAGGCCACTGCTTCTTCTCTGCCACCTGCCACCCAACTGAGAAGCAAAGGAGGAGCAGGGGCAGAAAGGAGTCTTGCAGTAATACAATGCAAATGCTTTTTCTATCTGAAACACCGTTAACAAAACCAAAATGCCAGGTTTCCATAGCAACCTTAACTGTGTCACATTGCATGCACTGTACATTAAGTAACATATTGAACAGTTTTATTATAACAGAAAATCCTGTATATTTGTAATATACAAAATAAATCGTGGAATTTTCACTGTTTATTTTTCAATTCCCTAACCTGCAACAATTACTGCATTACAGTCTGTTGTGTGACCTTGTATTACACCAGCACACGCAGCTTCACAGGAGCTCAGATTCTGGCAGCATTAGGTGCATTAAAATAACAACAATCGAGAGTAAATCCTATCCTCTACTCACTGCCATAGTTCTGAAGCCCGTTTTAAAAGCAGCAATGTTTCTAATTATTCCTTCTTCCTTGAAAAATTCCCCTAGGTATTGTGCAACTGAGAATTATTTAGTTCTCTTGCTCACCTGAAACATCCTTCAAACCTTTGTTATCTTTCTGTTTTTCCTTTCTCCATCACCAGATTCCTCTACAACACTATACACAGTTTCTGCCCTTGTACCAAGAGTCATCTTGCAGTATATACAAAGCAAAAACTCCCCTCTCAAACTGAATTTCCCTCAGTACATACCATACTGCAATTTTATTTGCCTGCCCTAATTAAAGCCTCTATGAATAGCTGCTTTCTTCTTTCAAGAAACAGAAAAATAAGTTTTCTCTACTTCTCTGTGTTCTAACTATTTGTGCACAGCTGCGTGCTTTAAATTATTCAAATAAATAAAGTTAACAATCTATTTCTAGATAAGCAGAAAAGTCAGAATAACAGAATAGTTCATATCAACCAGCTATATGCTATTCTTTTTTTCAGTACATCTAACCTGGACCCTATTTGCTCAACTCTGAATGTGTTCAGTCAGTGAGATGGTTCAAGGCTTAGTTAAAAACAACAGAAAGTTAAAAATATGCTTGAATTAAGGTTGAATACTGTTGCATAAAAACAGAAATGCATGAATTTTCTGATAACACAATAGCAAAATTCAAACACCTGATATTGACAGCATTGACAAAGTAACTCAGCACTTCTGAAGCTAGATATTTCTTTGGGGGGGGGGGGAAATCACAAAATTCAAAATTGAATCTAGTTTTACAAATTGCTTAAATTCCTCGAGTGCTGCATTTCATTGGAAGCCTTCTCAGCCACATCACCAGGTACTGCAATGTCACTGAGCTCTCTGTTCATGTACCAAGTGCATTCAGAGAGACTACTCACACAAGTTATGCTTGTAATATGATGATACACATTTACAGAACTGGGGCCCAAAGATGAAAAGCTGCTAACTTTCCATTCACCACAAGTTATGCCTGATATAGCTGGTAACGGCGAAGGTTTCAGATTGCCCAACATATTTCAAACAAAAACCTGTCTTTGCTTGTTTACAGCTACACTGAATTAATTGCTTGCCTTCCTCAAGCCAATGCCAGCCAAAAGAGTTAATGTATTAACGAGTTTTAGAGGGTTTTCTGCTCCAAGTTAAAGCCTCTTTTTTTTGAGAGGCTGTAGTTCTTCCAGTTTTGGTGTTAAAATTTGGCAGAGAGCAATTCAGACCTTCCCACAGTTGCTTTGAGAATCTGTCCAAACTGGGTACACCTTTAAAAAAAGTAGGAGGAGCAAGCGTACACCTAACCACCTGTGTGTATCAGTGATACACAGTTAAAAAGGACTGATGCATTCCCTGTACTACCCCAGAGCTAGATTCATGTTCTTATCAATAACTATAACAAGACCTAAGATCAAAATGCCCACTTCCAACCTCAGACATATGGCTGAGCTAAGCTAATGAACAGGTAACACTTGACATTAGTTCCACAGGTCAAAACTGCTTTTCTGAACTATCTGCTTGCTGAACCTAGTGAAATAAAAAGGCCAAAAAGAAAAATGAAAAGCAAGAAGAAAGATTTGCTTCAAGGCCAGATAAAATAAATCTCAGTTTATAACACAGCATGCTGCCAACCTAGAGCCTTTCAGTGAGAAAATAATAATCCACAGCTCCTTCATCACAGAATTTGCAACAAATTTTACATGGGATGAAGAAGAAATCAAAACTTAAACAACAGTTACAAAACACAGTACTGTGTAAAACTTTTATTTTAAATGCAATATAATGCTGACTCTAAAGCAGTTAAGAGTTGAAAACTGTACTCAGTACTGATGGCAAAGTCCCGATTTCGTTGACATCCATGGAAGCTTGAATACTTACAAAGTTTCTAGATTCTAAAAATAACCAAAACAACCAAACCCCAAAACAACAAAACAACCAACCACAGCCAGGAAAGAGGCTTTTTGAGGCCTGTTACCACTTCCTGAGGGATGACAATAGTCTTGCCCAAGAGGTACATTTTCCAACGTGAAGACCTTGCATTCCAAATCGTACACAGGTCCACATGACAAAATAAACACGTCAAATTTACCAAGTACAAAGAAATACACATTTTCTCAGAAGTACCTTAAAACCAGATTTGGTGCTACAGGTGGCTCCTTCAGCTCTACCAGCTTTCCTTTTGCAAACCTCCTTTGCTTTCCACTGGCACGTGCACAGACTGGCCACAGCACTCTTCAATCATGCCTCGCTCCTAGCAGGGAGGGCCCCGCTCTTGGAGGAGCAGCATGCTCCTGTTCAACATTTCCTTCCCAGGAGGACAACAAGAAAGGGAAATCACCTTTCTTGCTCTTGTTACAAGCTTAATCTGAAGCTTGCTTAGTTTTGAGTAGAAGGGCTAGAAACCACTCTCCCGGGTGCAATGTTTTTTCCACAGCTCACCATCTGTGGAGCCAAAAATACTTGCCGACACATGCAACTGCATAAGGTTTGGTTGTTTCCTTGTTAATTGCTCTTCCTTCCCTGCCTGTAGGAAATTCAGGTTTTCTTGTACCTGCTGGACAATTTTGGTCTCAAGATCTGCCTTCAGTCCCCTTCCCGTAAAACCTGCTTGTTACCTGCCAGGTTCAGCCTGGAACTGGGAACTACCAGAGCAGGGCTCAGGAAAGGACACAACTAGTTGACAAAACACTGAAACCTAGTAATCACACAAAAGCATACAGCGCACAGTGTCAACAAAGCAGGAGAAAAGAAAACTCATCTCCAGCTCCTTAATCTCTTTTCATGACAACCAGTGTGTTGCTTGTACTAACAGAAGTTATGCACTACAAAGGGAAATCCCTATTTTCAAAACAAATATCACATTTAAACATTTATCCCCTGAGAGATTAGTTAACAGCAGGGCTCATTTTTAAGGCATCCGTAATTACTGTATGTAAGCAAAAAAAATATGCCCCAATGAGCAACCACATCAGCACTAGCACAACACCATAGGGCATTTTAATTTCCATCCTGTAAGCATGACTGTAGCAGGACACAAAACATGGATGTCACTGCGAGTTCCTGCCTAGCCTCTGTACAGTGATGTGATGATACCAGCCACTAAACAAAACCAAAACAAATTACTTATAAATCAAATTAAATTTAATCAGATGATGCCTAAGCACAAGGACTGGAGAACAACTCACTGCTTTGGCAGAAAGTCATCTTTGTCATTCCTTTGCCGTTCTCAATTAATCTCCTAACTGCTCTGATGACTACTCAGACTGTTTGCTACTTGACCCCAGACGTCTGGGTAGCAAGAGGGCTTTCATGTTCATCAGCTGCTGCGTAGCTGTGTATCGTCTGCTCCATATCTACACAAGTGACTGGCGTACTACAGGCAAAGTCAATCTTTCACCAAACACCTGGAAACGTTTCAGCACGCTGTTCTATAACAAATTAAGAGCCAAAGTTTTATCTCCTTGGCTTTCTAACCATTCTCACCAGGATGTCACCACTCATCCACCAGATATCTGCATTTCAGAAGCTTTTGGAGCTGGGAAAGATGGAACTGCCCAGATTTTAGTTCATGGGGTATTACAGCTGCTACCTTTAGTCATCAGTCTTTAGCAGCTTCACTGCAAAAGGTCTAATAGACAATCAGGATGGAAAATAAGGGAGTACAAAAAGTCAAACATTGCTTATTTATCACAAGTGAAGAAGTTTAATATATATTTTAAGTATCATAAAAATAAATGTAATGTGTAAAATTACTTTACTATACTCTCCAATGCTTCTCTGAATTATCTGAGCCTTTGTGAGAAGTATACAGGAAAAACTCAAGCCACTCTCTGGCCTACAAAGGTTTGCTGAACTTGGTACAATCTTCATACAGTATTATACCCAGATTTATCAGATGTATCCAGGTCTTTGGTATCAGCAGAGCTACTTAAAAAGCACTATAGAAATGCTGTTTCTTAAGCTGATGGTAACATAAAGCTCTTGCAACCAGACTAGGGCATTTCATGACCACAATACAGTTATCGACAGCAACAGACCAGTGCTACCTGCTATGTTATTTTTGAACAGCAATTACTGGCACAGCACACAAACACTGCTGTGACATTGATGATACAGAGCTGTTCCTTGTAGTATCCCCTCCAACTAATAACCTAGGCAGATCCCAATTAGTTTCTGCAATCACAGCATCACCTGACCTGGCAGGAAGCCATCCACACCTCTTCCCCTCAGAATGACGGTGGCAGTGATGGTTCATAAGTATTCATACTTCTTTTCTATCTGTTGCACTAGCTTGGAGTATTGAAAAAGAAAACAAACCAGAAAATAAGACAGATGGCATGTGAAACAAAAAGCAGAAAAAAATAGACAGGAGTAGCAGCAGAGAGAGAAAGCGCTGTTAGGAAAGGTTAAATTTACCTGAAAAAATAACCAGGGAATAAAGTACCTTTTCTCAAGATCAGGTTGAACTGAAGAAAGCAATAGCTCTTACTGTAAACTTTCGCCAAGGAAAGCTGTGATTTCCTTTAACTGGTACACTGGGGCAGCTCTTTGTCTGGGGAGTCTTCGATTTTTTTGGGAAATGTCTCTTAAATATCTGCAGAAACACCATAGGAAGATTGCAAAATCAGCCAGTAACGGGTGTTAGAAAATGTCCTTTCTATAAACTGGTAACTATAAATAAAAGGTTTTTAAGTCCTGCTAAGGGGATAGAGAATTAAAGATAAACAACCCTAATCAGACACTGTAACTGCAAATCTTGTCTGTATAAACAGGTATAACCTCCCTGCTCAGCTTGGATGTTTCCTGTCCCTGTAAACCAGGCTGATACTACCATTACTTAAATACGACGGGTTGTCACAGAGCCTGCATTTGAGAAGGGATGTTGAAAAAATAACCTGTAAACCAAACAGATTAGCCAGAATAAAAATAACAAAAGAAAAAAAAATTGCACCTCAGTGGGATCTACATGTAGCTTATCGAACAGGAGGCCTAATGCTTAATTACAACACATGAGTACTACAGTGGACAGAACAACTGAGAGCAGGAACAGCTTCATCTAGCTGCCAAGGCCATAGGACTGTTCAACACACAGAATCCAAGGCACGCATATGAAAGCACAGCTTTCATCTTAAAAACAAGACAAATAACAATATGAAAGGCTTCTTAAGATTACAATGAATACTCCATACTTGAGAGCTTCAAATCTAAGCCAGAAGTTTTCCTAAGGGATGAACTGTCATTTCATGACAAGTCATTAAGTCTCAAGTAAGTACAGGCATGTCACTAAGACACTCCACGATACCAAGCTGAAATACCAGTACTTTCTCTCCAAGCTTATTCACAGACTGGGAGCAGCACAGCATTGCATGTGGAGCAACTTGTGTTTCTTGGCAATTACTACTACCTTCTGCATTGCAACTCATCTAGAAGTACCAACAGACCCCAGGAAGCCTGCCTGCACCCTGCCCTTGTAGACAAGCAGAGGAGAGACTGCAGATACACAACCACAGGCTCTTGGCCCGTTGCAGCACACTGCCCACCCCAAAACCCAACAAATGATTTGTAAGAGCCACCTTCCAGCAGCAGCACAGCTGCTCCCAGCCACCTGACATTTTGGTCAGGAACAAAAAAAGTATAGCTTTCCGCCTACTGTCAAAAGGGTTTGCAAAGAAAACAAGGAGGAAATACTGCCGTGTGTTTAACGTATCAATATGAAACCTTATGTTTTGGGACAGAATACAGTTCCTCTAGCTTGTTGTGAATTTCGTCACTGCCTTACTGCTTCATGAATCAGACCAGGAACATCCGTAAACTTGTTTCTCCTAGCCTGCTTTTTTTCTTGGTCAAAGGAGGCAGTCTAGATGAGTGCTCTTAATGGCGATTTCACTCCTCAATTATAGCTTTCAGTTTCCCCTCTTGGGGGATGCAATCTTAACCCCCAGGACAAACCCACAGCATGTGACTCATGCATCTTCCTCCACTGAGCGCCACAGATCCCAAGGCCCAGCTCCCTCACAGCACGGAGTAAGGAACCACCAACTCCATGGCAGGCAGCCATCCTCACTGTCAATAACTACACCAGCAAATGGATACATCGCTAAAACAAGAGCTGCACCCGTAAAGCTTTAGACTTTTTTTTCTTTTTGATCACGAGATGAAAGAGATTCATCACTCTGCCACTCTTGGGTGATGACACTAAATTCACCCTGCCAATACCGCTGAGGGCCACAACTGCCTGCTGCTGGGTGAGGCACCTTCTGAGACACAGAAGGCACAAGCCAGGTGCCAGAGAGGGAGTTTTATTCTTATTCTCCACATTGGTTAATGGTCCAGCTTGCCTTCAATGTCTACTGGAAATCAAGGGGAAACAGAGTCCCTTTGTTCCTCACTTAATTTATAAATATTATTTGTGAACATGTCCAGCTGCTTGGAGCATCAATTTCTTGTGCCAGATCATAGAGGTTGAAAAAGACCTCCAAGATTGTTGAGTCCAACATCACCATGCCTATTAATCACACCCCAAAGTGGCTCATCTACACGCTTTTTGAACACCGCCAGGGATGGTGAGTCCACCACTTCTCTGAGCAGCCTTGTCCAGTGCTCCATCACTCTTTCTGTAAAGAAATTTTTCCTAATACACAGTTAAAACCTCCCCTGACACAACTTGAGGCCATTTCCTCTCATCCTACCACTTGTTACTTGGAAGAAGAGACCAGCACCCATCTCACTACCACCTCCTTTCAGGTAGTTGTAGAGAGCTATTAAGGTCTCCCCCTCAACCTCCTCTTCTCCAGGCTCATGCTCCAGACGCTCACACTAACTTCCTCACCTTTGAAACTTTCTATATAACAAGACAAGGTCTGTTCCAATCAATTTAAATAATTTCAGCTCCAAAAGGAACAACATACCATCTCAGCAGCAGACCTAATGAATCCAAACACAAGCGTGGCTACTGGTGCAGTGCAAACAGGACACTGGACAAAGGCAAGGAGCGAGACAAGGACACTGTGCCTCACAACTGAATGAGACAAACCAGGTTTTCTACAACTGTTTCTTTTTCATACTGGATTTAACTGAAGCACAAAATGCCCTTCAAAGTGCAAGATTATGATCCAGTATTAAAAAAAAAAAGAAAACAAAGAAAAATGGAAAAAGGGGGAGAAAGCCATCAGGCAGCATTTTGCCTACAAGCAGCCCCATAAGCTTCAATACAACTCTTCACAGGACCAACATTACTTTCCTGTTTAGTTTCTTGAAATATTTTGTGTACGTTTACGGGCATTTTCATGGAAAAGGATGAAAGCAAAAGCAGACTAAAATGCAGTAAGACTTACATATTTTTAACCACGACTTACATTTAAAGACATATACCTGATAAATTAAGTTTCCTTCAGAAAATATAGAATCATAGAATAACCAGGTTGGAAGAGACCCACCAGATCATCGAGTACAACCATTCCTATGAAACACCAAACCATGCCCCTTAGCATCTCATCCACCCGTGCCTTAAACACCTCCAGGGAAGGTGAATCAACCACCTCGCTGGGCAGCCTGTTCCAGTGGCCAATGAGCCTTTCTGTGAAAAATTTTTTCCTAATGTCCAGCCTAAATCTCCCCTGGTGGAACTTGTGGCCATTCCCTCTCGTCCTGTCCCCTGCCACTTGGGAGAAGAGGCATATATACGCAAGCATGCTTTTCTTGGCATATTCTATTGCCTTCTCACTTAATTTTCTTAAATTTGCACATGCATGGGTACATACCCAAAAGAACAATATCAGCAAAACATGATTTCCACACTATGTAAACACTTGCTGATATAATATCGTAAGAGAGTTCATCAATATGCATGTTAAGTACTATAAAAACACAGGCCCTTAGTGTGGGTGGATCACAGTATCGGAGGCAACGCATAACCGATCGGTGGGCACCTATCCGTCTTTAAAGTCCATCTTTATGTATCAATATGAGAAATATATGAGTACTTAATGGGAGAACGATAAATGTGGCGTGTGAAGTAAATACATGGTGAAAGCCTGTTATTGAGCATGGGGTGTTCCTCGTCTTAGCCGATCGCCTAGAGGACAAACAGTTAGTGCACCCTTCAGCATCACAACATTGCAAACGCATCACCAGCACCCAGGAAGGGCCCTCCAGCCAAAATCCAGTTCTGAACGGGGTGGATGAGGTACAGAGAGTCTGCTGCACAGATGGAGTGACAAAAATCAGCTCCTGGCACACCTCTGGCACCCGGCAGCACCTCTTACTCGTGACAGTCTGAGGCTATGAATTTAACCAGAGAAAGCCTGGAACGTTCCAGTAAATCATCCGAGGTCTAGAGAGGCAGGAAATAAACGAGATTCGAAGCCGTGAAAGCCAACAAAGCGATAGGCTCGGCTGTACTGCTGAAGGCGGCCGCAGAGGCGAATCCCGGGGGCAGCGGGCACGGCGCGGCGGGCAGGGGACAGCGACAGGGGACAGGGACAGCGCAGGGGGACACACACACGACAGAACCGGGGAGGAGACCAGAATGGGGGCGGAGGGGAACCAGAACGATATGGGGGGGGGAGGGGGAAACAAACCTACGGGAGGGGACACGCGCGCACACACACCCCAGAACGGAGGGGAGGGGGAGGACAGAACGGGGGATACAGGGAGGGGGGGCAGCGGCCGTGCGGCATCCCCGCCCCGCACCTCCCGCCCGCACCACGCACCGGGTCAGACGCCCGCGGGGCCGCCCCTCACCTCCCGCGCCGCCTCCGTAAACAAGCGAGCGAGCGACCCGCGCCTCCGGCCCCGCAGCGCCCGCCACCGCCCCGCCCCTCCCCGCAGCCCCACCGGCCCCGCCAGCGCGCGGCCCCGCCCCGCGGCGCGCACCTGCAGGGCGGGCGGGCGGGCAGCACAGCGGCCCCGTCGGACCCACGGCGGCCGCGCTCCCCGCTCAGCAGCGCCCGCCCCGCCCGCCCCGGGTCCCGGCCCCACTGGCCACGCCCCACGCGCCACTGGCCGCGCCCACACACTGCACCGGTCCCGCCCCCTTGACCCCGCCCCGCGCCCTGCTCGGCCTCCCCAGCTCCTTCCACGCTCGGCCCCTCCCTCCTTAGCCACGCCCACAAAGGACTAGACTCCGCCCACAATCTGCCTAGGTCACGCCTACTTCCCCTTCCCGTGGTCCCGCCCACTTAAGGCCCCGGCTCCGTACTTGACCACGCCCCCTAGTTGGCCACGCTCGGTGGGGAGCAGGGCGCGCTGCTTCCAAGGCGCTTGCCGGAGCCCTCGTCCCAGCCGGCCGCCCGTCGTGGTGCCGGCGAGCCCCGTCCTGGAGAAAGAGGTCTCTAGGGCCAGAAACAGCAGAGAGTGGCCTGTTTCTTCCTAAAGCCCAAGCGCCGGGATCTGCTCCTGGAAAGGAGTTTTACCGAAGACGGTACGAAAAACCAACCAACCAGTTTTGGAAACTAAAGTTAAGGAAAGTCTTTAGATCCGTGGGCAAAGCCTGCAAACTCTACCTGCCGTTTGCACACTGCTAGCACACGGGCTTCTGCACCCAAACCCAGACTCCACTATAGCTACCAGAAACTCCTCTGCCTTAGCCAAGGTAAACCCTTCCCTTGGGAAGTGTCTCTGGAAAGCTGCCCACTGGAGAAAGACCTGGGTTGCTGGTTGAGAGCCGGACAAGTGTGAGCTAGCAGTGTGCGGAGGTGACCATGAAAGCCAACAGCATCCTAGCTTGTATCAGAAACAGCCTGGCCAGCAGGACCAGGGCCGTGAGGGCAGTGATTCTGCCCCTGCACTTGGCACTGGTGAGGCTGCATCTCAAATACTGTGCTCAGTTTTGTGCCCCTTGCTACAAGAAAGACACTGGAGCATGTCCAGAGAAAAGCAACAAAGCTGGTGAAGGGGCTAGAGAACAAGTCTTACGAAGGAGTGGCTGAGGCAACTGGGGTTCTTTAGTCTGGAGAAGAGGAGGCTGAGGGGAGACCTTACCATTCTGCCGGAAAGGAGAATGCAGCCAGGTGGGTGTTGGTCTCTTCTGCCAAGTAGCAAGTGATGGTACAAGAGGAAATGGCCTCAAGTTGTGCCGGGGAGGTTTAGATTACATATGAGAATAAACTTCTTTACCAAAAGAGTGGTGAAGCATTGGAACAGGCTGCTCAGGGAAGTGGTGAACTCACCATCCCTGGAGGTGTTAGGCATTGGAACAGTCTGCCAAGGGAGGTGGTTGAGTCACCGTCCCTGGAGGTGTTTAAGGTTAGGGTAGATGAGGTGCTTAGGGGCATGATTTAGGAACTGGCGGGAATGGTTGGACTCGACGATCCAGTGGGTCTCTTCCAACCTGGTTATTCTGTGATTCTGTGTTCAAAAAGCATGTAGCCGGGGCACTCTGGGACATGATTTAGTAGGCATAGTGATGTTGGGCTGATGGCTGGACTCACTGATCTTAGAGGTTTTTTCCAGCCTCAGTGATTCTGTGATTCATTTTCGTCTAGCCTAAATGAGATCTACCTTCCTATCCCCTCCTTTGGAGACTGGAAAGCTTAGGGAGAGGCCTACAGTATTGTAACACCATTAAATCCCAAATTCTGCAAGACAAAAGCCTGAAGGTAGGCAAATACCTGCATAAATAAAAACTTAACATACAGATATTAAAACAATGTGCAAAACTGAAATAGAGAGTGATGTGCAGGTGTCTTAAGAAAATAATCATTCTTTTTAGTAGCTACCGTGTTACAAATCCATCAAGTTTTAATTTTAAGTAAGAGAGGTATTTTTTGACAGCCTAGTTTTTAACCTAAGAGCTGCTTAAAGATCAACTTCAAAATCACGTGTCGATTTCAGGATGGAATGCAACTCCAATATGGACACATGGCCATTTCCCACCACGACTACCCTGCTCGTGTCATACGCTTTCTACCACTAAGTGCCAGTCCTGGGACAGTAACTGTCTTGACTCCTCCACTAAACTTGCTGCTGCTGTACTTCCAGCTAAAACTGAAGTTTGTATCGGCTTTGGTTTGTTTGTTTGTTTGTTTGTCCAAAATTTTATTTTACAAGATACAGTTTTTCTTTTAAATATAGTCTCCTGCTTAGAGGATACATTTTGATAGATACTGCAGTTACTACCTCTTATATCTATATTAATACCCAGGCCAAAGATGGGCAAACCCAAAGTTACATTGGTTAAAATCTCCACACTGTCACATGGGTTTCTCTAGCACTGCACAGAAGAATGGGGCCCTGCTTTCGGTTATTCCTCTAGCACTGCTCCAGGAAAAGTCTCTGTCCTAAAGTACCAGTTCGCTGTCCATCATCATTCCAAGCATGATCACCTCTACTGTGCTGTGTAGGAAGCTCTACAAGGACAACACGTACATTCCATACAGCAAAGAAATCACACAGTTTCTACTCTTTACATTGCCCCAAACATTTCTAGCCAACTGGCATGAGGAAGTAAACAAACTCCTGTCAGAGCAGCAGAATAAGGAGGCTAGAACTGGAACAGAAGCATCATACAAGTTCTAGTAATGATGCTGTGGGTTATTGCCTTGAGCTTACATCTAATTTGTCATTGGAAGAAGCCATGTGAGCAGGATCTAATATACCGTTCCGTAAGAGGTAATGCCTGACTATGTTCTACAATGATGATCATGAGCTAGATAGACAGACAGACAGATACACATATCTTGGAAATAAAGTATTTGAAATAAAATTTAGTTTTGGTCTCTCTACAACACAGAGCATACAAGACAGTCTGAATGGTTTGCTCTTTCCCATAGCAGTATGTTCCATGGCAATTCATTTGAATACAAATTATCTGACATTGTTTAATCAATTGTCTTTGTAATAACAATGCTTAGCATATCTTTACCTGAGAAAATCTTAAATTCCTGTTACTCATTCATTTCAGGATTGTGTAAATTTGTTTTATCATATGCACTATTTTGATGGAGATAAAATGCAAGTTTGCTATTTTTTTGTAAACTGTGACTTTTTACCCTAGAAAAAATATCTCTCACAAACTTACATTCATAATAACACATAGAGGACAGAACGGACTTTGGATACTTAAGTACAATGTTGGAATAGGATGTGATCTTCCAGAAGACACATTTCAATGTAGAGCTGCATACTAAGAAAAGAATTGTCTCAGGTACAGTATGTTTATGGCCTGCACTCAGATCAGTTTACACTAATATCAGAAAAAATATTGTATTGCACATGTGTGGTTTGTGTCTTTTTTTTTAACATCTGCAACTGTTAAACGAGCTTACGGCTCATTTACTTAAGAAAGACAACCTGCTATAAAGAATTACACTGATGAGCTTGAATACTACAGCAGTCTGGTTTTGACAAAGCATAAAAATAAAGGCAACACCAATCTTTTTTTTTTCCGTTTTTTATCCTGTTTTTCCCAATTACTCTTACAATTATCCATCATGAAGTAATCACAAAATATGTTTCTTACAGGCAGAATTTTATGTATAATTGAGGCTCTGCTTGATCCTACCATGCACTGGGGGCTAACTTCTTTAACAATTCATTGCTATATTTAGCCTAGTTTCTTTGGTTTATGTAATGATGAATTTTCTGATTGTCCCCAACTAACCCTGTAACTTTGAACTGATTGCCTAGACATAACTGAATTCGATAGAAGTATTGACAATTTCTAAAGGTTCCATAAAAATGAAAGAGAACGAGACCAGAGCTTGAAAGTTTTAAGAGATGTTCTCCCCTAATAACTGATTTTGTGCACCCAATTCTACTGCCTAGTATAGCAAACCCGAAGTTGCTTCCAAAATGCTCTGCATTTGACAAGGACTGAAAAAAGAAGGACTTTCCTCAGGTACATGAGGAAATTATAAAAAACCTGCATTTGTTTCAACTAAGGTATTTTGTTGAGCTCAGTGGACACCCCACTACCCTACCTTATCCTGTACCCCAGAATCACATGCATTTTAACACAGGCTAAAAGAAAAAAAAAGCTGACACAGGTCTTCCTGGATCAGATACAGTATTAAGGGAAGAATAGAAGAGGGAAAACCATACAAGAACTCGTAAAATTATTTATAAAAATATTGCTGGTGAGTTACTCCCTCATTTTTCTTCAGGTTCTTCAAAATATTTTCTGTTCGCAGTGAATGACTAGGCTGCACAGTACCAAGACATGACACTGCACATTCTCATGTACTGCCCCCTAGCTCTATTTAAGGTAAACTGCAAGAAGGTAGAGCAAGTCACTGTACTTGGAAGATGTACAGCTAGGAGTATCAGAACTGCTGTAACATTTGGACAACGCCTTTTGAGATTTTCCTTAGATTCTTTGCATAAAACCACTGCTTTGGTGAAAACAGATCTAAGAATTATAAGCTACAATAGTATTTTCCCCTGAGAAAATTATTATAATCTAACAGTTAGGTAACCATTCTGACCTTACATGGAAATTAAAATAGCAAAAGACTGTGCATCATTTTTTATCCCACTCCTCTCCCTTCCCCTCCCTTTCCTCTCTCTTCTCTCCTCCCTCCTCTCTCTGTCCCTCTTCCTCTCCCTCTCTCTGAAACTAGGATGATGTTCATTTTAAACCAGGCTTAACTTAAATAAGAAAAGCTGATGCCAAGAATTTCCCGAGCAAATACACAGTTGAGGAAAGAGAGGACTGGTAAATGCACACATCACACACAGTTATAAATATAAGTTAGAGCTTCTGTGCAAATCAAGGATTTTCACTACTGCTGAAGCAGGTACCTCCGGTAATAAAACCAATTTGCACTTTCCATTATATGTGGATACATACCCAAATAATATACTTTTAGTTAATTAGCACATTACTTTGATGTTATTCTTACACATTTTTACATAGTAAGCCTACTGACATGCATCAATTAACATGGAAAATTAAATTAATAACACTATGTAATATATTCATATGAAACAGACAAGTTAATTGCATGCTGCTTTACAGCTTGCATTTAAAGTAATTGCTCTGATTTTTCAGGTTCCAAAACTCAGCTTTGCATACCAGACTCTGAAAGCTTGGATACAGAACCTCTAACTTTGAATGTTACTCACTTGATTTTACTGACAAACTGCCGCTCTGTTGTGTTAAGTGAAAAGAAACATCGATCTCTGACTTTCCTTCCTTGGTGCTTTCAGGAAGATCATTCTTCTCCAACTAGCATTGCAGGGATGCAGGCACAGGCACTGGCTGCTTCTGCGCTGTCAGGAGGCTGAATCGCTGACAGTTTCACTGATGTGTTTCTCTGTCAGATGTAGGAAGTCAGAGAAGAGGCATAATCTTTTGTCAGTGCACATGACTTGTACAGAAAAGAAAGCTATTTCTAAAAATAACTAGACAGCATATGACTCTCAGTGCTACCTTCCTGGTGGTCTAGTTGTTACGCCCATTTTTGCATCCAGAAAAACATTTCCTATTTCAATAAAACTTCTCTAGTACATACGTTACTGTTTTCACTTACAGCCATAGTCAACAACCCTTGCACATTTCTAAATAGAAATTTAGTATGACACATCTTGAAATTACTTGCTAACTGTCAAGCATAGCAGAGCACGAATGATTTGTTTCTGTATCTAACAGTTTCCTAAGGCATCAACAAAACATGTTTGCTGCCCTGCCATCAGCCATGAGATCCCACCTTTCATAGGCTCAGCTACTTTTCTGAAATGTTTGCCCCTGTTACTCAGACAGCTTAAGAGAGCAGGAGGTGTGGGAGAGTGGAGTCACCCTGCCTTCCTCTGTGGTGTCACACAAGGAAGGCACTCTTAAAAGTGGCAATGACCCTTCTGTAACTTATCTTCCATACCGTAAATGCAGCTGATGGAGACCTGCCCTAGTTTCACCTTAACTAACTCAACTGCTGTTAGCATCACAGCCACAGAAGCACAGAAATCAGAACCCCTCCAAAACCCATCCAAGAAGCACCCAGGGTGAGGAAGCCTATGCTTTTAACCATGACACTGTGGATATAGTGAAGCATACAAACTCCTTTAAAATTAGCTTGGTTTCTTTAGTACAGAAGCACCTTAATATTTGGTTGGTGTTCCTTGCAGGTCCTGAGTTTCAGGAAACTAGGTCCTACTTTTGCCTAGCTCTTCAACAAGGGGCACAGATTGCCTGCTAGGACCAGGTGACCTCTCTCACCTAAGCACTCTTTGCAGTGGCCTCAAGCCCTGGTGATGCCTCAGTCTGAGCTGTGCCCCTGAGCTTTGTCTCCTTAAGGACTGAAATGCCTTGGTCTTAATAAAGAAGCTGCTATTGCTATCAAACACAGTTTTTCCGGTATGTAATTTATCTGGCTATATCTAATAGGGCCTGATTGTAACCTCACATTTTATAAGTTATCTACATAATTGCATGGTAAAATTGCTGCCATCAGAAAATCGAAAGCTCTATCCCAATCAAGATACACATGTAGTTTAAGCCTGTTACAATGAAGGGTTTGGGATGAAATGAACCATTGTCTGAACAGAGGCTCTGGTGAGACAGAAATCAAACACTCAAACCTCCTCTGTAAATCCCTGAGGAAAGAGGTCTCCTTGATTTTGCTTTCAGACTTTAAAGCTTTTGTTTTAGTAGTGGACAAGTGGACAATGATCTCAAAGGTCTTCTCCAACCAAATAAGTCTATGATTGATAAGCTAAGGGATATTTGCAGATCCCTGAATCTTATATATCTTAATATAATGAGGAAAGCCCTTGTGCTGGAGCAGGGAAAGTGCTAGCAGCATGAATCCTCCACCTTCCTGGGAGCTGCCAGCCACTTTCCCAGCACATGGTGCCCACAGCCAGGACAGCAGCACCCATACAGAGGCTGTCGTATAAAGAGCAGCTTCAACAGACAACACAAAATGAGGGGTGCTGATAAATGAGCTCAACATGAGCCAGCAATGTGCACTTGCAGCCCAGAAGGGCAACTGTATCCTGGGCTGTATCAAAAGAAGTGTGGGCAGCAGGGTGAGGGAAGTGATGCTGCCCCTCCATTCCTCTCTTGTGGGACCTCATCTGGAGTATTGTGTCCAGTTCTGGAATCCTCAGCTTATAAAAGATATGGAGCTGTTGGAACGGGTCCAGAGGAGGGCTACAAAGATGATCAGAGGGCTGGAGCACCTCCCATATGAGGACAGGCTGAGAGAGCTGGGTCTGTTCAGCTCCGAGGAGATCTTATAGCGACCTTCCAGTACCTGAAGGGGCTACAGGAAAGCTGGGGTGGGACTGCTTAAAAAGGCTTGGGGTGATAGGACTGGGGGCAATGGGTATAAACTGGAGAGGGGCAGATTTAGACTAGACATAAGGAGGAATTTCTTCCCCATGAGGGCAGTGAGGCACTGTCACAGGTTGCCCAGGGAAGCTGTGGCTGCCCCATCCCTGGAGGTGTTCAAGGCCAGGCTGGATGGGACCTTGGGCAGCCTGGTCTGGTGGGAGGTGTCCCTGCTCATGGCAGGGGGATTGGAACTGAATGGTCTTTAAGGCGCCTTCCAAGCCAAACCATTCCATGTACACACACCAGCTCCGCTCCTGCCGGGCGCTGCCACCGCCCAGCGGCCCGGGAGGGCCCAGAATCGCCCCACAGCCCCCGCAACACTCGGGGCTCTGTGCCGCCCGGCCTCCGCGCCTCTCCTCCTTCCCCCCCCCGCCCTGGGCGGTACCAAGTCCCGGAGGCAGCTGCGCGTAGGGAGGGACGTTCCATTCCACGGAGTGGAAGAAAACACAGCGCCGAACGGCGCCGAGATGTCAGTGACGTCTTGAGGAAGGAACGGAAACACTGCATACAGCTTCCCTGGTGGTCTAGTGGTTAGGATTCGGCGCTCTCACCGCCGCGGCCCGGGTTCGATTCCCGGTCAGGGAAATGACGTTTTTCTTTCTTGCCCGCTGACCGCCTTGTTGGATTCTCGCATTTTTAGGATCTTGGCCGACGTTCTCCAGCTTTGACAATTCCGGGAGCGCCCGGCCAGTTGCTGTGCGAGCCCAACGCGTCGGCTCAGTTGCCCAGCAGCGAGATTTGGGAGTCGTGCACGAAGGGAGCGTGCAGGGCAAAGCCTTCCCTCCGTGACCGTGCACCCCATGCCCAGCCACAGGGCTTCGAGAAGCCAGCAGAGGCTGCTGAGCACTGTCTGCCTGGAGGAGCACAGGCTGAGCTGGTTGGCTGGCACTTAGAAATATATTTTCCTTTTCTTTGGCTACTCCCACAGCTCACGGTATTCCTACAACTTTCTCCCTCCAGATAAATGGTCACTTGGTGCCGTCATGAGTCTTTAAGCCATAGCAATGAGGACCCCCTTATCTGCCACCGGCGTGCGTGTGCCTCTTATCAAGAGTTGTTTCCACCAGAGAATTTTTAGTATCTCCCTGTCCTTAGCATCTGTCTTACTCCCTTCTTCAATGAAGCCCTCACGACCCCTTCTCAGCTCCTAAAAATGTTGCGGGTGCCCTGGCAGGCAGAGAGAAGTGATAAGAAGAGGGTAAAGCTTCTTCCAGTCCTGCGGCAGCAGGGTGCCTTCTCTCCTCCTCCTGAAGCTCCCAGCTCTGTCCTGTAGCAGAGCACACCAGCTGCACATCCAAACCTGCATCCAGGGCTGCAGCAAGAGCTGCTCTTTTTTGCCTGTAGCTGCCACACCTGCCCATGATTTTTGGGATGAGAGACAGGGCAGTGGGAGGACCTCTTCTTTCTTGGGATTGGGGGCAATGGGTATAAACTGGAGAAGGGCAGGTTTAGACTAGACATTAGGAAGAATTTCTTCCCCATGAGGGCGGTGAGGCTCTGGCACAGGTTGCCCAGGGAAGCTGCGGCTGCCCCATCCCTGGAGGTGTTCGAAGCCAGGCTGGATGGGGCCTTGGGCAGCCTGGACTGGTGGGATGTCCCTCTTCAGGGCAGGGGGGTTTGGAACTAGATGATCTTTAAAGTCTCTTCCAACCTTAACTATTCTATGATTCTAAGATTTTAGAAACCTGGAAATAGTCACCAGAATATCTCTTACACACAGAGAAAGCATACAGTTTCCAGTATTTTGCTAAGAATAGAAGCATGGTCTCTGAACAGGTTACTTAAAGGCCCTCCCAATCCCTTTTCAGTCTAATGCCAGACCTGAAACTTGCCCTTATGGAGAGAACAAATATCCACTTGTCAAGGAGTGGGAATCAGTGCTGTTGCTGTGTCCTACCACTTCAAGTCCCACTGTAATTAATGGTGTCATGGTTTGGAGTGAAAAGTAGAGTAGAATAGAATAATTTGGGTTGGAAGGGACCTTAAAGATCATCTAGTTCCAACCCCCCTGCCATGGGCAGAGACACATGTAGAATCATAGAATAGTTTGGGTTGGAAGGGACCTTAAAATATCCAGGATCAATGTTCACTTTCGGCATGGGTTGAACAGTCACAGCAGTTTCTGGCTCCCTGTTTCCTGGGTGTTAAATTAACATGATGGAAGCAATAAACAGGCTACTTGTTTTTAACAGGTGGAAGAAGCTACCTGAACTTCCTAGATTTTGAACTTCCTAGAGATTTTGCTGATATTATTGGTTTCAATAATAAATGACTCATGACATATGCTAAAGCCCCCAAAAAACTGGGCTGTATTGCAGAGGACTGGCAATACAGTCAAAAGCACATTACAAAAGCGAACTGGAACGTGGCTGCACAGGCTAGAACAGAGGTATTTCAAACAATATTGTTGTTGTTATTGTAAGCACATTCTCAAAACGGAGCTGAATTTGCTTCTAACTGTGAAATATTCTGAGATACAGATCACAAGTATTTTTACTTTTACTTCTGTTCTTCCTCAAAAGCTTGACCAATTGCCTGCTGTCTTGCAGCAAAGATTGATGGGAATGCATGATCGGAATGCACTGCAATACAAATAGGAGAGGCAAGAAAAACAGTGCCTTGCCTATAGATCAATTTAAACCAGCAGGTAAGTTTCTGGTTAAGGCTGTTAAGTTTTAGTTTTTATACTTTATTGGAAAATTTGGAAACAGGAGGTTTCACATCCAAACTTGAGTTATAGCCCTGCATTAATCCAATTTCTTAAAGTTCTTTTTCCAATGTTATATGAAATGTCTTGCCTATGAATGAAAATAACACTTTGCACGACTTTTAACAACCAACAGTCTCTTTACAAAATGAAAGTTTGCAGTTTTTTTTCCTAAAGGCACATTTTCTACTTACCCTCATATTTCACTTCTATATGAAGGGCATATAGTCACACAGTCGCCGGATTTATTCTGTTCCCAGAGCGGTCAGATAGCCACCTATCCCCTTATTTTTTGTTTTTCTGGTGTATATAAACAAGTACAACTTTATGCTGCCCTCTACAGGGCAACGAGCATCTGCTAATTGATAAGAACATCGTTTGAAGATGCCACGAGGTGGCACCCTGCTCCCACCTCTGCCACTACCCACCCCGCTCCTCCCAGCATGGTCTCTGCCCTAAAGGTTTCAAAGTTAATTCCGTAAGTTAACATTGTGCCCGTTTAATTCCAATGAGCTATAAAGTAATGAAGGCTTTGTATTCGCTGATAAAGCCGACTTCATGTACAGGCGAAGTTGTTATTAAGCAAAATCATGTGCAATGTGTTTCCCTGAATCTAAGACTGTACAAGGAAGCTTTACAAGCTGTCTTTTGCACAGCCTTAACTAGCATCTACAGAAGAGCAGTTTCAAAGGATTATCAGGAGTGTGACTCGGATTCTTCAACACCTCAGTCTATCTATGGCATTTATACATTGATAATATGTGCCAATACCTGAGTGACGAAGAACCATATGCCCTGGGTGTGCTCACCCTCACAGCCGCGCTGTCAAGCGCCAGCAGCATCTCTGCTTTTCACCTGTAGATTTTGAACTGAAGATAAAGTAAAAAAACTGTGGCAAGGCAAAGGAGGGGACTGGAATTTCTGCATCGCACATCAACATCCCAGGGTGTCAGCTACTTGGAGAGCCGACAAAGGTGGTTTTATTCCTTTCTGTGTGGAGTCGTAAAGCTGGTGAACCATAGGTGCAGTTTACTGTTGTCACCATGGCAGTGAAAGGACATGAATGAGGTAAAGTGTTTATTAACCTGCTGGAGATGGAAGGGGGAAACAAAAAAAAAAAGATGCTTTCAGGCACACAATTCCTTCTCCAGACTTCTTTCCCTCTCTCCCCCCCTTATTTATCTCTTCCCAAGATCCTTTCTGTAAGACTGCTGTCTTAAAACATAACTGTAAATCTCTTTCCTAGGTACAGATTCAATTAGGAATACATCCTGGACAGTAAGATAAACTAACAAAAATCATAACAATATCATTTCAAATCCTGCTAGGACTGTGTCTTTAGAACTACGGCTGGAATTTTTACTCTGAATCATGATTTAAGAGAAAATATTTCATCCAAACTAAGGCATTTTATTTAACATGATGGTAATGACAGTCCAATGCAGATCTGATTTTTAAAAAAATCCTTTTACAAGAGGAATTGCCATCTCCTATTAAGAAGTGCTCTGATCATGAAATTATGAAAGCTCTGATCCTTTTAAAAGCCTGAACTTTTTCACTTACAGGCTGAAAAATCTGCTTTCTAGACCCCTTTTGTTGCTACCTTGTGGGTGCAGTCAAGCATTATCTTCTGCTTTTCCATGATTTGTTTTCCATGTGTTCTTTTGATTAATCACATTGTAGTAAACTGTATTGACAATGTTATTATGCTGTGTCTGGTCTTTGCCTTGCTGGCAGGAAAACCGAGCTGGGAGGTGCTAGCTTCCCCCAAAAGCAGGAATAATAATAACAGACTATAAACTGATATTACAACACATGCTCTGGCTGGTGGTGCTGCCTGCTGCGTGGAACAGGGAAGTGCAGTGACCCAGGAAAGGCCAAGGCGGCTGATGGAGCGTGGCCACGGCAGGGTGCCTTCTGCAGCTCTGCTGCTAAGCAGCCGTACACTCAAACTGGCTCCACATCCTTTGCAAGGGATTTTTTTTTTTTACATAAACGACAACTCTGTATTCCTTAAACAGTGTAATTGGTATTGTGTAAGCTGCAGTTCTGCACGAGAGATCCAGCAAAATAACTGAAAGAAACAGGATTGATCTTCCTCTCTGTTCAGATAAGAGACTGTCCAATTCCAACAAGATGAAGTTTTGCAGTATATAAGCTTCAGCTTATTTGCTGAAGAAACTCTCAGCTTTGGGTTTGTTTAGTAATGGCATTGGGTCAATCAAAATGGGTCACCCTGCTGTAGCCTGCTGGCTGGTGCTCATCCATCCAGCTGTACTGCACTCCTCTCCCCTTAAGCAAGAAAGGTGAACCTGAGTGTGAAGCACATGAGACAATGAGCACAGGTTCCTATCACCACATCTGTCCTGCCTGCTGTGAGGCTCACAGGGAGCACTCGTCTGCATGCCAAACCCAGTTCTGAAGTGACTGCTTTTGGACTTCCCACCATGACCTCCTCAGGTCTGTTTGGTGAGAAAGGAGTGACAGGAGCTACTGGTGGCTCTGGCTGTGAACACAGGCAATATGCAACAGCTCATTGTGATGTGCTGTACCATCACATTTCTTCAGAAACACAGATTTAGAAGAGGCACCCGTCACTCGCCACCTGTCTGCTTTTTCTTGGTGATTGCATTCTGTTGCTGGGCTGCTTGGAGTGAGTAACACCACGAGATAAACACCCTGCAGGCAGCGAGAGTGGGCAACCATCTGCCTACAGAAAGAATCACCTCACCCCAAGCATGGCAGTGACTCCCCCAGTCATCACAAGATGATCATGAGTTTGGAGACGGTCTTCGCCCTGGAGTCTGAGGTCTAATCAGACAAGAAATCAAGGACAAGAAACTAAATAACATGATTCCCACTTTACAGGTGAGCAGTGAAGAAGCAGTGTTACAATCATATTTCTGATGTATTTAAACACTCAAATGGAGCTTGACACCTGAATATTTTTACAAGTCAGACAAATGAGAACATATCCTCTAAAGTTTTGGTCTTGCAGGGGCTTATAAGTGTAAATAACTTTATATTAATAGTCCCACTGAAGATGCATAGTTGCTCTGTGTCCCTCAGAGGGACATCCTTAGTTCCTCTGCAGGATCAGTCCTTTAGGGAAATTGGTGATGGCTTATCAGATTGCTTTTGAAAACCAACGGGGAACCCCCACTTAGCTGAAAAAGTCATGTACGTCAATGGTGCCTAAAAAATCTCTCTCTAACTTGCCTAGCTTTTCTTCCCTTAAAAGATTACATACACACACACAAAAAGGCTTTAATTCTCTTTTTTTGTCTCTAGTTTCAATCACAGGCACAGAAATGTCACACTGCAAAAGCTAGGCATATGGGCAAGCAGGTTTTACATATTTATATTTAATAATAACTTCTCTATAGTTTTGATGGTGGCTGCTGCTATTGGGCATCCTTGGGTTTTGACGGTCACATCAAAGGAGCTGCTCTGGCATGAGAACCGGTCAAAGTGAGCTGGTTAATTCACGGATTTATTACTGAGGTCGGTTCCCATGATTGTCAGTGGGCAGCAGCCACTGCTGTGTCGTAATCCTCATTCTCTTGGTAAAGCACACGCTGCCTTAAAAAGGTTTAACGATCCAATAGTGATTTACTAATGGGAATCTTTCTTGTGGGTTTAGCAGGCCTTGAGGGAGGACAGAGCAGCACATGAAGGTCAGTTTTCAGTAGTATCGAGATACTTTTTTATTTGCTTTATTTTAAGATTTCTGCTTCTATAATTTTAATCCACTAATTGCAATAATAAATTGAAAGGAAGAAGTCATTGTAGCTGGGAATGTGCTGGGTAGGTATTGTACTGGTGATAACATGAGGAGGAAAGGAAGCAAACAGTGGTCATGGCAGATCGCAGCTGAAGATTTGAGATAATTATCAAAATCCCCAGACTTTGGCCTTTCTGACTGGTGAAATTAAGAGTGCAGCAAGAGAGACTGGGAGAGCAGCATGAAACAGGGGCTCTGCCACCAGCTGCAGCTGAGGCCACTGCCAAGCAGCCACCTTTTGCTGTGGTTGCATCCTGTTTCATTTAGGAAAGGAGAGAGAAGGCTGCCTGGTGGGACAGCTGCCCAAAAAGAGTGCAGAAGAAGGAGAAGACAAGAAAGCAGCTTTTCCTATCCAGAGGAAAGGAGACGCTCCTTGCACCCAGGGAATCAGCGTTCCCGGCCACCAAGGTGCCGCTTCAGAAAAACAAACCAAAGAAAACCCAAACAAAATAAACTCCCTTCTCCACCACCAAAATATGTTTAGAAAGCAAGAAGGGGGAAGAAGGGGACAGTGGAGAAACTTTGTTATTTTATTTTAAGCTTTGTATATTAAACGTAAGAGTTGTACTGGCAAGTGTCATTAAAAACTATCTGAACTACCTGCAGACAACAGACCTCATCTTGCTAATCTAGTTGCAAAGGCATACGTTAAATACATAGCATTTTGTTTAAAACTCCTGGAGGAAGAGTCTTTCTCCTACAGAAATATAATTATAAAATCGTCTCTTCGATAGGTGAAAAAAGTACATGATTCAGAGTTAAATCAAACTAAGAAGGAAAAAAGCCTTTCAGTAATCATAATTTTGCCTCCTTAGATTTATGGACTGCCTTGTAATAATTAATTAAATTTTCACCTACCACACAGTCACATTCTCTGTATATATTCTTTACAGGTGAAATACTTTCCCTTCCAGTAAGATACTGTTTCCTGGAGCAGTGTGTTTGTTCCTTAAAAGGAAGCCTTACTGTAACATATACGAAGATGTGGGCAGAGTTAGAAATTTCCCATCTGTTAGGTGATTGCAATCACAATTCTAGTGTTGGATCGAAGTATTTTTTTCACCCTGAAGTCTTTCCTTCATAGAAGGGAAATGCTGTGTATGGACTGAAAGTGAAATTAAGTCAACACTTCAGAAGGACCATCCTGTAAAATAAGTAATAGCTGTGTTCAAATAAACATTATCTAAAACATTTAACTTTGCTTGAATTTGCTATGGGCAGCTGTATCTGTAAAAAAGGAGTGTGCCTCTCCAGACCATTTTATTTCCTGTATTAATTTCCTTTTGTTTCTGACTTTTGAATTTGTAGGGTACAACACTAACTCATGTGTCCTTGCTTTGCACTGCTACCATGAATGCAGAAAAATATCCCCTTAAAAAGAAATTATATTGACATAATCTTATAATCACCGCCACTGGTGCAGACAGACCATTAAGACAAATTCTGAAGTTATAGTTAAATGAGGTGTTGACTGGTTGTAGTTTTACAGAATGGACAGATGATAAGAACAGATTATCATCAATTATTTTGATACAGTTCTGTTGTTTCTTCAAGTGAGAAGGAGAATGTTTCTATGAAAAACAATTAGACCACATGAAAATATTATTAAGCTTCAAATCCTGACTCTCCACAGATGATGCAATATAGAGAAGGAGAAATTCAGTTAGCTGGCCATACTAATTTATTGCCATTTGAGCAACCTTTGGTTTCCCAGGCATCTGCACACGCCTGGCAGAGATGACACAGGACACACAGGAGACCCACACCTTCCAGAGCAATTGTTGGAGTCCAGTTTAAGACATTGCAAATATTTAAGCAATTGAGTGTCAACTAAGTAATTGTATTTAGACAATAGCACATTACAACTGCCAGTAGTAGCAACTGGGGGAGGTAAGAGGCAGGGCAAGAAAACATTATCATCCCCGCCCCCTCCCCCGCAAAAAAACAACCCAAAAAACCTCCACCCCAAACATCTCTTTTCAGATAATGATCTCTCAATATTTTGTTTTATTTGTAAGTCAAAAAAACTTGAGTTTACCTTCAAGTCTTTGCAGTGCAAAATGGGAAAGCAGAGGAACAGAATACAAGTAAAAATTTCATCATTGAGTAAAATTGCACAGGCTCAGACGGTAGCCTCAGACAAATGACGCTAGGCACATGAAGCTTGCAAACAAAGCCACACCAATTTCTTCATCTTTTCTTGAAGCTGGACAAAATTACCTGTGACTATTAGATCACGCAGGTCCTCATTTGTGTGATCTCAGGCTAACTGTGCCCATAGGGGCAGATGACTAATGAGAATGGTCCTTACAGAGCTGGTAACAGTCCACTTAACACTTCAGTGGTATTTTCTGATGTAGTATCTTCTAATGATGGTATTTTCTCATGAAGTATTCCTCTGATGAAAAGGTGCTTGTGACCTTTTGCCGCTATGAAGAAAAAAAAAAACTCGTTTACATTAGCCCTAAGATTTTGCTAATATCCACCTCCCAAGCTTTCGGTAAATGCCCTTTACTTATCTCATGACATCTTGATTGAAGTATCATCTTTCAGAATAGCTGCAAACAAACATTTTGAAGGCTCATACTAAGGAGACAGAGGCGTGAACTGGCACCTCCTGGCAGTGGTTCAGACAGACTAGTCACAGCCAGGGTACGATGACTCTGCTTTGAATATAGGCATTCAGCCCTGGGCCACAGCAGCCGGTTTTTCTTCTGGGACAATCCCTAATGCCGGATTTCCTCCGCTTGCGATCAGAGCAAGGGGAGAACAGGCAGCACGGCCTCTCAGTTGCCTTTCTTCTCTCTAGGGCAATCATCTCTCGGTGCCGGGTGACTGTGTCAGTCCCACAGCTACAGCGGCCTAAGTGCTTTTTATTTGCGCTGCTTAAGGGGAAGGTTTCCAGCCCGCTAATGCTGAGTGACAGAATTTGCTTTTAGCTTTCTCCTCTCGAGAAAAACATTCTAGGAAATTGCATAACCTCCTTTGATCCTCTTGATAACTGCAATTTAAGGTTGCAAACCCACCCATTGTGAAGTTAGTCAAAGCCAACTGCTTAACTGTCAAGCAAGCAGCCTGATTCGCTTTCTTGTGTTACATGCTATGATCTAGTCCTAAACTACATAAACTACCAATGTTCTTCCTCCAGGTCCATTCATCACTGAATGCAGAATAGAGATAGAAAAGGGGCAAAGTAAGGTTGAGTGTGCACAGCTGTTAGTTCTGTCTTTTGGATCTCAGTTATACCAAGAATGTTCCCTTGCTGTTTTAAAAATTTTGTAGACTTTTTAAGCTCTGACATGTTAGCACAATTATAACCAAAGCCATCAGAAGCGATTACCCTCCAGACTGTTTTTAATAGCACGTGTAAAATAGGCTTCTGCACTGATTCCTCACTTGGGAAATCCACTGTCACAGAGGTAACATTCCCAACAGAGGCTCTGGACTAAACAGGCATGAAGGCTGAGATCCAGCCTCATGTGCTGGTCCCTTCACGTGATTCAGATTAACAAACAAAACAAAACAAGAAAATAGAGGGAATATCAGCAACTCGGCATCCATGAATTTGGCCTGTTTTGTCAGAGTGAAAATGGGGTAAGCCCAAGCACATAGGCTGTGTAAATCCACCCATGGCAAGACGTTTCGAGATGCCAAAATAATTACTCTTTTACTTAATACATCTCTTAGAAATATTTTTTTCAACTCCCTTTTTTAGAATGAGGCAAAATGTTACATTTGGGGCAACAAACAGTAAGGTTTCAGGGCACATCAATTAAATTGAAGCCCTTGGGTGGAACTAAGTCGCTGCTCTTTTCTAACATGATATGATGCATGGGAGACCCCATACAAGGTTCTTAGAGGGCAAATTAATAGTTAACAAGTTAAAGTCAAGTAGAATTGCAACCTCTTCTTTTTATCAACTTGCCAGACTATTAATGTCATCTTTATATTCTTGAAACTGCTCTTATGGGAAGTGAATGGTACCTGAACTGAATGGTGCTGAACATGCCAGTACAGCAGGACAGCGTTTGTGTCCTGAATCAAGAAATGTCAAATTCTGCCCCAAACAATGAAACTTCAGGGAATATTGAGGATGATTTACAGTGCAGGGATAGTAAGCCGCCTTCTCTCATCTGTTTTCTCCACGGGGCAGCATTCTGTTCAAGCAAATCACAATCTCTCCTTTCCTGGGTGCTGGAGACCAATTGGTGCAGACAGGGATGGGAGTTACGTGTTTAGCGTTTGGAAGAAAGAGATGACAGTGAGTGAGTCACTGAGCAAAGGTTGTGTTTTGGCAATGGATGAAGCCTCTGTCCAGCTGAAGGGTGATCGTCCCATTTCTCTGCCTCAGTCTTGTCAGCTCTAATTTGGGCATAATAATCTCTTAGCGCCTTCTGGATGTGTAAGACTTCACGCTTATCCTTACAGATAGAGATTTACATGCCTTCTACAGATGGGCTTTGCAGATCTTGGGTGAAACAATAAAAAATACGTGACAATAAGAACTGGTAAATTAGAAGACCAGAACCAGGGAGAAGAAACACCCTGTATCAATACAGGTATTTAATGATGTCACTGGGTTGAAAATTTCCCCTTCTAAACACAGGCCCTTAGTGAGAATCTGAAGGAAAGCTGAACCTAAAACCCCCAACAATTCTGAGGACTCTTTGGGATGAACACATGGGTTTGTATTATTAAGCATAGTGTCAATACAGAACAAGTTCACAAGCCTAAAAAGTGAAGCCGCTTCACTTACTGTTTTTTTGCCCCGGCTGTTTGAGAACATGCTGTATGAGATGGGCTTCCTGGCTGAAGAAGGGGAGCAAAAGAGGACAAAGCAGCTGATGGGCTTGTTACCAGTGGCAGAAACTAATGAGTATTCCTCAAGTGCAAAAAAAACTGCAACAAATCATCCATAAAACGTAGTCAAAAAGGACTTTGTTTAATTAGTGATATGTAAAGACTTTTGCATAGAAAATAGGTTAACAAAGTAATGCATAAAAGACCCACTAGGTACAGTTCTTTAAAACAAATATTTTAAAGTATATTTTGCATAATGTTTAACATTCTCAATGCTTATTGCTTTCTCCACACAGCAGAGAAATCAAGTGCATAATAATACATGCTGTGTTTTATTTTTAAATTTTTTTACATAAAATCTCTAGTTCTTGACTGGGTGTATTAAAATACTTAGGTTACTTTAAGTCACTGTAGTAAAAAAATGAAAGCAAACCATATTATGCAGCAATAGTTGTCTGGGTATTGACAAAATAATTTACTGACATTCCTCTCAATACATTCATTTTGGTTTGGAATCAAACCTACATTACAATGTTGGCATGTCAATAGTCAATTTAAAATTTGTCCCTACCGTAACTTCATTCTTACCCAGAGTGATCATTTTCCCAGAAGTTGATAGTGAAGAGAGGAAGGATCTTGCACAAAATTGGCTAAAAGTACATGTCCAAATACAGCCAAATAAATTAATTTGAACTCTTGCAACATTGAGTCTCTTGTATCGGCACGAATCAATCGTATCCAAGTGTACACGCTTTAAATAGGTGGTTACTTCTGGGTGCTTGACAAATTCACTGTTTGTGCAGATATGAGCTAGCACCATATTTAAGCCATAAAAAAGGGCGTCTCAAGGCTTACAGGCAGTGCTGAAACATTCATTAATCACAGCACTGATAAGATAATTGCTTTTACCAGTGCTATGCTAGATGTCACAATTTGGCAAGTCTGTACAAAGAAAGTGAACTAAGGAAGCGAGAACTAGGCCTGTCAAATTGAACATTCTTCCTCGGCAATCTTTTGGCTAAAAAAAAACATCTCCACTTCAAAAGCACCCTCTTCCCTGGAAGGTATCCCAGTTCTGAAGTGGAACACAGGATTTTGCCTCTTTCCCATACCATTTCCATATCTGTGCAATGTTATTCATTTTAGCAGAACACACATATATATAATTTAAAAAAAATTATTTATTATTTTTTCAATGTCAGGCACTTATGAAACTCAAACTCTTTTTCTAGCCTGGGGAGACCTGGTAGGTGCAATCCCTCACCTCTCTGCCAAACAAGGATGCCTAGCTGGTGAATTATTAGTTCTAGTGTCTACCTATTTCCCAGGAAACCTCTACACACCGAAATGGTCACGTTGTTTCTGAAAGTCATTGCTGCTCCCTGGAGGTGCCTCCAGTGAAACAAACTGAGAAGATATCACCTCATGTCCTCTCTGGCACCTGAAGCGGGGACAGCCGTGCTGTTCTTGGTAGGCTTGCCAGCACCTCTCAGACCTCTGGAGTGAAGGTGGCCCCTCAGCTGGACCAGGAAAGGAGATGCCGAGTCCCGCGGGCTCGTGCAGGGGGGTGTGTGGGCATGTGGGGGGTGTGTGCACGCGTGTGTGCAGAGGAAGAGAAGGGAGCTGGATCAGGAAGGGAGAGGGGGGATTTAAAAGGCTCCAACTTCAGTCCCCCAGGGTCGGTATGGTTTAGTGCCGGCACCGCTGCCAGCTTGCTGAGGGCTGGCGGTGGCTGATACAGCCAGCGGAGGGGTGATGGCTGTTGCTGCAGCCACAGCGGCGGCAGCTGCGCTGGGGGGAAGCATTGGGAAGGCGCCGGTGAAGGAGAGGGGAAAGTTCTGGGCAGCTGCTGTGGCTGCTGCTGCCGCAGCGTGAACGGTAGCTGAGAGGGACAAGAGGGATGTAGAGAGAGGCGGGACACAGGGAGCGACACTGCCAGCAGTGGGAACTCTGAGGGCGGCATCGGCATGGGCGAAGGTGGCTGTGAGCAGGGCTGAGCCATGGGGTGGCACGTCTGAGGAGAGTCTGCACGGAGTGGTGTCAGAGGCATGGAGTCCATTCGGTTGCAGCAAAGCAGCTGGGAGATGGTGAAAAGCAGCTGCCCAGTGGTGAGGGTGCAAGGCGTGGTGGTGGTGGGCCATGGATGAAGTCATGGCAGCAGCTTCCCTCTGAGAGGCACAGGTGCTCAGGTGAGAAACGAGTCTGACACGCAGGGGGTCGGACGTGTCGAGACCTTCCACTGAAGTCAGGTACCTTGCGACTTCTGTCAAGCATTCCCGGAAGCCAATGCTCATGAAATCCATGGCCAGGGAATGAACATCAAAATAACCTGCAAGGAGAAGACAAAAGATCTGCTGAGCATTGAGCTGGCTTCCCAGCTGATGACAGGTGACACGGCTAACCCGCTGCTTGCTCGGCCACCACATCTCACATTTACAGGTTAAGATCTGCAATGTGAAAACTTTGTTCTCTTGATCTGTAAATGATTTGTCTGACCATCCCTGTAACAAAATAGGCTGCAGTTGTTCTTGCAGACAATACACAAATGAAAATAATTAAGTCTGTAACTACTTGCTATATTTAAGAATGCCTCTCCTGAAATTCCTCAGCAAGCTGCTGCAGTGCAGTATTGACCCTCTGCGTGTGTGAAGGAGATGTTTATCCACACAAAGAAGCAGGCTAGACATCAAAGCTTGCATGTACTACCCTGCCTTTTCTTCCCTACACTAGCATTCCCAGTAACGCTCTCAAACTCTTTTCTCAACATTGTGAGATAGTTTGTGTAACTGCTGCTGAGGTCCCATCTACTTCACAGAGTCATTAAGACAATATGACATACGGTGTTATTTAGCTACAAACTAAAACCATCTTGTCATGACTCTGCACACACACAATAAAAAGCTTTACTGAGAAAACGTTTTATGTAATGCCATTGCTAATTTGGAGATGGAAGACTGACAGTCATATGGTCTGTGAAGTATTTCAACAAACAGTGACTGGAGCTCAACAGGCTTGGGACAAAAAAGCATTTGAAAAAACAAATGATGAAATGCACGAGAAGATATTCCCTTTTAGTCTAAAAGGGTCTAACATCAAATCTAGTGCTTATGTTTGCAGCTCATCGACTACAAAAACCTATTCCATTTTTTTTAATTTCCCTGTTTTAGTTTAAAAGTAGTCTGCTTGGCGGAATAGTGTCCTATCCACTCCCACGCTTGTACAGCGTTTTTTCCTCTTGCTTTCAGTGAAAATTCTTAGGTATGTGTGACCATGACATGTGTTTGTAAAAAAGATCAGCTGCATTTATTGTAGAGGAATGTGGCAGCAATACCTCCACTAGGCCTTACGCTCTCTGCCATGAAATAATCTCATTCTGAAAAATGGCAGCAACATAGATAGTTTTCTTTTATCAACTTCCAAGCAAGAAAAGAGCCTTTCTGTTACTGCACGCCCACATTACAGAATTAACTTGGGCACATTTACAGCCATTGCCCCAAATGCCCTGCCTGCTGCACACCCCTTCTTGCCAAATTACAACGATTTTTATGCAAGCTGCCTTGCTCATCTGAGGCTGTATGAAACCCGAGACAAATGCTCTGCCAGCAGATCAGTAAGCTTGAGAGGTCGAGGACTCGCCCCAACGAGCACTAATTCCTTGCAGCTTTTTTCCTGCCAGGTCCACTGCAACTAACTGACCTGTGGAAATGCTGCAGTTTGAATAAAATCCCGAGAAACAAATGCCAGGCTGGCCAGTGGTGGGAAGTTAGCAGGGTACCTGCTTGGGTGCCAGCTAGCCTGGCATGAGGACTGCCTCCATGACAGAGGCTCCAGGACCTCCGGCAGCTTCAGAGGGGCTGATGCACAGCCAAAAGCCACCTCCCAGGTCTGGCCACGAGTCAGCCAGCCTGGGAGCCCTGAGAGCAGGCGGTTCAAGCCAGGGCTTCCCAGCCTCCCTCCCTCCGGACTGGAGGAGATGTGGTTGTCATGAGCTTCCTCTGCATCTAAGCTTCTGGCTCTGTGACGAGCCGTTCCAAAACCCTGGTGATTCTGGCTCCCTCTCAGTCTCCAGTGGTGGCCGAGACATGAAAACAGAGGGGAGATGAGAGCTGGGACTCCAAGGCTCCATTATGTTTTGATTTTGATGGTTATCTTGTCCAGGTTTCCCTTTTGCTGCCTTCCCCTATCTGAGAGAGACTGAAAAATACTGTTTCGTGTTTCTTTCCAAAACCCAAGAACATCCTCTGCCACTGCCTACACACATACATGACAGTGTTTTGTAGCGAATAAGAAGTCTCAGTTTTACTTCAGCTATCCTGGTAACCCACCAGCTCTGCACCGAGGACACCAGCTAAGTTATTTGAGCTACATTAACTCACATTGCTGACCCAGGTGTCAGTCACCCAAGCTACATTTGCAGTGAAGCTGCAATAAAACCACACCGAGGTCCCAGCAAGCGACTCACTGTTGACAAATTACTCCTCCTCTGTGCTTGCTTGCTTGCACGGTCAGCAAAAAGCCCTGGCCCCAGGCCAGAATAATAACTCAATGTGGACAGGAGACCATTGCCCACATCTGCGTCAGGGCAGCAGAAATGTGCACCCGGACAGGACCTCAGAGATGGCAGCCTGCGGGTGTGGGCAGCTCTGAAAAGCAGAGGAGGGACGGGAGCCAAGTCAAGTTTTCTTTTGCTGTGCCCACCTCAGGCTCAGAATGCTCAGCCCTGGCTTTCCTAGCCTCAGGCTTTCCCTGTTGTGGGTGTCCTCCATCTCTGTGTGAGGAGGAAGAGGATGAGCTCTCCCTAGCCCTCTACATAGGGGAGAGTAAAGAGGATGAGGACCCACTTCCCCCTGCTGCAATAACAGCTTTTGTCCATAGGAAAAATGATGGAACTCAGTTTTTTGCTGATCCAAAAAAGTGTCTGTTTTGGAAGATAAATTACAAAGTGGGAATAACTATACATGCAAGTAAACCAAACATCTGCCTTAAAACCACTCTAAAAATGCTATTTAAAGCTGTTACTTAGGTTGCAAAGTAAAACATTAAGCAAGCAGGAAATACAGGCTTAAACTTTGCCCAGTACTAACTTGCAAACTTCTTTTTCTTAAAGTTTCTTAATCCACGCAGTGAGATTACTCTTATCTCTGGGTCAGAAGGAGAAGACAAAGTCATAGTATTTGTGAAGTAGGCAGGTATTAAACTGATGTGCAACCCGCTGTGGGCTGCAAGTAGCTGTCTATGGCGTGAAGGTAGCTGCAATTGCCCACTTGCCGGCGGCTGGCTCATGCGGACACAAGCCAGCATCACCTCTCCCTGCACCCAGACGCTTTGCTCTTTCCTCTTATTCACACCGCCCTTCCGCAGCCACAGGCACGTGGGTGTCAGCCAGGGCACGGACAGGCACAGCAGCATCGGCGGACCAAGGGATTGACGGCAGGACCCCTGGGAATTCTAACAAAATCCAGCTTGTCTTGCCGCAGCTGGAGGCCAAAGCTCTGCTGACACCTCTCCCTGTCCGGCAGCTTGTATCCTAGGCACATCGTTGCCTGCCACCTGACCTGACCCACTTACAACACAACCCACGGCTTCCCCCAGCAGCTGAGCGTCGATCGCCTAGTGCATCAAGTGCCACAGAGCTTGTGGAAAGCCAGCTAACAACCACATGATTAAAGACGACACCATCATGCACACTCACAGAAGACCTGAATTCAAATTGCACAAGCATGACCAATTCTGGCATTTCGTAACTTTCAAGAACACAGATTTACCAACCAAACAGCACTTTTTAAAGTATGGTTTTAGATATAAAAATTAACTATTTTAAAAAATTGATTTTGTATATTTTCCAGTGAATCAGGAGGTGTTTCTGTTAAATGAAGGGCAATAAAATCCCTTTCACATCTTATAGAACAAGCCACCCATAAATTTCAAGCTTAAATGAACTCCTAGCAAAAGCCTCTTAACATCTAAGAGTATGTTAACTCAGTATTAATTTTCACAAATAACAGAACAGCAGCCCTCGACATGCCTTCCTATAACCATCTGTTATTAAGCACGCACTGATTCCGAGCTGAGTTTTGTAATCGCTGCAAGGAACAGAGAGGAAAAGTAAAACAATCATGGGCTAAAAATTTTTAAGTTAAATCAAAAAAGGAAGAGAGAGAGCAGCAGCCACCTCTTGTCTACCTTTTACCTGTACGGTAGAATGGATCAATGAAAAATCGGCTGGTTTCTGTTGCACCATAATCACGGTCAATGGCAGAGGACATGGGACTGCGCTTACAGGCGGCCAGCAAATTTTTCACTTCAAGTAAGTTCCAAAATCATGACTACACAAAATACCTCGTGGGTGGCTGAAATAATTTGGCCTCCAGCCTCGGGACTGTCAGCTTGCACAAGTGAGGTGCACTCGACTCCCAGCAGCCGGCTGATCATCTGGGTCAGCCAGGGCAGCCGCTGCGTCACACCAGCACCCACTAACAGGGAGCTACCCAGACCTCTGACTCACAAACACAGCACATAAATATGCACACAGAGAGCTCTGCTAGCCTCTGCCTGTCTGCTTTATCAAATACCTGGAGCTGTATATAGCAAGACTGCGTTTTGTTCTGGTGAATGAGACAACCTAACCTGGCATTTCAGTCTTTGCAGAACAAAGAAAATACACAGACAATAATGAAAGTTCCTTGCCATCTACTTCCTCTGGTATAGCTGCTGGATAATGAGGTTTAGCATTGGTTTTGGGCTACACAATTGTTGCTGCAAACCTCCTGTTTATGTTTGGTGTTTGTGTATTTGTTTTGTCTCCCTGTGCAGATTTCAGTGCTCTTTGGAAACCCCAAACAAATCTCTGACTGGGCTGCCTGTGAATGAAGCCTTTACTCCCACAGTGTTATGAAAGCAAACACAAGCCCAGGGTCAAGTGCTTCTTTTGTCCCAGTAGTTCTTTCCCACGAGTTCAATCCTGCCATTAGCATTGATTTCCACTCCTTTAATCTGGGAACGCCTATCACAGCTCCTCAAAGTGCTTTTTTTTGGCTGAGATTTCCTCGAATATCAGAAAAGAAACTGTCAGCTGCTTACCTTTACCTCCCGTCGCCTGCAGCATCTTCAGATGATCCACTGTCATTTGCAGTATTTCCGCTTTTTCTAATTTGGCAGATCCCTTTGAGATAAGAAACTCGTATAAATACAAGCTTACAAGTACTAGAAGCTTTAATTTGATATACGTTTCACTGAGCTTGGCCTTATGGTTTCAATTTCCCCTATCATTAAGACATTCTCAGCTTAACTCTTGTGTGAGCATCTGCCTCCCAGACGTTGTCCAAGCGCTAATGCTGTCTCCTTTCTAGCGATACACGCAGCAGCAGCACAATTTTGCTTTATTAAGGCTATAGCTCAGCATAACTCTGGCCTTAAAGTCAGCATAGAGCTGACATCTTCAAGAAATGAGAGAAACACATAACTTTCTCGACTTGGTTTTTAGCAACAGATGCAGACAGAGAACTGGCAGGACAGGTCTGCACAGTTATTTGACGAAGGGGTCTTCCGCAACATTTTTTTTTCCTTTTACCAGTAGATGTCCCTATGGACACACATCCAGAAGTATCCCTCTTTCTTAATTGCCTATTAATTTTCAACATGTCATTTGGCTGCTGAATATTCTATTCTCATTCTCAAATGAAAAAACAACTGCGCAGTCCACAGTTTTTTAAGTTAGCAAAAGGTCTAGCTGGCCGTGTCGTGAAACTAAAAACTGTAAAAAAGAAAGAGCCTAGCTCCTCTGTCAGTAAAAATAGTTTCTGTTACTGAGGGTGGCTCACTGAACTATGAGAAAGTGTTGGAAAAGTATAACACACAACTCCAAAGCTATCACTAATGTATAAATCTATAAATAAAACTCTTTCGCATGGTAGCTTTAACGTCTGGAGCTTTTCACATGGGTAGCTTCAGCGTCTGGAGCACGCCCAGATGACTGAACTTACCACGCAAACGTTATTCCACTTCAAGAAATCACCCCTTGGCACCAGTTAAAACCAGGGCTGCACAAGCTCCAGCCACTAGTGGAACGCATCTTGCAAGCCAAATTTTTCTCTTGGGTATCACCTGGGCCACCTCACTGCCGCTGGCCGCCCTGCAGCCGCAGCCAGCTTTGCCCAGGTTGCAGGCGTGCAAGTTAGGTAAGGCTGGCACCCTCCTCCACAGCCCGGCTTCACTCTGGAGAGCAGAGCAGTGATTTGGGCAGGGAGGGAGGGAGGGAGGGAGGCAGAAGCAAAACTAAACCTCCAACTTGAAAACCTCAGTGAGCTGAATGTCAAGGAGCTGGACTGTAATGACTTTGTCCTTGGCATATCACGCAAAAATGGTGGAGCTTTCTCAACAAAATACAGTGCGCACTCTTTTTTAGGCGAACATTTTTTTTTTTTTTCATCTGCTTATTGCTTTCGGCGCTTTCCTTGTATAAATGTTGGTGTGCATGTGAATTTTTGGTCAGTATTCCCCCTTTTGCATGCGACTACATCCTGTAGCTTTCTCAGGCTTCATCTTTTCCATAGACACAGTACAAGCCGTTTCAGCGAGAGTGACTAATAGCTAAAAACTGCATGGCGCTGGGTAATTTCCAAAGGCTCTGTAGGACTTGTTTTATAGCGTTTGTGGTTTGCAAGAAGTAAACAATAAAATGGGACAAACAACTGTTGTCTCTTGCCCGTTTACCTAGCTGAAAATACCTCTGTCACTCTTTCACCAGAACCTACACAAGGACACAGTTACAACTATGAGCTATTAAAATTGCATTGCAGGTGACATAAGTGATGCCCTCCCTACGATTACAATACTTAAAATGTCTTTTTAGCCACCTTTTGTTCACACCAGGGATGTAACAGGCCTAATACGGCACTGTGCTTGCTGTGCAGGTACCGCTGACATTCAGCGCCTCATAATCCTGCTCTCAAATTTTACTTTCTGTTTTTTTTATTTTACCATTACAAGGAAGTCGGGTTCTTTATTTCCAGCTAGTCACTTATTTATTGAAACAGCGCATACCCATAGATCTTCAGATGCATGCAGTAAGACACTAACAAGGCTAAATATTGAATCTTGATAAAAATCAAGATATGGGAAAATAAATAAATAATTTAGTTTGAATGGCATAAACAAAATGCCCTTTCGACGGGACAGGTTGTATTCTAAACTTTTAGACTGTGATTTCATTAACCCGAAAGTTAGCTAGATCCTTCCAGCCCTCCCACTGAATACTTTCTCACTGAAAGTCTTTGAACATATCACTGACTTCCCCAGCTCACATGACATCGGCCTATTGCCGCTCCTAATGTGCCAGTTCTAAAGAGTTGGTTAAAACAAGAATAATCCAGACTGGCCGTTCCCTTTTGAGGAAATTTGATTGATTAGTTTGCAAATGAAATTACAGATTAAAAAGTAAAGATTTCTTAAAGTAGAGGCAAAGCAGATTATATTTAAAGATTCACACAGAAAGCTAATTGACATGCAGATTTTGGGGAGTTGTGTTGGATTTGGGTCTTTTCTTTTTAATACAGAATAAAGCACATTTCTTACAAAACCACTACTGGAATTCATCGAAAGAACAGAGGCAACACGAACACAGTTACCCTTAAGGCAAAAACAAGCCAAAGAATGGAAATGTTTTGCAGCCTTATAATGAATTACGTTTCTAATAGTTTTGCCACAACAAAGCATTTTATTGAAATGCCTGCTTTGTGCCAGATCAGGACACATACAATATTATTTTAATGAGTTTTACAAGACAACTAACATTGCCAGATGAGATACAGAATTTCAGAAAAAAAAAAAAAAAGGCTTACTTGTTTTTCAAAAGCAGTTGGCACAAGCCGCCTCAGCTCTGATAAACTGTTATTTATACGATCACGGCGCCTTTTCTCTATAATCTGTTCCCAAGAAAACAGAACAACAGTAAGTTTATAAAAAATGTTGAAGGGCAAAATCACAGCACACATGCAAATTATCACACAGGAAAAAAGAATTAAGCGCAACGTACCCCTCTTCTTTTCTTTCTAGCCATAATCTGAGACGTCGTTGTTGGGGAATTTGATCGAATGACAGAACTATTACTTTGCCTGTGAAACAATAAATGTATGTTAGATGTTGCACAACATGACACTGTTCTTGACACTGTCTCTAAGATACCTTAGGTCACCACATTAGGTCTGCATAGTCCTTCTCATGCTTTTTTCAGTGTTTAGAAGATGTGCTTTCACTGCTTAGTATTTTTAGAGCGTGAGACACATTTCGTTTTTTACTGCCCCAGCACGTATTTTGAATTGACAGGACACTCGTAGAAACAAAATCACTTTCTGGAGACAGCTCAGTGTTGAGCTCAGCTGATTTAATTTCAGTTGCATATTAAGCCCTGCCTACCAAATACAGGCTAAAGAACCAAGTCTAAAACCACGTGAAGCATCTATATGTGCTAACAGTAGCGTAAGTACATGCATCTGACGCCACAACCTCTGTCTGGCCTGCTGGATTTTGACATTCCTGCCCATTGCTGCCAGAGTCAATAGATACTCCAGTACAAACTCAGTCCCCAGCCCTGGTCTGCTGTGTTGTCCTGTTTCAGGAACAGAATTCAGAATCCACTTCAAACTACACTACCAACGAGTATGAAAAAACTTTTGAGCTTACGAGCAAGGAGAAAAAAGAAATCTGGTAGCTTTTCATACTAATTTAGTCACTGATGCGGAGGAGATGGGGCTCTGGTGTGCGTGCTTCGAAGCCCAGCACCATGTAAGGTACAGACTGCTCCATTCACTGATCCCAAATTATTGCAATAGAGTTTGGAAGAGTCCCTAGAAGGATTCAAGGGGAGCCTGGGACTTCAGGGTGGCCCAACGCAACAGGGTTTCTTTGCTAACGAAGATTTATCCCTGGATACATCACTTATGTTACATCTGACTGTTGAAATCCATTAATTGTACCGCTTATCGTACTAATTTATGTTCTCCGAGGCCTGAGGAACCCACAGCATGTTAAGGTTGTCCTTGTGGGAGCTCCCAGGCTGTCCCCCCCTCAGCAGGCACCGGACTCGCCCCGGCTGCGCTTCACTCCGCGTTTGCTCAAGTTACCATCCAAGTGCTGTGGGTGCCTGCTTAGCTTCTACAGGTGATTTCCCAGTAGCGTCCAGTACCTTAGGTTATTCGGACCCGTTACGGGCCTATTTTAGAAAAGATCTGGTGGGAAACGGCAAACTAAGTGGAAAAAACGAGCCGCAGCCTAGCGGCTCCGCATCACTTCGCGGCCCAGGCAGCTCGATCGCCGGCAAATTGTTGGGGAGCTCTGAGGAAGCCCTAAAGTTGACCTAGAGGGGGATAAAACCGCCCTCGGGGGCGCTGCCCCCCATCCCTTCCCCGACAGAGCGGGTGGGGGTGCCCCTCGCTCTGCCCCATCCCGGGGTGCACCCCGCCCGGCCCCGGGGGGCCCCCCCCTTACCCCGAGTAGTTGTTCTCGCTGCCCACGTCTATGGTCTCGTCCATATCGCTGTCTGAAGTAGTTTCCTCGCAGGGGCGCTTCATGGTGGGAACGGGACGCGCCGCAGCGCGGAGCCGGGGAGGAGGAGAAGATAAATAAATCCGGGGGGGTGGGAAGGGGCTGAGGAAGAGGGGGAATATAGTCCGGCACGGCACAGCTCGCCGGGGCTCCGCGCCGCCCGCAGAGCAAACGCTCTCTGAGCCGCTTTCCCACGCCGCGGCTCAGCCTCAAGGCCGAGGTCCCGCCCCCGGCAGGGACCGCCCCGACGGGGGTGATGGGCGGGGGTCGCCCTCGGCCGGGGTTGGGGGGATGGAGCTGGGCAGATGACCTCGGCGAGGGGTGAGGGGGCTTCCCCAGCGAGGGGAACAAGCGGGATGGGGCTCCCGTGCCCCGCTAATCCCACCGGCTTTTAAAGGGGGGGGGGGGGGGGGGTGTTCCCCGAGCTGGGGTCCTGCAAAACCGCGCTTGGGAAGCCGCGGAGCGTCCCGTAGGACGCGGGAGCGAGAGTCTGGAGTTGTGTCGGTCCCGGGAAATGCGTAAATCCTGGGAAAGGTACAAATCCCGGTCGGGCGAGCGGCCGCGGGGCTGGCCGAGGGGCAGCGGGCACTCGCCGGGACGGGAGCCAAGCGCGGCGATGGTCCCGGCTGTAAAGGACTCGGACAAAGCTTAATGGCTCTCTTGCTGGCTGATCTGTAACAGGCGGGTTCTATTTCGCTTTTATTCGGGATTCCCCCTCCCCCCCCGTTTGTTTGTTTTGTGTTTTCTAATTCCGGATTCCCGGTAAAAATACATTCAGGGTGGTGTGTTCCCCGGTATATTCTCCGCAGAAATCCAATCGTTCTCCTCCGGTGACCGTCCCTCTCCACCTTGCTCCCCCTCCGTCCCGTCTGCCGCTTTTCCAGTTTTTTTATCCCTGGTGCCGGGGTCGGGGGCGGCACCACCGTGTGATCCTGTCTCTGGGGTCGTTCGGGAGTCCGGAGGGACTTGATGGCAGCGGCAGCACCTGCCGGAGAAAGAGGGAGAGAGAGAGAAAGGCGAGAAGGAATCGCCGGCATCGCCGCGGAACGATGCGGTCGGGAGGAGCTCGGAGCCCGCGGGGACCCGGGCTGAGGGGCTAGGGAGAGAAGGGAGGGGAGAGAAGCGTGGAGAAAGAAAAGAGAAGCGTGGAGGGAGCGATAGTTCCTTTTCGGGCAGGGAAAGCGGCTCCGCTCGGCGCCGCCGCCGCCTCTTCAGCAGCCGATGGTGTCGGTGACTCCGCTTTTCCACTCGACTAAACCCAGCGGAAAGTACAGGTGGTTTGCTTGCTTTGCGGCTGTGCGTGAGAAGAAATAGCCGTGGGGAAAGAGAAATCCGCACCAGCTCCTCTCCCTCTCCTCTCCCTCATCTTTTTTTCTTTATTTTTTTTTCCGCTAACACCCTCCATCTCTGCCATCCTATGTGGCGGCACGTCGGGTGTTTTCCCTTTCCCGTGGATACCGCTCCTATGTAAAGGAACAGCGGGATTTCACGCCTCGTTGCCCTAAGCGGGACGCCCCTTTTCGTGGCCGCGCTCGCAGAGCTCGGGGGCTGCTCGGACGCAGCCGAGGCGAGCGGCAAGGCGGCTCCCGCGGGCTGGCGACGCCTTCGCGCGGCAGCGTTCCCTTTGTCACACGAAAAAACCTGCCAAAAAAGAAAACAAAAACAAACCCCAACCCCCCCAACTCATCCCCCAAGCCCCCACCTCCCCTCCCCAACAAATAACCAACAACAAAACCCCCACCAAAGAAAGTATCGAGACCCCTCGGGAGGAGCGGAGTAACCGGAGCAGCCCGCGGCTCCCGGCGGCAGTTCGAAGCACAAGCGCCCTGGAGATCCGGCAGCAGCCTCGGCGCTTTTACTCCTCGGATAAGCTGCTAAGAGCGAGCGCAGAGCCTCCCCTTGCAGAGGGACCCTCGGGCCGCCGCGGAGCCACCTTTCGCAGGGAGTCGGGATTCGATCGGTCTCAATCCGAGTCCCCGTTCTCTCCCCTGGGGCTGCGGCTGCGAGCGCTCCCGAAACGGGGCCGCGGGCTCGGGGGGTGCCGCGGGAACCCCCGCTAAGATATTGCAGCCACCCGGGGATCTCGGTGCGTTTCCGAGCGGTCTCCGGGTTTTGCACGGAAATCTTTGATGTCATGCGTCGGTGCTGCTGGATTTGGATTTTCTGTTCACCCTGGAAACAGTTCCTGCTGGCTTACAATTTTCTTTTTTATTTTTTTTATTTCCTGAGGCTGCTTTTTTTCTCCTACAGAAACCTGAGCTATCCTGTTTACCTCCCCGAGCAGGGCTTGTGTCAGCGTTGTTTGTCGTGGATCCGGCTACTAAATCCTTCTGGCATTGCTGAAGGCCTTCCTCTGGGAAGCTCCTAGGCAATTACTGGTTTAATTTTGTTCAGATTAATTTTCTTTCTTTCTTTCTTTCTTTCTTTCTTTCTTTCTTTCTTTCTTTCTTTCTTTCTTTCTTTCTTTCTTTCTTTCTTTCTTTCTTTCTTTCTTTCTTTCTTTCTTTCTTTCTTTCTTTCTTTCTTTCTTTCTTTCTTTCTTTCTTTCTTTCTTTCTTTCTTTCTTTCTTTCTTTCTTTCTTTCTTTCTTTCTTTCTTTCTTTCTTTCTTCCTTCCTTCCTTCCTTCCTTCCTTCCTTCCTTCCTTCCTTCCTTCCTTCCTTCCTTCCTTTTTTCTCTTTTCTTTCCTCCTTTCCTCTTTTCTTTCCTCCTGTCCTCTTTTCTTTCCTCCTTTCCTCCTTTCTTTCTGTCTTTGTACCTGCTCCTTGGGGAAGGAATATCAGGCTTTCCCAGGGCACAGCTCTGGAGGCCAGCGGGTCCTTGCAGGGCTCCTCACTAGCACCCCGGGTCCCGGGCAGAGTGACAGGCAGGTGCCCCCCGCTGCTTGCTCTGCTGAGATCGCTGATGGAAGTCGTTCCTATGACTTGTACCTCTTTTTCACTAGTAACCCCACAAAGCGTGTCTGCGCGGAGCCCTGGCCACAGGGGGATGATTTGCTCTGCTAGCAGCCTCGACAGGCACGCATCTTAACGCCAGAGAAGCGCAACTTTTCTCCATTCCCTCCAAAGGAAAATGAGCCGGACGACCCGCCGACGCTCCCTGCATCCCACAGGCAGCTTCCTCCCCTTCCCTCCCTTGGGTTTGGGTTCTTTTCGGGGTGTTTTTCCCCCCCCTCCTCTTTTGAAAAATGTGGTGTGAATAAAAGCTCAGTGCGGCTGAGTCCAACGGGGCTGGGGAAGCCAGTGTCCCCCGGCAGTGGCCGAACGGTGGGAGAATTTTGAGAGCTGGCTTGAGACAGAAGGACAGCAGGACAGTTCTCCCTCTGTCTATTGAGCCAGCTCCCGTATGGAAGGGATGCTCTTTTACCACCATCATCCCGAAAATGAATCTGCCATTTCCCTGAGATTTTGGGATTGCCCGTTTTACATAACAGAGATATGTAAGATTAAATAGTTAGCATTTTATAAAAGGTTTACCCAGAAGCTCTCTCCAAAGGGACTCAAGAATCTAGATTTTCAAAAGTTTCTTTACTGGGCACAGAAAGCACCCAAACTTTTAGTCTAGAGCTGTTTTTTTACCCTTTACCCTCTCTCTCTTAAACAGAAGTTTGCATCTCATTTCCTTCACCCAGTAAGTAGCCTCTTAGGAATAACCATTCTGTTACTTAAGTTACTTTCTCCTATGTTCAAGGCCAGGTTGGATGGGGCCTTGGGCAGCCTGATCTAGTGAGAGGTGTCCTTGCCCATTGCAGGGGGGTTGGAGCTGGATGACCCTTAAAGTCTCTTCCAACTCAAACTATTCCATGATTCTATGATTCTATGTTTAGAAAGCTCTAAGAACGGTAGAGTAAGGCAATCTGCAATCATCGACTACACACAATGACGGTGTGGGTTTTTTTTTTCCTGCATGGACTCAGCATTAACTGCCAGGAAAAGCTGAAAAATGAGAGAAAAGCCCTTCTTGATTTTATTTTTTTTCCTATGATGTGATTGTAACTAAAAGGTTAAGATGAGTTCTGGTTAACTTTACAGACTGAAGAAAGAGAACCGAGGGAACCATTTGTTATGAAGCTGAAGGAAATAATGCTTAAAAAAGGTGTATAAAAAAGATCGTAAACTGTGTGGCTTTGCCTAGACAGTGGCTGCACATGAGTGAAAGTGGATGCACTAGCATTCCACACATTTTTTTGCATTGTGGAGGAGTATTTGACTATTAGCTGGGCTGTAGGACTCTAGCCAGTGGGTCAAAGTAGGGGCAATGTAGGGATTGCTAGGTTGCTGCGGTACTGCAGTAACCACACAGAGACTGATAGAATTGTGCTGCCCTGAGATGGATGTGATCAAATCGGTAGGTCACTTCAGCTTGCTTCAGGGAAGTATGAGAACTCTGCAATGACTTGCTATAGGAAACTATGATTTCAAGGTGAATAAGAATTTAAAAAAGTAGGAAGAAAGGGAGATGGAGTGGGTATTCATAGATCTTTCTCAGTGACATCTTTTAAAAACTTGTCATTGAGTTACACCTCTACAAATCTGATCTTGGTGAGGTAGTGTAGCTGACCATCATGTTTTTAGGCTGACCATGAAAACATAACTCTTGGGTCCCCTGTGATGTTTCACTCTACTACTTTGCTTTTGGTGCCTACAGAAGTCAATGAGTGCACTCTCTGGGGTCAAGTACTTCCTCCCGGCCCCTAGTCAATAGGTACTACATGCTTGCCCGGTCTTCCCATTAAATGCATGAAATGCTCTCCCTGAGAGCTGTCACTAAGTTGCAGGTGACAGGGAAAGGCAGGAACACCTCCTGTGGCGTCCACAGAATCAAGGACTGAGGACTGTGCCATCTGGTGATAAGGAGGACGGTTGTACAGCACCCTAAGGAAGGGCTGCTGGAGGGAACAAACCCTGCAGCTGAAGAGCATGGTCCTTAACTCTTTGCACCTTGGCACGCTTCCTAGGTGAGCTCAGGCACTCAGGACAATTAATTAAATTAACAAAAGGTGTAAATTAAAAGTGTCTGTGAACTGTATTGAACCTCAATTTGCATGCTTTTATTCACAACAGAACTGGCTGCAATTTGATTTAAATTAATTCACTTTCAGAATAAAATAGCACTGAATAGAATAAAAGCAGCTTTAGGTTTGAATAGATGTCTACATAGAAATGTTTGTGGTTTAACTAATCCTCTTTAAAATTTAACTCTATTAATTTTCCTAAACATTTCCACCTAGCCTAGCTGGCTTTGTCTCTCTGTTTTAGTCCCCTACTAATAAAATGGAAATAGTTATTGCTTGCTAATGTTTTAAAGTCATTGTGTCGAAGGCTGTTGGTAACCGCAGCATTTTGTGTGATACTCAGCATATATCTCCTGCAGAAGCCAGATCTTGATTTTCTACACATGTGCAAATTTCTTGCCTGGTAGCATTTTAGGAGGATGGTACCCAGCTGTATGTGACCGCAGGAGACTTCTAGCAGTGGAGAATTAGGGTCTTACTGTGCATTTTAAACTTCCACTGAATATCTCCTTAGCTTTGACTCTGTGTTTTATTCAAAGACTATGGGCCAAGATTTAAGAACTCTCCAACTTTAGTCATCTTAATGAACAGCTTCAGCGGTGTTAATGGGAACTAGGGCACTTTCTTTACTAGTGGAAATAAGGACACCTCTCAAAAATATACAGAACCAAGTCTCATGGTTTTCTGCACAACACAAATTATGAACTTTAATCTGTTTTAGAGGTAGCACTATCAAAATCCATGGAGCTGCAGCAAGAATAAAAATAGCGTATTATAATGAAGATAGAGTACTTGTAAAAATAAGCACACAAGCACAGCTTTCTCAATGAAAATATTTTCTGTTTAAGTGAATTTTCACAGTGATGAAGCATGGTTTGACTTGCTAGTAAATGTAGCAAGGTTAAACTCACCCTGTGTCAAAAATTAGGACCATCTTGGATTTTCTTTTTTAACCAACACTTGGTGGGTTTTGGACTAAAGAAATTCTGTCTTTTTTAGTTCCTTTTTCCTGGTCAGCTTTCTTCAGCATTCTCCTTCCTTTCTTGAAAATTTGCACTCTAAATGGGACTTCAGTTGTGCTTTTTAGTTGGCAAAACCCAGAGAATTGTCATTATTTGAGTTTTGTTGTTTGTTTTTCTTTTAACGTAAAACTCAAATGCTTTCCAGAGAGTTAGGAAGGAATGACTTTTCAGGGAGCGTGAAGGCAACAGCAGTGGAGTTAGCCATGTTTTTTTTTATAAGACAAAATAGTGGATCATCTTCAGGCTTCAAACCTAGCTGTTAATTGTAAAGCACGTCACCTAATGCTCTAAAAATACTCCTGTATATTGACTATGCATATAATAAAAATAAGCAACCCCAGATATTCTGGCTAGATCCGTAGTATTTTAATATATTTCTTCAGTAATAGTAGTCATTATTGGCACCTGGAAGTGACCATGAAACTACAGATCCCAGAAAGCTAGGTAAGTAAAAGGACACTCTAAATGTTCACTTGTCATGACAAGTTATGATCTCTGGAAAAAGAAAATTATCAATGAAAACATCTTCAAGGTCTCTGCAATAAAACAGGTAGGGTCAAAATGCATTCTCTACTGTAAAATTTGTATGCAAATTAAAAAGGCATAAATACAGTCAAGAGCTGGAGTCTTCCACCACAGAAGAGTTTGGATCAGGATCTTAAGCCAAAGAGAGAAACTGGTTTTCTCTAAACCAAGAGTTTTAAATACTGCCATGAATGTGTGTCTATGCAGAGAACAGTTATTCTAAATTGCAGAAAGTTCCATTTTGCCAACTACTCTCATTTTCCAAAGGAGAGAAATTGCCTATGTCTTGCTTGTGCTGTTTTGTGTCTTACAGCTGCCTGTGCTTAAACAAGTATTTTTGTGATCCTTTAGTTAATATCACATTTGATCCTGCTGAGCTTAATCAGGAAAACCTGTGTTAACTGAATATGACTTTTGCTTCAATAAAGAAATTGAAGAGCTCTCTGTAGGAACTGGGCTTAATTCCAACATTCTTCTTACTTCTAAAAGAAAAGGATACTGTCAAGGTATTTTTGATTTATGGTCATAAACTTTTTTCTCTCCTTCAAAATATTATATTATTTTGGTAGGATTTTATTTTAACATATTTCTGATTAATTTAATTCTGTGGATTTTTTTTTCTTTATGCACAGTTGAAAATAATTGTCATTCTACAGGAAAAAGAGATCAGGCTTCCTCTTCTAGAGGAAAGCTTTGCAACTCCAAGAACCAGTCAGACTAATTGTCAGTGACTTAAGAAGCATTCACTGTGCTTTGTGGTGCAAGAGATGAAAAAATCTGTGCAGACTGAAGGCTTTCCAAAATCCTAACTGCTTTCTTTTGCTTAGTAAGGGTTTTTTTGGTTGGGTTTTTTTATTTTATTTTATGTATTTTTTTTTTAATGGCAGATGTTAACGACAGAACATTCAGATTTACTGTGAGAGAGCACTTTGTCTTGGATCCTTGCTGGTTCTGTGTGAGTGTTGGTGCTTACCTTTGCAAGGAGTGGAGTTTTAATTTCTGGATCCATCACAGGACCTGAGGCAGCTGGCAGCATTTCCTCAGACCTGTGACACTTCTGGAGCTTCAGCAAATGGACACCCCCCGCCAAAAAAACGTGTGGTCCCCTGGTATTTTTCTCCTGGTGCTGAGGATAAAACAGGTGGTGTTATTTTATGTCTCTTCCCTGCAGTCCCCACCTTAGTCTCTGTTGCATTGTTTTTGGCCACAGAACACTTTTCTTACTGAAGATTTAACTTGTGGTTTGAGTGGTGATTGTGCGGGGCTCCCAAACATGATGGTTGGCTGTGATGTCTGCTCAGACTCACCATACTGATTTTCCAGGCTCAGCGGATGCTTCCCAGTGCAGACTAGCTCCAGTATTTTCCAGATTATATTAAAATAGCACTGCTAGTTTATCTCCTATATTACCTTTATATAGTTTCTGAGCATAAGCATAGATGCTGTAAACCTTGGGTGCCTCTAGGGCTGCTAGGTACGTTCATGCTGAAATGTTCCCCTCAACCTTGGGGCTCCCGCTGGCTGGGAGCCCCACACCAAGTTTCTTTGGAACACGTGATTTTTTTTTTTTTGTGTTTGAGGTGACATGTCAAAGCAGTGGCACTTGGACTCCATCACCCGTCCACTTCTGTGGGCGATTTGGGTTCCTGCAATCAGGGGGGATTTTTCTTCCCTGATAGGGGAATTCCAAGCAAGAGCTGCAGCCCACTGGCTCTGTCAGGAAGGAGGGAGGCGAGAGGGACGAGCTCCAGAAACTTCCCAGCTGCCACCCTTCCTCAGCTGCCAGTGGGGAGAAGGGTCCAGGCAGGTAGTGGGGCTGGAGAGGGTGAAAGAAGGTAGGACACTTCCTCAGGCAGGGTTTGTTCTGAGGAAATGTGCTGGGCTAACTTGCCTGCTCTGAGGGATTCTGACGTTATCGTGAGCAAGGGAATGTCTTCTTGCTGGTATTGAGTAAGGAGAGGAGGTTGTGATGCAGAGCAAGTGCCTTGCTGGAGGCAGTTGCCAAGTAGCTGCCTATCTGAAATAGTTTGGTATCTGTGCAATGGGTACATGTTGCTCATACGCTCTGCTTCTGAAGCTACTGAGGATTTAGCAGTGGTTTTGAAAGGGTCAGCTTCCTTGTGATTTTTGAGTCCGTGGGCTCATCTAAAGTCCATCACCTGAGTTATTAGTGAACCAATATTTATTTGTTCCATACAGCAAAACATAAAATAGCACAAGTAATGTATATTTAGATTTTCCAGACCATTCTTCCGAGCAGAGTTTCTCCAGGAATCTTAATTTTCTACTGATTAAAATTATCTCAAATAAAACCACTGCTATGAAGAAAGAGAACTAACTGGTCAAATTCAAGGAGAGGACGCCAGCAATGCTTCACAGTCTAGTGAGAAGTGTCTGAGGAAATTGTTGCTTGGTCCATTGATTTATTCTGTTTTGGTCTTAAATTGGAAGTAAGCAGACTACTGGAGTGACACTAAAGAGAGCATGTAAGATTATTTAGAAGTCAGAATACATGGCAACAGCAGTGAAGATGGGGACATGACGTGAAGCTCAGGAAACAGCCTCAGGTGCAAGGTAAATCATGAGAGATGGGGATGTGGTCCAGTGAATGGAGGGGACACAGGGTATTTCTAACCTAGCAAGTCTATAAAGCGTCCACTATAGCTCAGCTGGTCTAATGGCCATAAACTTGTGGGGCAGGCCTGCTGTCAGTGGCAGAAGCAGCCCATTTAGCCTGTTCTGAGTGTTCAGGAAGGAAGAGATTTGCACAGGTTCCCTTTTGTTGCATGTTTTGTGTTGTTTTCACCTTCTCCTTCAGACATGGATTTTTGATTTAAGAACATCTCTGGTATAGGAATCAGAGCCAAAATGGGAAGTATTTAGATACAATGATAACTCTGAAGAAACAAACTAGAATTTCATCGCTACAGACAGGGTTAGTACAAAACCCATTTGTCCACGCACCTTTACCCACACACCTGCTTCTTGCCTTCCGCTTCCTCATGGTTGTAGAGAGCATGTGCTTTCACACTAGCATCCCTTTCCTTTCTCACAATTGTGCACGTGCAGGTTCAGATCCTTTAGCGGGGGAGAAATTAAGCCCTTTCAAAACAACAAAGGAACCTGTTGAGTTAATTTTCAGTGTAGCCAGTTCTGCAGTCTTGGGTTGGCTGGACTTCTGGTGTTTTGCTGGGGTTTCATGGTTGCTGGCAAAATGACAGGGTCATCTAAGGGAGAAAAGAAAACATACTAACTGAAGACATTCCAGCAGATGACTAAATTTTAAAAATATGTTTTGATATTTGCTCATGGAACTCTACAGCATACACAAATCATAACGGATGAGAATATGCATCACAGGCATCTCTTTTCCTGCATCATAGAATCATAGAATCATAGATTAACCAGGTTGGAAGAGACCCACTGGATTATAGAGTCCAATAATTCCTATCAAACACTAAACCATGCCTCTTAGCACCTCATCCACCCGTGCCTTAAACACCTCCAGGGAAGGTGAATCAACCACCTCCCTGGGCAGCCCGTTCCAGTGCCCAATGACCCTTTCAGTGAAAAATTTTTTCCTGATGTCCAGCCTAAATCTCCCCTGGTGGAGCTTGTGGCCATTCCCTCTCGTCCTGTCCCCGGTCACTTGGGAGAACAGGCCAAGGAAAATGTCTGAGGTGCTAACCATACAGTTTTGTGTTAGGAGCCTGAGCAGGATGGGCCAAGTAACACCACGACCCTGAGGATAAAAGGCATTGGAGTTACATAATTTCTAGACATTACAAAAGGACACTGAAGCATGAATTAACCATCTTGTCTGGTAAAGCCGTGTTCGTGTATCTCTTATAAGAGATATTTTAAATCTGGTAAGTGATAAACTCTTGTTCTGAAATAATGATGGAAATAATCTGCTGCTGGTTTATACTTCAGTAGATTTGTATAGTGCATGCAATACCCTATCCAAAGACCTCTGGATGTTTTAGTGATAAGAACATTTTCATTGACTTCTGTATTAGCACCACTGCATAGCTTAGTTATTCATCACTTCATGAATATTTAATTAATTCATTTATTTAATAAGTAGTGCTTAAAAATCTGCATCTTGTTAATATACCATAAGTTAGGTTTTGAGTGTGGTAGCAATTTATGGTGAAATATTTTCCTTGTATTTTTTGACAGTTTGAGCACTCTTCCTAGAGTCAAAATACCCAGACATAGTGGCTCCCGTATAAAAAACTAAACTGTTTGAATTGCAAAGCTGCAAAACTCCAGTTCAGAGGGTGAAAGTTTTGCAAAGTGTTCCAGTAATAATAAATGTAAATTTTGCTATGACCACTTGGTGTCATCTAGTCAGAGCTAGTTAGTTAGCTCCTTGTTCTAGGCTTGGTTTTAGTGCTAAAAACATCGTGTTCAATCTTGATTATGTGAGACCTGGGGGACCAGTATTAGCTCTAATTTTCTCATGATGAGCTCCTTAGAGACAGCGTTGCAGGGTCAACAGAAGACCATGAGCCTTAACAGCTGTATTCCCTCTTACAAAGGTTGCTTTGGGGGTAGAGCTAGGCATGCAACTGAGACTTTTTGCCCTGATTGCAAAGTTATTTTGCTGCCAGCACTGCTGGAGAGCAGATGAAGTGAGTACATCCTGCTTGCTATACCTGAGATCACGTGCAAGGTTCTGGTATGTGCCAGACCCTATTAGGTGAACACGAATTGAACCCTTAGGATCTCCCATGCAACTCCAGTGTCAGCTCAGGACAGCTCTTCACTCACTCTTCAGTGTGAGCCTTCACCTCTTCACAAGTCTGCTAGCGAAAGGGAAATACTCAGCCCTCAAAGGAGACAAACAGCTTCAGGTCTCTGAGGGGAAGGACATTTTTCAATAATTCCTTATGAAGTGAAGCACTTGGAATATATTTTCCTTTTTCTTTGTAAAAAGCTTCCTCTGTTCTGCTCTGCAGTTGGGCGATCCTGCAGTGAGTTACACCCAGCAAATGGGTAATTGCTCGGAACTTGGAACGGAGGCTTGGTGAATCTTTTTGTGTTTAAACCTGTACCTAATCAAAGATCTATTCACTCTTTGACGAGCAAGAATGTAGAACAGCAGAGAAGAGGGAGAAAATTGGCAGAAATGAAAGGCACTATTTTGATTTAGTTGCTTTGTTGCCACTTAAATTCAGTTTACCAGAAGTTGACTTTAGAGAAAGGATGCTTTTGAAAGAGCGTTAATTGTTTCATGTATCATGGTTTGCTGTGTTTTAAATATTTATGATTGTTACCTTTAGTACTGACAGGCTGAAGAGTCTGATTGTGTTTGATGATGCTTACCACAAAAAGTGTAATATGGAGAGTATGATGGAACTGTGAAAAATCAGAGGTAGAATTAAATGCAATTAGTAAATGCAATGAATGAGTAGTTAGTTATTTACCAAAAAGAAAATGGTCACACCTCATCAGCACTGTGACAATCCAGTTCTTCAAAGATCAGAGATCAAAAGATCATTGCAGATCGATGTTGACAAACTCAAGGGAATTCACATAAAATAATGCAAACCATTGTTGGACTTTAAGGACTGGTTTATGGGAAAGATTAATGCATCTAAATAGTGCCTGTATGTCTACGTACTTGCATAACAGTAATGACTATGATATATTATGCTGCATGGTGAAGGGCATGGTGGAAACAGAGGGATTCAGTAACCACTGACGAAGTTATAGGCTGTAAGCACAAAGAAAGGAAAGAAGTGGGTAAGGATTGCTGAAGGAGCACAAGTGCTAAGATGAAAAGGAGGAAAACTCATGCCAAACGCTAGGAAATATTGCCTCCTGTGAGAACTGTTAGGCTGTGGTCAAAAGTTATACAAAACCCCTCAGCTGAGTCATTTAAACTGAATTGTAAGAAACACTCTACAAAATATGCTGTATTGGCACAGAGCGAGCCTAGATCAGGAACAACTAGCCTACTCCCTGGTTTCCTTTTTCCCAAGGGCTCTTTGCTGCTAGTATGGTAGATATTAATTGACCTAGCAAGAAGCAGAACAGGGATGGCTGGAGGCAAAGAGGGAGAATTCAGTACATGAGTGTTGTGCATCGTGAGAGCTCAGCGTGGCTGCTTTTACACAGATGCAGTAGCCCCATGGATGTGGCATGTCTCACTGACAGGGAGCAGCCGAGAGAGCCTTGTCCTGCAATGAGCCATTGTATCAGCTCAGATCTAATCTTCCCTGTACTGGTGATCAAAGGGGTCTGCACTGAGAGGAACTACTGGAAGATGTAATGGGGCAAACTGGGAGATATGTGACAGCTGCTCCTATTACATCCGTGTTCGTGGCTGGTTGTGCCTGTGGAAGTGGAGTGAGAGGCAGGAGGCTTGCAAAGACACGTCGTCTTGCTGATGTGTTTTCACCTCTCTCCTACCACCACAGGCTTCCTACATTTTTAGTTAAGAAGAAAAATAGTTAAACCTATCACACTGAACATTTTATGTTTCCTTCCTTTCTTGTATTGATAAGGCAGGAGTTACAGGGGTTTAGGGGGAAGCTCTATGGCAGTTGGAAACAGTCTGGAAAAAAAGAGGAATTGCTCTCTTGGGAGTCTCAGGAGAAATTGTTCTCTGCTGTATGGAAAATTCTGGGTCTACTTACTCATCCTGCTGAGGTCACCATGAAGCCTTGGTGGTGCACAGCTGCACCCATCATGCACACCCAGCCGTGGCTGTTTGCTTCTACTGAAGACTTCTCCCCTGACTTTATCCCATCACAGCCAGCACCATGTTTATCCAGCCAAAATTAATGTAAAACACAACCTTTAGGATAAATACTGTCTTTTTTGTGAAGGAATATTTGTGATTTTATGAAGTCACAATTCTCAGTCAGTATTTGCCGAAGAGTCTTGTTTTTAATTTTATTTACATAGACACCTGTTAGTATACTGTGAAGGTGGTGAGCAGCGGTGCTAATTTCCCTGTAGCATCTATAACTCCATCACAGTGAAATGATGTCAGTGACACAAAGAATAAAGCACCTCATGGACTCGAATGTGCACAGTGCTCCTCTGAGCTGCAAAAATATTTGTATTATGGAGATGGGCATGGAATGGGCTAAGGACTAGATTCCCAATGAGACATTGAAGTTTTGACTCTCAATATTGGTTGACAGGACTCTTACCTTTGAGTTGGGCTTCCAAGCAAGGCATGTCATGAGGAGAGTGAAGTACTCCTAAACAGCAGTGGCGTGTTTAATAGATGTAAATGATGGTTACGTGTTGCTCAGTAGGCTGATAGGAAACACTATGGGTATGTCCAAGCCCCAGGCCTTTCTGGATCTCTGAATTTAATACGGGGCTGCTGTGAGGCATAGCCTGAAGCTCTCCACTGGAGGTAGACTCTAAAGTATCCCATGCTTGAGGTTCATAGTAACACAGCCACCCTGGCCTGAGTTGAAAGGTGGAGAAGGAAAGGGCAAATCTGAAGCAGAGATCTGGGGGAGAGACCAGCCTGCTACTCCTGCTTGTGGGTGCATGCCTGGTGAGAGGATGGAGGTTCCCACCAAGAGAAGGTGGTCATGACAAGTCAAGCAGCAAAAACATTTTCTGAGGCCTGTGCCACCAGCAGAGCAGACCAAAGGACTGCCATCTTCAGCAGGCTATGACCCATCTCAGCTGCTTTTGCCCAATCCAGTTCCGTGCTAAGCCAGCGTTTTGAAAAACTGGCTTAAATCTTTCAAAATCTACTTAGAGATGCAGTGCTGCTTCCTTCCATGCCTCAGAATTGCTGGATGTGGGAGGGGGTATTTGCCTTCGCTTGCATTGAAGTTCTGGCCATTTGGGAATACCATAAAAAACCATGAATGAGTGGGCTGGCTCTTTCAATGGATAGTACTCTGAAAGAGACCCACTGCCAGCCCTCTGACAGCCTGGTGCGGAGGGGGAAAGTTTTATGAATTAGTGACACATGGCCCCTGCCCAAACAGCACAACCATTCTTCTCTATGTATTTAGAGAATATTACTAATAACTCTTAATTATAGTACTTCTCAAGTATTTAGATTTTTGGACATTTTGACCTCTTTTCTTGTGATGCATTACAGCAGGGGAGGCTAGAGTCAGCTGGATATTTTTGTTCATTTGGGTGTGCAAGCTGGAAGATATCAGGACGCTCTGCAGAAGACATCTACTGATAAAGCCTTTAGTTGCCCTACTGGAGCGTGTTAAATATTTCCATCCTAATGTGTGTTAGATTCTAGCTGAACTGCAAAGGATCATCCTTTATCTCTCTGTCAGAATTACAGGCTGGGTAGCAAAAAATGGACTTGACACCTTTTAAATTTTAATGGAGTCTGTGATCTCTTTATTTGATAATGTGTTTCTAGCAGAATGCGATAGGTATCCTTTTCTGGGAGAGAAATGCAGTAAAACCACCAGTGAATAAATATAAGTGTTTGTTTTCAACAGTTTCCCCCTGGACTCCTGCTGTCAAGTGACTGAAAAATTCAGAGATTGTTTTGGTGGTTCCAAAAATCTGTCATACAGATCTGACTTTTTTTTTTTCTTGTATTTGTCAATGTGTGACTAAGCACAAGTATTACAGGAAACATGGAAATGTTTGGGCTTTAAAGAATGGCTGTGGAGAAAGACCTCCTACTGATTAACAACTGCTGTTTAATAAAATAATTTTTGGATGTCCAAATTGCTGATTGTTCCAGTGAAGGTTATGTTCTGATCAGAAGGGATCCCACCAGTCCCATGTCATCAGCTAGGACTCACTGAGAAGAGGCTTTTCTGCAACAATTTCCTACTTCAAAACAATGGAGAATGAGATACTCATCTTTGCCCCCCATGGTGCAGGGATCTGTTTAGCACAACCTCTGGGGTGGCATCGAAACCAGGGGAGAGGGAGCTAGGAGAGCAGATGGAGTGTGAGGGAGCATTGTTGTTTTGGAGATGCCATCCACTGGTTGATTCGGAAGGCCCAGCTAGGATGGAAAAAGAGAGGATGTTTCACACTTGCTGAAATATTGAGGGTCATCATGGGTCTACTGGGACCTAGCTGGAAGGAGAGCAGGGGAAGCCAAGGGCCCACAAGAAGCTCACCAGGAACTTCTCTATTCTGAACTTCTCTCTGGGTGGCAGAGTCCCAGCCCATGGCTGCTCTCGTGCTGTCCTTGGCAGGGCTGGCACTCAGGCTGCCTGCCACACACCAAAGACCTGACTAGTGCCTGGACTGTTTTGTTTTAATTGTGCTGATTCAAGTGCTTACGTGCACAAACTTTTCTCTTATCTCTGTTATGTTTTGATACTTTTTCCTCTGTGTGGAGACGCTCAAGTCTAGTTCGACTTGTGCCTTGTGTTGGAGCTTGTCTTATGAGTCTCCAGCAGAGTGTTGCTAGATGGTCTTTCAGAGGCGATATACACCACACTATGCCCAAATTCTTCACCTCGAGCCAAGGTCACATTCATGGCAGATCTGACACACTTGTAGCAACACGTGTTCCCACTGTCCATTTCTCGCTGGGCACATAACATGGACAGCTTCAGCCTCACACAGTTGTGTATTCTTAGTTTAAATGTGGCTCAAGGCAGCAAATTGGTGAGGCTGCCTATTTTTTTATTTATTTTTGGTTTTTTTACAGGCAGCCAGCAGATGCCAGGAAGGGTTGTTTATTGACATTAATCATTGCCCTGTTGATAGCCCTGGGCAGGCTGCTTTAATTGACCAGAACCAAATCCAGTAATCATATAATGGAAAATATACATCACATTTATTTCAGTAGCACATCTGAAATACAGTAATGTGAGCTCATGGCAAAAATCTCAGTGACTACGTCAGAGGCAGGAGTGGAACCATTTTCTGTTAGCACAGATGTAATTGAGCTATGCCCCACAGTCTGCTGTGCTTAGGCAGGACAGTAAGGCTATGTCCAAAAAGTTATAAAATTGCTCTTCAGGATCCTGCAGCCCAAACTCTATTCAGACAAATAAAAAGAGGTTAATGCATGGCAGTTGTAGAACTGTGTTTTCCATTGTTTTCTTCAAGTATAACTTTTTCAATAGGGGGATGGCCACAGTCCCTTCGAACAGCGGAGGTATTCTAATAAGAATACATAAAAGAGTCCAAAAAGGCAATAATTACAGAAGCACCTCCTTTTGCCCAATTACCTACAGAAAATGCTAGTTGATAAAACAACTGAGAAAATAAAGCAACAAGAAAAAACATCTGAGATTCAGTTTGATCACTTTATGCCTGGGAAAAAGAACAAGAAGTTAATCATCAAACAATATTTGTATATTGACTAATGTGTTAATGAATCCAATTTTTGTTAAATAGCACCAACGTGTTACAGATTACATTGAAAAGAAACAAGGATGAATAGCTGGCCAAAATATTCAATTGAGCCTCTTTTTTTCTATGGTGAATGCAAAGTCTACGACCTTTGTTAAACAGAATGGTTGAGAGGTGAGGCTTAGGACTATGTTAAATTACCATGAACAGCAGGATCCAGGGGGAATAGATGTCATTAGTTGTCTGAACTAATTGTCTAAGCTGTCTGTCCCCTCACCACAAGAAGGATGTTGAGGCTCTGGAGCGAGTCCAGAGAAGAGCAACAAATCTGGTGAAGGGGCTGGAGAACAGGCCTTATGAGGAGCGACTGGGAGAGCTGGGGTTGCTTAGCCTGGAGAAGAGGAGGCTGAGGGGAGTCCTTATTGCTCTCTATAACTACCTGAAAGGAGGTTGTAGAGAGGAGGGAGCTGGCCTCTTCTCCCAAGTGACAGGGGACAGGATGAGAGGGAATGGCCTCAAGCTCTGCCAGGGGAGGTTCAGGTTTGACATCAGGAAAAAAAAATTCACAGAAAGAGTCATTGGGCACTGGAACAGGCTGCCCAGGGAGGTAGTTGCTTCACCTTCCCTGGAGGGGTTTAAAAGATGGGTGGATAAGGTCCTGAGGGGCGTGGTTTAATGGTTGATAGGAATGGTTGGACTCTACAACCCAGTGGGTCTTTTCCAGCCTAATGATTCTGTGATTTGTGAACTTGACTGTGGATATATTCCTGTGGATATTTTTCTTAGCCCCTTCCCTGCAGCACACAGCCTAACAGCTAAATATTTACTACAATTAAGTTAAAATGTGGTTTAAGATGCTGATTTCCAAAAGTGAATACCTTGAGGATGAGGAGATCCCTCACCCCGTGGACTCCATGAGTGTGCCATATATTATACCTGCTTCTCTTTGTGTATCAACTGTATGTATTTGTGCTCAATATTCTGATTCACTGGTGTTAAAACTCCAAAATGGTCAAAATGTCAGTTTTGGAAGAGTACTTTATGAACCACTGCCTTCTCTACATTCAGCCTCTCCTAGAGAACTACTATCAGGTCAGTAAGCCACATTTCAGGAGGAAAAATTAAAAGAATTAAGCTATGAAGCCTGAATTCCAAATTTTTGTACTTCTAGAAAGGGATGTGTTACCTTAATGGTGTTTTTGTCTTTGGATTTCCTCCATCAGAGTTGCAGGGAAAACATGTGAAGTACTTCCAGATAATGAAATGCTCACCTAACTCACTGGACTTCCAAGTTTTCCATGGTCAGTGCTCAATAAATGTGCAGACTGGATACAGCTCACCTCTTTCTATTTAGATGTGTGGCCCTAGATGTTTTGATGAGTGCCAAAACTTTGATACTTTATAGAGGAGAAATTTTCTCTTTCTACCCTGGCATTAAAATCTTGAAGGTGAACAAAGAGGGAGACGTGCCTAGGATTGCACAAAGAAGTTGGCTAATTAAGAGAGCTCCCACTGCCCATATTCATGAAAGTTGCTATGCTTTTGAAACCCTGGAGATGGTTTCACTGTGAATTTGTGAGGTTAGGAATACAGCTGGGATGCTCAGACTGTGGGCTGGGTGGTATGTATAGAATGTGTTTGATCAGTTTCCCCGGTTGTATTAGAAAGAGATGGCATAAAACAAATGGAGTGGAAATAGGCAGAAGGGATGAGCAGCTTCTTCTGGGATAAGTTTGAACTGATTTAGATTGTGGGATTTTTTTTTTTTAACTGGGGATTTCACTGAGAAGGCCGTTTTTTTTTCCCTCCTACTTTTTATCAGTGTCATAGAAAACATTTTTTTCGCCTTCAGAAACATGACGTTCAAACCTTGCAGCTCATTCCTCCATATGCTATCTTGGCATGCTACAGCTAAGCTTTCTGTATATTGAGATGCAAATAACTTTCCAATCTTACTTGCCCATGGTATTTTGCACTACTACTATTATTCCCTACTTGGTCTTTACCATTTTTTGTTCTGAATCCATTAAAAATACTTTTCTTGCCTGAACCACCTCCTCTGACAGGATACTCAAACACTGCTGTCTCTGGGCTAAATATACGTAGTGCAGCATGTTGGACAAACAGAACCTGAGTGATGCAGGACACAGTACCTCTCTTCACAAGCCATTGAAAATAAATAATGATCCTTCATTATACCCTGTTAAATCCACTAAAGTTCGGGTTGCCTAGGAGATTATGACACATTGGTAAGCACTTAGTCCTTCCTGTCATATTCACGGGCAATAGCTCCTGCACTGCTCACTCAGAAGAGTATGAACAAGTCCTTTGCACCATCCTGAAATGTGTCAGAATCCTTGTGCCTCCTCTTGCCTGGTGAGCCTGACTCTGACCGTCCGATGCTTGTGTCAGTGAGGACAGATTTCCTTACTCAACAGGACCGTGGATAAACTTGGCAGAAAGTAAAGACATGTTGTAATGTTTTGCTATGTTTATGATGCCCCTGTGTGCTCCATGTATCATTTGAAATTATATTGAAATGATTGATTCGCATTTAATTAATATAAGATAAAACATTTGCAGAACAGCTTAAGGCTTTCTAAAGATGCAAATGAATAAGTCAGAGTCTGTCTTACATATTCTGAGTTTGGACCTGACTACACTCATTAAGAACTGGGACTCAATTAAGTGGGAAGTAGAATTTTGTCTTGCAAATCAGATTAATTTTTTTTCCTTGCCTACTTGAAAGATGAGAATAGCACTGAGCTTCTACTGGGAAAGCAATACCAATTAAGGAAATAAAGGGCATCAGAATTAAAAGGAAAACAACTTTTAAGTTTGAAATCTATATGCAAATATTTTTGACTGCCTAACCTTTCCTTTCAATGTCTCTTCCCTTTGGCTTTTATTCAGCAAGCTGCTTAAGCCCATGACTTGCTTTAAGCAGGCAACAGATTAAAATCCTTGTTGAACTGGAGTAGGCACTGTTACATGTTAGTTCAACTCAGAATGATAAATATTTGCTCATATTAGTGCAAAGCAAAACTTAATCTTTAACATTATGAAAGCTCTCTGACATGAGCAAAGGACTTGGTGTCTTGCATAAGCCTCTTGAGGAGAAATTCCCTGTGTACATGGTGCATGGAGGGCACTTTTATGTAGAAGTAGCTATGGATCTGTAGATTTGTGATCTTTCATTGAGCAATTCCTGGTTATCCTGGAAACCTGAAATTCCTGGAACAGTAGAATGAGTACTAACACCTTTGACAATGGAAGTAGACTAACTTTGCTTTTTCTGCCAACCAGGGAGCATCAAATTCTCCCTAAGGTTGTCAAGAAAGGGATTAACCATCAGCCTTTGACTGTCAGATCCTTCCTGCTTTCCCACATGATGGTTTGCAGCACAGGCATGATGGGGCACTGGGACAAGTCATATCCACAACAAGCAAAAGTTGGTTGGTTTGCAGTTTTCATGAAACAAATCAACTAATTTCATCCTAAATTGTAATGGAAAGTTAAGACATGCTAAAATGATAGCATCTGCAGTTTCACTGAATGAGAACTGGCTAAACCAGCCTGGAACCCAGCACATTTTTAATCTGAATGTTACACAGAATGAAGCAAGGAGAAAAGGCAACAGAGAAGTTACTTACTAGTAACCAGCACTTTGACACAGGCAGTCTCTACCTACGACCACTCACTGAGTGAAAGTAGACACACTGGTTCATGTCTGAGCCTCTCTCCATCTCCCAGGTTTGTGAAACGCATGTGAACATGGCACCATCTTGATCACCCTTTCCCCAAAGAGGCACATTAAAAAATCTCTGATGGCGAGGGAAATGAGTGTAACGTACACTCAGGTCACTCATCATAGAACATTCCCATCACTGTTGTTCCTGTCTTTGAGGCCACATATACCCCTTCTCTTCCACAAATGGGCAGCCTTGAATTGCCCTGTTCTGAAGGATTCCCATATGTAGTCATGAGGCTGATTAGGGCTCAGAGGGCTGCCCCAGGTGAATACTGAGTGCCACTTTGATGTCCTTCTGGGGGTCATGTGAAAGTGGGAAAGGGCTAATCAGTCTGTGGAGGAAGCATCATCTAGCACCACACAGTCTGGTGCACAAAGCCAGTATGTAGGTGCGTTGAGAGGGAGGACAAAACAGATTCCTCTGGTTTTAGAAGACAACACTCCTGCTCCCAAATCTTACTAAAATGCAGTGCTCATGAGCACTATGCCACTGCCAGTCTTGCAGACTTGGCCTCAGTGAACTACTGCTGCAAAACCCTCCTGTCACCCACCCTGTAAGAAGCTGGAGTGACTGCAGTCTCCTGTGTCACCCCTGGGGAGCCTGGGCAAGGGCAGCACCACCTGAAGTCAGAGGAGTAATTAGGAATGTGGAAACTGAAGAAAATTTATGTCATAAGTATTATTTGAGTGAGACTTTTTATCTAGCTTTGAAAGAAATACACTGAAATTTTAGTTCTGGGATAACTTTAAAGTTTTTTGTTTGGTTGATTGGTTGGTTTTTTACTTTTCACTCTCTAGGTTAGCAATTTTAAAGCTTAATTCCTGTATGTCCCCAAATTCACATGATGGTTCGGTGCCCATAGCTCACAGTTTCCTCCTTTTCAAGTGGTTGGGCTCTATGGACAAGTGGTGCAGCATTCAGAGCCGAAATGGTCCAAACCTTGGCTATGATAGCAACACTAAGGTGAAGTTATGTTGACAGTTTTGGGGTCTGTTCTATTGCTGCTCTGAGCTTTGTGGGAATCTGAGACACAATTGTGGTATTTTGGAGTAAACATTTTAAAGAGAGGGAACAAATTTCAGTTAACTGTAGGGAGGGTTGGAGAGCAGCTTTGCTGTTAGAAGAGGAAGCTGGAAATACAGGCTTTTGTTTCCCATGCATGGAGAGGTCACTCAGTGTCTCTGAACTTCCAGTTACCTCCTATAAAAATATTACAGCTGTTATGTGAACCATTGTAGTGCCCAAGTACAAAACCAGAAAAGCTGAATGGCTGAGCTGGTCTTTGTTTTTTGGGGTTTTTTTTGGTTTTTTTTCTGGGTACAAATTGTAAAGTCTTTTCTCTCCATTTTAAATTACTGTAATAAAAAGGATCAATATATAACAGCCACATAGAGAATAACACAGAAAGGGAAAGGAGTGATAAGATGGCCTTACAGCTTAAGAAACAGGGTTCATTAGGTTGGGTGCAGTATTGCATTAGTGCAGAATTAACACCCTCTCCCTGCAGTAGGTCATTGAGAAGTGGTTTGAAGAACTCTGCAAGGCATTATCTGCACTATTCCTTGGAGATACTTTTTTCCCCATGGATGCACACCTGCTCCCAGGAGTTGCCCTGCAGCTCCTCTCCCACGACAGGTCTGCAGCTGGGGGCACAACGAGCCTAGTTGAACAGCTGCTTCCCTGAAGATCCTTGGGTTAGAAAGATGATGGTCAATGAAATGTATGCACTCCTGGAACCACTCTGGTCACCCGTTTCCTTTCTTTCCAAGGTCCTGCTGGCCTCAAGCACTGACCCTTCTGAGAGGCTCAGATGTGGGATTACAGGGAAGGAGGCAGCATGATCAGGCTGCCCCTTTTGGGCAACCCAGCTAGGTTACATCTACTCTTAAGGCCCACCCCCTGGGAAAAGTGGGAAATAGAAGAGTTAACTTGTCTTTTGCACACCCAGTGCCTCTGCACAAACACACATCTCGGTCTGTCATGCCTCTGGTAATTCCTTCGGGTTCCTCTCTTAATTCTGTAGCAGAGAAGCTGGCATTGGAGTTGTATTTGCTGACAGCCAGCTGTGTCCTACTTGGAAAGCAGCACTTTGCTTTGGCTTCCTGGCTTCCTAGTCTGTCCCGGCCACGGAGGAATCCTTTGGAAAAAAAAATTGAATATCAGGTTTGTATCAGAATAAATATATGCAAAGGTGTCAAATTAGCATCAACTAGGGAACCTGATTTTTATACTTCTTAAATTTTAAGTGCTGGATTTTGCACCTTACGAATATTCCAAGGATTTTTTTTATTCTGTTATGTTTGTTATTGTTATGAGAATCTCTGGCTGCCCATTAAGTACTATGAGCAGTCCTGAAGACACCCACAGGGTATTGAGAAATATATTAATTTGTTCCAGATCTTACTTTACTTATCACCATTAGTTTTGGAAGCCAGCAACTTTAAAGCAGAGTTGCAAATTGTTTCAGCATGTTAAAACCCACAGTGGTGTGTAAGTTCATCTGTGTATGCCATGTGTCTTAAACAGAGATGTGCATTTTATGTCAAACATTCAAAATGACCACTTAAGAACAAGGGAATTTATTTAAATTTTGGCTGCCCAGCATATGTTTGACTACATTTCCACTAAATAATACTTACATCAAAAGCTTTGTTAAATTAACCACAAGACCAGTATGTGTTTCCTTTGGCTTTCTCAGGGGATGACCAGTACACTAATACTGCCAAAAGGCAACATGCTAAAATATTGCAGAGCATGAGTACATGTGGAGCAAGACTGCAGCTGACAAATGACTGTCAGGCACTAAAGTCCAGTGTAGATCTATGTAATTGCTACTATTCTGGAATGTGAAATAAATCCAGCATTAGTTTGATGTCAACCCCACTGGGGTGGACTCTCCTCTAGAATATGTAGCTGAGTGTGTTCTGCTGCTGCTAGGAAATTCATGGCACATCTGCCTTCCTACCTCTTGTGTACCACTGGGTTTCAGTACTGAACACTGTTGGTCCAGTCCAGGCACACAAGCAAACATTGGCTGATGTTCTGCGTACGTGGTATAAGCCTGTCTTTGCTCAAAGATCCAACTAGAATTCATAGAATTGTAGAATAGTTTGGGTTGGAAGGGACCTTAAAGATCTTCTAGTTCCAACCTCCCTGCCATGGGAAGGGATACCTCACACTAGATAAGACCACCTAAGGCCCCATCCAACCTGGTCTTGAACACCTCCAGGGATGGGGCATCTGCAACATCCCTGAGCAACTCTTTCAGTTCCACTGTCTATTGATGAAAGGTTTCAGAATTTATCTGTTGATAGAAATAATACCATGTGAGTAGGTATAACACAAATAACATGTACTTTGATAAAGAGTTACAGTAAAGTTCTTACAAGTAAACAAAATTTATAAAATGCAGAGCTTAAAAATAATTTATGAATGGGAAAAAGGGATGAATTTGTTATGGTTTTGTCTGGAACAGTTTACTTAGCTCCACTGCTGAATCAGCCAGGCAATTACACTAGTGTTCATATTGTCTCTGGATTCAGGAGCTGCAGTAGCTGTACTGAATTCAGTGGAGCTCTACCCTGCCCATAAAATGTGAAACACCAGAGATATCGTTGTGAGCATTCATGCTTCATACCCTGGAGAAAGTCTAATGCTCCAGAAAAAGCAGAGGCAGCTGTGAGTATCTGGCAATGATACTCTGCTGGGAGAGAAAGGAGCAGTAAATGGACAGGATTCTGTCCGTCAGTGCTTATACTCAGACAAGGGGAAATAGGAGGTGAATGAAGTAAAAAGAGAGGGAAGATCCTGTAGGTACAGGATCTGTAGGTACAGAAAAGGGAATTTCGGTGACTGAATATTCCTGACTTTCTCATCTATGTTCATCTGATCCTTTCCTATCATGACTGTTCTCATCATACTCAGCTTCATAACAGTGTTCTCAAGGAAGCACAAGGACTCTGTCTCACTAGAAAATTGCTATTTATTTTTTTCAATTCCAAACAGCAAGAAATTATGCAAGCATATATTAACAATGATAAGATACATGGCATTACATATAACATGGGTGCAGGGTGTGAAAAAGCTGTACTTTTGCATTGTACCTGCTTAGTACATCCTTAATTATATATAACTTGCTTAGTTAGGTTCTGTGGGTTCACTTTTTGGCAAATGCTTTTATGGGCATACGTCTTTTATCTTGGTAATAACCCCAAAAATTCAACTAAGTTTTGTATTATTACATAAAACAAGACTGGAATGACCATGCCTCCAATAAGCTATTCCTTCAGTGTAGTTAGAAGCATTTATCAGAGATACAGCATGAAAATTGTGGTGAGTTCCTAGCTGACAAAATGGAATAGTCATGCTTTGCACTCAAGTAGCAGCATTTTAAAAGATGACTTTTGGCACGGAACAAAGAGTGTCATCATAATGATGTTGCCAAGTGCATATTTTTTGACACGAGCATTTTGATTATTGTGCATGCTATGATAAGGTGATCATTTGAAAAATGATGGTCAGTCTTAAGGAAGTACCTTATTTTATATGATGTTCAAATTTTTACTGGTATATCTGCTTTAAAAACTCTTTAGCAAGGCAGTTTATGGGCATAGAGTGCATGGATGCCACCATAGCTGATGCTAAAAGATGTAATTACCTCTATCAGCAACATAGCAACAACTTTGGCTCAGTAGGTGGCTCATAAAAGGTCAAGAGATATCTCCATCCCTCTCTTCCTTTTCCTACGACTTGCTCCCTCTCGTCCACCAAACAAATGACAGCTGATATGTTTTCCTTTCATACCTCCCTTACCCCAACAGGCATTTACTCTGGGATTGCCATTACTTATCTGTCTGAGTTAGATGAGTGTGCAAAAGTAGTAGTCATTTATGTAGAGTCACCTACTGCGATGGTGAGCACTTACACCAGCGATGATCAACAGCTGCTGGTATTCCCCTCGATAGAGTGATTGATGCATCAATAAGGCAGATGTAGCACAGGATGGAAACTGCAGCTGTAGGGTAAGGCCTTCACTTATATAAATCTGACTCCATACTTAATTGTCAAGCAGCTAAGTGAGTCCATTGTGTGGCCCACTCTAGAAACCATTCTGCTTATGTATTATCACTCTCAGGGCATGGCAACGTCAATAAATTCATAACTTTTTTTTGTGGCATCTGAAATGCCCAGGTGACTCCTTGTGGTATAATTTTAGGTAGTAGCAAGGTGTGCTCATTCCTAAAGTCTTATCAGGGTGGCCAGGGCAACTGTGCTGGAATACAAGCTTATCATAAAGATATTTTGGGACGTCTTTTTCCATATTGCCTTTTTTAGCCATCAAAAACCATTTCACTCAGAAAGTGAACAAGTGCAAGTAGCAGAACACATTTCTACTGACTGGTGACTGTTTCTGGTATTTGCCCACTAGATGGCTGCAATTGTTGAAGGTAAGTGCCTTAGATGCTTGGAAGGGGCTTCAAGAGGGCAAAAATCTACATTCCATTCTCTCATGAGCTTTTTCCTCACTTTCATTACTTAAGGATCACAAAGAACTGAAAGGCAGCAGAGGGCTGGAATTCCTTAAATCAAAGGTGTAAAATCTACCTTGATATTTCATCTTTGTCAAGGAAGAACTTGTAGAAAGGGAACCAGTTTTGGCCTAATGAATTGTGTCGAACAAGAACTCATGAATGAAACTTGTCAGCTATAAGGAAGACAAAATGAACTTATCAAGAAATAAATACTTTCCTGGATCTTAGAAAATGTAGGGATTAAGTGAGAATTTCCAGAAGTCAAGCTCTTTTAACTGAAAAAAAAAGAAATTATAGCAAATAACTACATGTAAAACAGGAAACTTAAAGGAAAAAAAGAAAAATAAGAGCATCTGCTCTGTCATAAGGATATTACAGGGTTAATCTAAGTATTGTGTGAGAGCTAACAAACACATCATCTCAGCTTTCAATAATGGTGATATGGGCCATGAAGTAAAAAGTGGGAAAGTGAATGAAGGTAGGTGTCGTAAAATGAGTGTGGTGGAAATAAGACTTATATAGGCTACTCAAATAAGATATAGCAGATTACCAAAACATTTGTCAGTTCACTGGGTTAAACTGAAAATCCGTCTTGTCACGCTTCCCAGTTGAGGATTAGTCTCTGAGACTTCAGCAGCTTGTGGTCCAGGGGCTTACACACCTAGAGTAAGCGTGGTGAGGGATGTCATTTTTAACCTTCAGTTGCTTCCTCTTTCATTGACTCATTCATATGCCCCCTCATCAATTTTTGACTTTAATCATTCACAATGTCTGAGGACAAGAAATTCCAGAGGTTGCCTGCGGTTTGATTGAAGAATAACCTCCTTGTGTTTGCTTTTAACGTGTCTCCTGCTTCTTGGATTGGATGAGGCAGTTAGGAATACATGGTAGCCATGCCCTCTCCATGCACTCAAGTCAGGGCACTGGATGATCTTCATCTGTGAGACCAGTTGGAGAAGTGTAGTTCTAGCAGCAAGGATTTTTAGCACAGCTTGCTGCCGATATACAGAATAATTAAGGAAATCGGGGTAAATAGTAAACAGGACAAAAAATTGCCTTAGATGTATCAAGCATTTCATATTGACATAAAATTCTTCTTTGAGGAAAATAAGTGATTTTCTTGCTAAAGGAAATATAGTATGTCCAATATTCCTCTTCTCTAGTGAAGTATTTGATATTGTGCCACCTGAGAAACTGTCAGACTGGAAAAGATGGAGATTAATATGAGAAACCTGAGTTGCACATAAAAGGGAAGGCACAACATGCTGTCTTGAAAAGAGACCTGTCAGGTTGCGAGGAGGTGCCTTGAAACCCTGTTTTGGCACTGGTGCTACTTACTATGCTTTTTTCATAAACTTGGCATAGAAAACAGGAATAAGCTGATGAAAGCTGCCAGTGATAAATAAAAAGAGAAGCACGTCAATACAGATGCAGGTCAGACCATCACATAAAGAGGACTTTAGAGCAAAAATGGGATAGAATTTAATCGTTCAAACAGCAAATTAGTGGATGAATTTAAGAAAGGATCAGGACATCTGTGATAAACTGGGTCTCTGTAAGAGGCAATAAGGATTTAGAAACAGCATGATTTGAGAGAAAATAAGACTTATTTACCCTCAGGTGTTTTGTCAAGTCTGACATCTTCAATGGAGGCAGAGAGGTACTATAGAGAGGTACTATTTTGCAAGGTGCTTGTAAGCTTGTATTTGAATTTTCATTCTCTTTACCCAACTTGAAGACCAGAATTTGGACCAGAGTACATTCAGAGGTGAAAAGGGAGAGTGATAAGGGAATCAAAGGTCTAATTTACAGTAAGAAAACAGCACAGGTTGGTCTGTTAGCTTGAAGGGAGAGGGATATGACCACTTTCTATAAACACATGGGGCAAGAAGATAAGCTAACTAAAGCTAAATTAGAAAGAAACTAAATGCCAATGTAAGCATAAGAACAAATGGCTACAAACTGACTGTAATAGGTAGAATTTATTATTTTTTATGGAATTAGATGAGTACATAAAACTTTACGTCTATCAGTTCCTCTGGCAATGAGGGAGAGTTCAAGATCTTTGTTTTATCATTTTCTGTCACTGACTGATAAGCCATCTGCCTCTGGTCCCTCATGAGCTTGTAGTAGCAATGCAGGCCCCTGTAAAGGGCACTGCCTACTTGGTGATACCTTTCCTGGTACAGATTTTGTGCCAGCCTTGAGCAGCTGCCAAGAAAATGTACAAGAGCCTTGGCACATTCATCTGTGGTTGGTTGTACCAGTTTCCAGAACACAGTGTCCTTCCTGCTCTCTTTTGGAGATCCCTGTCTCATGCTGCCTATTTTTAGCTGCCTTTTTGCCCACTCTCTGTAGTGGGGGTTTGCCTCCAACCTCTTTAAATGCTCTTCATGTTCTCCTTCCATTTACTTAATTTCCTTTTTTTTTTTCACAATCCCCTCTTTCCCTCACTAATTGTAAAGACTGCACAAGGCTGTCTTTGAGATATTTCAAAAGAACGCAATACTCCCTAAACACAAGGTTTTCAAATGCCTTCCTTTTTTTCTTTACAGGGCCATGTTATCTGGTACATCTACATTTTGTCAGATCAGCTTGGTTGTTTTCTGGTCCTCCTATTAAGATTCTGAGAAAGCTGCATTAATCTTACATGCCTGTAGTGTAAGACACACCTGGGCAGATCTGTATTAATTGCTTGGAAAGTTGCTGCCCTTGAGCCTAAGTTTCAAGAGTTCACAGAGCCTTTGCTTTTCATGCGATTGAAGGACTGGGTTTGTGGTTTCTTTTACGTTCCTGTTGAAGAGAGGGAAGGTTGAGTAGAGTCGTCTCCCTCCCCTCACTGTCCTGGTCTGTTAGTTCAGCAGACTTGGGATCTGTTGGAAAACGCTGAAGCTGCCTTCTGCAAATGTGTCTGGCTTTCATTTCCTTGGGACCAAGGACATGAAGGAGGGAGCAAGACTGTAGATCTTGGTCTTATTTTGACTTCTCTCACAGCTGGAGTGAGGAGTCTTGACAGGCATGGACCTGGACTGGGGAGTTAGTACCACAGCAGACTCATAGCCTAGTGTTATCTAGGCTCTCATCTCTGAATAGTATAGAATCATAGAATAATTTAGTTTAGAAAAGACATTTAAGATCCTTGAGTCCAATCATAAACATAACACTGCCAAATCCACTACTAAATCATGTCCATATCAGTTCATCTTGTGGTGGTTTAGGTTTGTAAAGTTCATTTTAGGGGAGGAGCATCAGAAGTATGAAGAAAACACCCTTTTTGCCCAAAGCTGTGGCAGATCTAGTGACAGACTTCAGAAAACGTTATGCTCAGGCCCAGAAATAAAGTCAGATAAGCAACAAACTCACCAAAATAATGTTTGATATTGAGATTTTTCCTCATATTTTTCCCTTTGTGTGACCAAACATATAGTCTCCCCACTGTTCATTTATATGCATTGCATACCACAAGATGAAAAACCTCTTGTATATTTCAAAATCCAGAAAGGTTTACCGTAATTAGACGCATATGAAGAGATGCCCTGGCTTGCAGTCCTGTTTCTCATCACTTCACATAGATTAACTAATGTGATGTTTCAGTAGCATAAGCGATGAAGGCTACGTATGTAAAGCAATAGATTAGAAGCTGGTCCATGTTGCTGTCATGTGACTTCCTTTGCCTATTGTACTGGAAATGACAAAGTGAAAAATAGTGACTCTGTACCAAGTTATTCCATTTTTCACGCAAGATACACAAATTTAAATCAAAATGGTCTTTGGGTAGCTGCCTCTAGCAACAAAGGACCTGTCTTAAATACCTATGGGACATATATTCCAATACAAATAGACCACCATTGATTCTTGATTTGAAATCCATCATAAAACATGTGAGATAAGAGCCTGTCTATAATTTATTTCTTACTTTTTGTGCCAGTTTGCTAAAGTGCCTCCCAACATTTTCTATACGCCTCTCTTCCTTCTTCTTTTCTATCTCTGTTGAAGGGAGTGTTTTGAAAACAAGGGTTTTTTTTCGCCCGAGCTTCCAATTATGTCACAGGCTGCAGGACGCAGAGGGACACCTTGAAGTGTTCCAGTTTTACTGTACTTGTTAGGTAATCTCTGTGGAAACTGATAAACATTGTGATGTTACAAATTAGAAAACATGTAGTGAGCTGTGAAAGGGTTTAAGTTGTTGATTGATATCCCCAAAATCCACAGGTATCAGACAAATACTTCATAGAGTCATAGAATCACTAGGTTGAAAAAGACCCTTGAGATCCTCAAGCCCAACTGTACCTGTCCACTACTACTATTTTTTGTTTCAAATTATTTAAAGGAATGTAGGGACATTTTGAATATATACCACCAATCTGTACTCTGCACATGACCCTGGATCACAGTGACCATGCTAACACCAGACTAACAAGGGATACCAGGGAGAAACTGTTTAAGAGGGTTGTTCTACTTAGGCATAGCTGATGCCTTTTCCCCATAATGAGAAGATTACCCACCTTCCTGAAAATCTGTGTCGATACTTGATATTCTTCAAAATAGGGTAATGACTGTTCTGAGGCTGATTCCTTGGACTGAATATCCTGCATGACTTCTCCCAGCAAAGTTCCCCCAGTGACTCAGAGTGTTGGCTAGTGCAATACCGGGCTCATGGCAAGGAAAATACCACTCCCTTTTTGTGACTGAGTCCTTTTAGGCACCCCTTAGTGCATCTCCTGGCAATGATTAGGAACATCTACTCATTTTTTTAAAGGCTACTCCCCCTCCCATAGACTCCAGTCCTGTGAAGTCCTTAGGAAACATACCAAGATCTGAAAAGCTATTGTTTGGTATTTCAAATCCTGGTCCCTTTATGTCCAGCTGGTGGGAAAAGAAGAGAGAGACAGAAAGAAAATAGAAAGATGGCAGCAGGGAATTGGGGGGAAGGGCTAGAAGTAGGAATAGAAGGATCCCAAGGATGGATAAAAGTGGAAAATAGAAGAGCAAGGTATGCTTAGTCCTGGTCTGACTAGATGTTTCACTGGGGACTTTGTAGAACCAGGAGGAGGCTTGCCTATATGAAACAGCCTGTAGGGAGATGTAATTAAAATACAGGCACCTCAATAAACAAGGCAAAAATTAAAAAAATAAATAAATCAAACAGAATATCAGCGAGAAAGGGAAAGAAAAAATATCTAAAAAGTATCTGACATATAAAAGTGGGAGAAAAAACAAAGAGCAAGTATTCTGTAAGTGGCTTCCTGCCAAGGACAGATGATTTTATCTCTTTGTGCTGCAGTTCTTCCCACTGCAGTATGGAGCCATGAATGCTTTTTTCAATTTTTCAGAAATATTTGAAGTCTAGGAGTTGTTTGGATTGCTGTTAACTGTGGATAATGTAGAGTGAGAGAGGCTTGCTACAGAGGTGGGGTCATCTTGGAAATATCAAGACAAAGACAACTTCATAACAGCCACCGATATGTAATAGTGCTACTGAGACTTTATGGGACAGAACAAGGATGTATTTAATGAAGATGTAAAAAGCATTAACAACACATATTAATAAGAATCAGCAATATTACTATGTAAAAAGTTGACTTGACGTGTTGTAAGTTTAGTTATTTCCACTCCTATAGTTAAAGAACTTTTTAAACTGTTTGAAGTTTACTACAAACTTTTCTTTTGGTTTGAGTTTACCCCTCCCATTCCCATCTCCAAGCTGCAGGTCTTCAGAATTGCTTATTGTCTGTGATGGGAAAAGCTTCAGAAGAAAGCCTTATCCTTTGTTTGCTAGGCCAAATACGCAGCATATTTACAGAGTGTGGTATCCTGTAGTAAATGCTGATATCTGATAATCTGATGTGCTTCTGGTAGACATGTATAATTGTATAGGCTACACGGGAAGGTTTATATGGGATTGTTTGGCACATATTTGGGTTCTTGGCTGAAATGAGTTTGTGAAATGGCCTGCACTAGTAACAGCTGAAAATTATAATAATCTCTTTCATCTTTGACATCACTGAAAACCGCATGGTTTTTCTCTATTGCAAGATCCTGATGGTCTTTGTCAGTTGCTTCAGGCTTTGGATATGTATGTATCTTCCTTACCCACCCCTGCAGTATCTAATTCCACCTCTAGCTCATGTATAGTTGCATTATGCAAGATGTTGAATGATGCTTTATTTTTGTTCAGTGCCACTATGCCTTAAACTTCTCTTGAGTCATGGCAAAGTTTGGGCCATGCTCAGAAAAACAGTGCAAAAGAAGTTTGGATGGTCTTCAGATCTCTTATGTTTCAAGCAGTGTTTGGCTGCAATACAGACAACAATTGTGACCAAAAAAATTGTGTTTTCAATGCTTCAGAATCTAGAAAAGATACAGTAGATAAAAAGAAATATAAAAGCATAAGATTATAGGTTCATTTGTACATGAGCAGTGAGGCAGTGAAATACCCATCATTTTTTGAAGAATGCTGATCTGTTTTTCTGTTTCACAGTTAAGTGTATGCAGAACATTCAGCCATAATTAAGGGTGGAATCTCTTCTGAACTCCACTCTTTTGGCTGCATGAGATGACCTGCTGGTGGCTTCATTTAATGAGAATCACCCCACGTAGCTTCTGTCTTCATAGTTCTGGGATGAAGAAATAAAGAATGTGAAAACTATGAATGCTGAGGAAGCTAACATTTTTCTTATTCCACTGATTGACCAACCAAATGTGGAATGCTTGTCATCTGTAGCTGGCCTGTGATACTAACACACAGGTATGATGGTTTGAATTAAAAGCTTGATGACAATGGTTCCTAACAGTCTGCAGTCTGGTGGTGATCCATGGCTGCCTGGATGCAGAATCCGCTCATTGGTTCAACATAGATTTTTTTCATATCACTCTTGGTGAGAGACACTTAGGTATCTTCTGGTGATGCCTTAATCATGGTTATATATTTGTAACATGTAACTCGTTCTTTCTCCCATTCTTCTTTTCCATTGTTCCATCTATCTAGGGCTGAATGCAGGATGCTGCTAATTTCTAATGGATAAAGGCAAGGATGAAGTTCCCTTTCTCTTTGGAAGCAGAAGTAGTTGCCAGAAGTTAAAGTGGTACTTCTTTCTGCACGTTGAAAACCGTTATCAAGTGCTTTTAAGTATTACTGCTGCCATAGTGGAGAAATGGGGTCATGCTCCATGACCTCTGCTGCGAAGGGCTGAGCAAGATGAACTGCTTTTATGAACGCTGGGTTCCCTTGACAGGTTTTAGTTCTGGCTTTGTAATCCCTGTGATCACTGTAACTGTATGGTTTACAACCAAACCAGGAAAGAAAGCATTGCCAAGATGACAATATAAGATAATAATTTCAGATTTGGCACCTTATATTGTACCAATCCCAGTATTTATCACAAGACAACCTTACAGATTCTAAAATCTAAAAGACACGTGGGACCCAGACAGTGGCCAGCCAAGGACTGGTGACAGTGCAGCTGGGGGACTCTCAGGCAGGTCTTTCCCTTCTCAGGATGTTCAGTGCAATGCATTTCCCAAGGCTTATCTCAGGGACTGGCAACACGAGCTGCACAACAGCCTTTTACCCTTCTAAATCACTGGCTTCTTTTGGGGTGAAACTTCACACGCTAGCTAAAGACAGAAGCAGAAAGAGACAGCACTGCAGAAAATACACTGATTCTGTTTTTTTCTCACCTTTCCTTCTCCCTGGCAGCTTGGACAAGACCTGCCAACTGCTTTCTGCTGCCTCCATGGAGTGAGAGTGCTCTCTGTGCCACGGTAAACTTTGTCTCTGTTAAATCAACCCTAGAGGCTTAAAATACACTTCTAAAGGCTCTTTTGTCTGACTGGTGCAATGTTCTGTATCCCTGGTGCTGATCACATTATGTTGGATTTACTTGCCACTTTTTGGCTACCTTTACAGCATTTTATTTCTGAAGTCCTCTGCCAACAATCCAGTTGTACTGCTTCCTCCCCTATCAGAACCAGGAGAATACATTTAAAATGTATTATTAATCTCTGTTTAAACCCATGACTTTCTACAGTACTATCAAGAATAGGGGAAACTAGTGAACTTGAGGAGCTTGTAATTTTAGAGAATTTGCAGGGAAGAGAAGAGAAGAGAAGAGAAGAGAAGAGAAGAGAAGAGAAGAGAAGAGAAGAGAAGAGAAGAGAAGAGAAGAGAAGAGAAGAGAAGAGAAGAGAAGAGAAGAGAAGAGAAGAGAAGAGAAGAGAAGAGAAGAGAAGAGAAGAGAAAGAGAAGAGAAGAGAAGAGAATAGAAGAGAAGAGAAGAGAAGAGAAGAGAAGAGAAGAAGAGAAGAGAAGAGAAGAGAAGAGAAGAGAAGAGAAGAGAAGAGAAGAGTTGTGCTATCACAGCTTCTAAATCCAGAGACTCAGGGAACATCCACCTTGTGAGAATGGAAATACCCAAGCTGAGTGTGTCAGGCTAGTGGTGTGTCTGAAGTATTTTAGTTACAGAGACCTTGGGTGCACACATCCCAACCCATGGAAGTCGATGGGTCCAGAATCACTGTCCATATGGTTATTCAGTATCAATGAGATGTATTTGAGAATACTTATTTTCACAATTCCAGTAACAATGTATATATATGTATATATAATGTACATATAATGTGCATATATCTATAATGTAATAATTCTATAAATTACTGCTTCCACATCCATTCAGAGGAGACTGCATGCAAACCTCAAAGATTTAATATCACACCATGCCAGCAGGCACTTGCATGGGTTTTTTGTACTGTGCTCTGCTGCAGAGCAGAGAGATGCTCTTTAGTCTTTACAGTGAGGGCTGTGGTATGGGGACAGAAGGCAACAGAAATCAAAGTCAGACAGCCTGAGGAAATGTCACTTACAGTAATTGTGCTGAAAAGATATCAGGAGTCAGGCAACATTTTTATCTCAAACAGCCAAGGATCTGACTCTATATTTAAATTTATTTTGGTGCAACATTATTCTAAATGGGATCAGTAGTGATGTGATGGTATGTTAAAACAAGGGTATTTGTCCATATGTATTTTATTTCAACCATATCTCTTTATAGGTAATTTTATACTTGCTTTGAAACATTCGCACTGTTATCAGTCTTTTATTGTGTGGGATAGCTAAGTAAAGACATCTGCTTGTAAGGTAACTGCATAAGACTCTCATGCAGAAGCTGCTGGAGGCTGAAAGAACCTAAATTCCAGAGGAGTCTGTGTTCTCACCAGCAAAATTCCCCAAGTGCCTGCAACCATTCTGCTTGGCCCCTGGGCTTTAAGAGCCATGTGTGACCTTGCTGCCTGGTACATCCTGAAGGGCCAGCCCTGGTGGGTGCTTCCCACAGCAGACATGCCTTGTGGTCTTAACATCACACACTCAACCTACCGGAAGATGCAGTGATGGGTCACGATGAGAGGAACAGTTGCTGAGAGAGGGCTTCAATAGGTACCACATCAAAGGACTACAAAGAAGAGAACAATTATGGGCATTCCTAGCAAGCTGTTGCTCAGGAAAGGTCTGAATAAGAGACAATATGCTTGCTGTATAAAAAAGTTTTTCCTATGACACCACTCTCATAGCCTTCCCTAGCAGAAGCATCACTCTTCTCTTCCATTGCATCAGCTCCCAGTGGCCTCTCCCCATCCACCTGTGTGCCTGAGCTGTTTCTCATGGCAGCCAAAAAGCAAGTTAAATTTTTGTAGCCAAAGCCTATGGTGGGGGTGAAATAGAGCTGGCTGTTTGAGAGCAGTAGTTACTTCAGCAATACTAGCACCGCCCTCCCACCAGCTGGTTACTGCTCCCTCTGCTCCTCACTCCTGACACGGTACTGCGGTGGCAGAGGAGATGGTCTGAGCAAGCACCAGGGAGTCCCTGGGTGCCAAAAGGGCTCTGTGCACATCCAACCAACATTGCTATCACACAGAATCACACAGAATGATCAGGTTGGAAGAGACCCACCGGATCGTAGAGTCCAACCATTCCCACCAATCCCTAAATCATGCTCCTAAGCACCTCATCTACCCTAACCTTAAACACCTCCAGGGTCGGTGACTCAACCACCTCCCTTGGCAGACCGTTCCAATGCCTAACATCTGTTCACAAACTGCTCTTTGGTTACAGCATGTGGAGAATATAGTTTTTAGCCTCTTGCTATGTATACACTATGAAATACTGAGATGGACTGAGAAAATCTTTACCACAGTCCCTGTACCCAATACCCACAGTACCCACTCCAAGAAGGAGAGAGATGCAGAGGCTTTTGCAAATCCATGTTGCCTGTACTTCTTTCCTCATTATCTTGCAGTGTCTCAGAAAGAGTTTATTTAATTCTTCATTCTATTATTTTTCTTACATTAAGCATGCTGCCCTACAATGCCATATTTTCTCCTTTTCCTGAAGATGTAAATGCAATTCAGCTTACATGACACAAGAATGTGGAGGTTTAGATATCAAATTTAAAATAGTTATCAAGGTTCCCTTTATAATTATGGGAGAGAGATAAGTACCTCAAGAGGGTCATTTTAGGAACCATTTTACCACAAGAAAATTACCTTCTGGAGAAGACACTTGTCTCCCTCCAATGACTGCATGTGGGTTATTAACGTAGTCTTGATGCATGAATTTCAGATGATCCACGACTTTCAGATGATCCACACTGAGTGGCACGAATGTCTGTTCTGCTTTTGCCTGTCTGAATCCTGTGAACCTCCAAGATGGTTTCAGCTAGTTCTTTAAACATCCCAAGGTAAAATTAATAGAGAAGATCATTTGGAAAACCACCAAATTAAAAAAAAAACAAACAACTTTTCTAAATATTCTGTCTCTTCTTCATTGCCTGAGATGTGGTTTCTGATGTAGGTTGTGTTAATTATGTGATTCCACTTGATCTTTTTATTGAAGGCTGGTGCAAATATTTAATATTTTGCCTCCATCTGTGTCATTTCTTCTACACTACATGATGGTCTAGCTTTTTTTCCCATCCTTCTCTTACTACTGCTATAACTGGAGTTTGTTTGTTTGTTGCCCTTGTTTCTATTGATATGTGTATATTGTAGAATTGTAATTTCAGCCATGCAGTAGTCTATTCTGAAATGATTACTGCATAGCTGCCTTGTAAATTCTGACATACCGAACGTTTTCAGAATAGAGACTGGGATTAATTCACATCATAGACTAATCTGCTGCAAATGTCCTCTTAAAAAGTCTTTTATATCAATCCTCAAAGAGGGCATCAGGCAACAGAAGAAGAAAAACCACTGAGACAAAACTAAGAAATTATATTCTTCTTAACTTTAAATGATGTTAACTGATTTTTTTTTCTTCCCCATATTTGTAGACTGACACTGTTAGGAGCATATGTTTCAGAACAAATTTTTATTGTAATCATGCAAGCAGATTGTTTTGAGCCGAAAAACTAAGACAAATAATTTTTTTGATTGTAATACGGGGGTAGTTAACTAAGTGGATTTAAAGAAAGAGCATGAATGTCCTGATACAAGATATACTGTAAATATAGCAAAACTGTATTAAGACAGTTGATATCGTCAAATCCTATCCATGTAGGAAAGAGCCACATTGCCAAAAATACTTCTCTGGCTAATAGAGCTATATCTGGAAGTTCCATCGTAATGCAACAGCTAATACATCGAAGCCTGTGTACGTGAGAAGGGCAGTACATCCCTTCAGCCCTCCCAGTGCCCCTTGCATACTCGTGAACCTCTCACGTGTTGGGCAGTGTTTCTGTACAGCTGCTACGGGTGCTGCTGAAAGTAGAGGAGACAGATGATCTGTGTAAGGCAAAGCACATAGCCACAACACGTATTGTCCTATCAATTTTTAAGCACCATTGAAGAAGTGCTTGTTGGCACAAAGTGTTTTTTTTAGAAATAAACATGAAGGATTAAGTGGCCTAAGCGGAAGGCACCAACAGCAGAAAACAACAGTGACAAAACTATGTATGACATTTTCTAAACTGTTAGGCAGCCTTTTCCCTCCAGCTGTGACAGCCAGGCTATGACACTTTTGCAAGCTAAGTGTGGCTTTGGGATAGGTCACTTTGCAGGAAAACTAAATGCTGTACCAAGAATATTGCTCTGCTGGTAGTTTGTTAAGGAAGAGGTCACTCTTCCCTAGGAGTAAGGAACAAATCAGTGTCCTGGTATGAAGCTAAGGACTCCAGACCTCCATGCTCATTGTCAGAGCTCCAGTAATACTTTTTGTAACGGTTGGTATCTGCTCTGAATGTCAAGTGGAGAAATTATGTTCTGGCTGTCTGTTTTCCTACAGAGGTTTTATGTGGGCATGATATAGTCATTGTGTGTGGCTGTTGCAGTGTTGCTGTTTGTTCTTATAGCCCACAAAATATTCTACCTTAGAAATAGCCACTTTTCAGGGATAAATAATGACAGCATATGCTGCATATAAAGTCCTTTAAGATTCCACACAATTAAATGTCCTATATTTTGAAGAATAGTGTTCTTCTTCTTTTAGGCCTCAAAGAGGAAATATTTAAGCACATTTTCAATTAAGTTGCATTGAAGTTAGTATAATTGAAGTCCATATTTTTAGCATGTGCTTCTAATTAAACACATCCATAAATTTTTTCCTGATCAGAGGTCTTCAAGCCTGTGAAAGCTTTGGTTACTCTGGCTGCTTATTTAAGTTCATGTGTTTGAAAGAAATCATCATATTTCCTTCTTCCTCAGTGCCTGAACTGGGAGGTGCTGTTGTACCTATAAAGTTCTAGCCTCAAGGCTATGAGTTGCTTAAAGAAGTACTGGAAGGTGTAGTGCTTATATGTTACAAAGAAAATAGTGAAATACACACATAAATACCATAACTAAAGAGCCACTGAAGCTGAATGTGGCCTAGAGGTCGACTTTCACAGATGAGTTTGCTCTTCCTGACATGCTGCTTTGAAAGGATGCACCATGCTCCACTCCAGAACAAAGACAGAGATACTGCTTTAAGCCATCATGAATTTGCTCTGGCTGGAAAAAGGGGGAAAGTACTACAGGAAAGCATTGATTCGGGCTGAGCAACAGTAATCATATTTTTACAGTGCAAAACAAAGGTGCTTCTACATTAGAAGGGAGCAAAGCAGTGTGCTGACATGTTAGGAACTCGTTTTAGCTGGCTGTTCACCGAAGTACTGGGACTTCATTACAGTTCTGTTGCATGAATGAGATATTTGGACTTTTACATCTCGAGATCACTGAAAGAAAATGTGAATAAAGGCCTAGGTCCATCAAGGTATATACTACAAAATATCTGGCTGGTTAGACACAAATGTTTGTGAGTGTAAGCTGCATGCCTTTTTGATGAAAATCAATCACCTGTTATTATTTTCTGTATTATGTCAAGTAAGGAACAGGAGACTTTTTTTAACCTTTCTTCTTGGTTCAAAGTTAAAAATGCAAATGAACAGATTTACTTCATCATCTATAGGTAATGACAGCAACAATTCTTTTTCAAAAAGAAAGGCAGGATCTGGTTGTGATTTTGTGAAAATAACCTGAGAGTCATTTGCTGGCTTCTTTTACTGTGCTTAGCATGTCATTTTTTTAATAGGTCATCAACTTGTGAAAAAAAAGCAAAAACAGAAGGAAGATTTCTGCGTCTTTCTCCATCTCCCTTTTCTCAGAAAAATTTTCTTGTACATTTTAATTCTGAGCTCTAAGTGGATGGAAGATCAATGGTACGCTGTGTTTCGATGTATTCTGTTCAAAGGCTGTGAATGCTGGTATCTGTGTCTTCCTGCTGTCTTTGACAAGCATGTGCTGCAGCTGAAGGCTGGTTGCTGTGGAGCCCCTGCCAGCTGGGTGGAAGGCTTGGACCCATGGATCTTGACATCTCCATTGTCCCCAGGAATGAAGCTGTCATGAGAAGCTGTTGTCCTTTAGGCTTCACTCACAGGTAACTTTGATAGACTTTGTGGAGGATTTTGACACAGAGGACAAAACCTAAGGGCTGGTGAAGGATGTGCACCTAAAGTGTCAAAGAATAGACTGTTAAGTGTGAGAACAGCACTACAGTTGACATTCAGTCAAATGTTTGCACAATGATTGAGAAAATCAAACACTACCTCTCTGATTTCTACTCCAAAACAGAATACGATATTTGTCACCTTTAGCACTGGAGTATGAATGCACTTCAATGTCCCAAAGCATTTTGGCTTCTGATCACTTGAAGAGTACCACACTATCTTCCTGAAAGCCTTTGTCCTGGTTTCCTGGGGTGGCGACAACCTTAGCTTACATATTTACTTTAGTTTCAGGCACACCCCTGCTGGAGTTCCAGCTCCAGAATATTTTCCCAGAACAGGGCTCAGATAACAAACACTTCCCTCACTGGCATTTGACACTTGCTTGTGCCACCCTTGTGCACATTTCATCTTCCATCCTCAAATCCCTGGAATCTGCTCTTGTACTTATAACCTCTCATCTTATTTGCTACCAGTTGCAGACATTAGCTCTTTTTCCTTTTCTCCATGGCTCCAGATATCCAAGCTGCAGCATCATGTAGATAGCTAACCATAAACAAACCCTTGGGAATTCTCCAGTGTTTGTGATCTTCTTTGCAGCAGGAGGAACATATTTGTTATGCCTCCTTTTCAGCAAAGTTTGTTCAGTTTCCAGTGATTATTACATGGCCTTAAGCTTTGTAGGAGTTATTTAATATTATATTTTCCTTGCTAGCACATACCACAATGCTGCACTTATTATTTAAAGCTTTTCTGCTAAAAAGCCATTGTTCGTGAATCAGTTTGATAAGACTTGTATAAATACAGAGTTGTGACTTTGCGTGTGAGCTATTTAGCCTTTTTCATAAGAAATAACTCCTAGCTTTAAGACTTCCTCCCACCACACAAATCAATTTTTTTCAGTATTTCCTCACCAGGGAAGATGCCCCAAGGAATATTGGCTTGTCAATTAAGGTCATCTCAAGTATCTGATTTTTCTGAACACATAAAGTTATTAATCCCTGAGTAGCAGTGATATACTTTCTGATTTTGGCCCTCTTCCTCCACCCCCAAAAGCCTGTGACATTAGTCCCTGTCTGTGAGTCCTGAATTATCTACTGAAAATCTGTATAAACGTACTTCATATGATTTTACAATTCTAAGAGGATATATTTACAGACAGAACACTAAATGGCTAGGTTGCCCATATTTAATATGTCAAGGTGCCACCTGGCTCTTAGAAGTCTCCTTTGACAGGATGGATTGAGCCCTTTCTCCTGGCCAGAGATGATAATTTTCTTATCTGCTATAAAAACTTCTACAGTAATTTAATGATCTTGATGGTTTATTTCACCAGAGAAGACACTCATGTACACCTCAACCTCTTGAGTTATGTACCTTAGACGTGTTTTATAATGCCTATTTTAATGCAAATCTTCCAATAATTTTCACAGCCCCACCACATGCTTTCTTGTTTGGTAGGTTAACACCAGTGTGCAGTAGGTCTGCTCCCAAAGAAGCTGAGAGCTGAGGGGAACCCCAGCACTTGTCATGCCCTCACCACTGGGTACTGCCCTGCAGGACTGGATCATGGGGAGCAGATCTGGGGGATGTAACAGCACCCATCAACCGCTCCCGACATGGCAAATGAAAAAACACAGGGCCAGGGACCATCCAGGTCCTGCCATCAGGAGCAACAGGAGACAGAACCAGAGACGGCACTGGAGACGAGCTACAGCATATATCCAGGAGACAGGCTGCCCAGTCAGTCCATCCAGGTGACAGGGCTGGAAACCAGCATTGCTACAGCACTAGTAGGATAGGCACTGACTGCCCCAGGCTGAGCTGAAATGGGGTCCTGAGCTTTAGGCACAGTTGAGGGAATCCTGGGGGGAGGCTCAGCACCATGACAGGTAAGGGGACTGCTGAGACTAATGCCAATGACATTACTTGTGGTTTTGTTTTACTTAGTAGCCGGGTTTTCTAGGAAATAAGACTCTGAACACACCACTCACCATGTAGTATGCATGTTCATACCCACATCTCTCAATATCTTTCGAACTGGCTGGTGAATTTCAGCTAGAATTGGTAGTGACCACAAGCTTAATGAGATCACATAAGTCTATTGTATCACCCCAGCTGAGAGAAACGCTGTTGAGAGAGTGCAACCCTATTAGACACTCGAGAACCCACTGGAGACAGAGCTGTCCAAAGAAGAAACTTTACTCCTCTCTGGACATCAGCTTTGAAACACAAGTCTGTGGGAAACCACGTGCCCTTTGAGCTGGCATCCAAAGTGATGCATTTGGCGGGCACTTCAGTTTTCCCCCTCTGTACCTTGTTTGACAGCAGCTGACTGTGAATAGCCAGCTGGTCTGGTCAGCCCACATTGTTCTTGCTTTTCCCTTGAACATAAAGTTACATTCATTAATGTTTACAGTTAGTACTTTATGTACATTCGCTTGTGAGGAAAGGAATAGAAGTAGCAATAGCAACAGGTTTTACTGAGGTGTCAGGAAGAGCAAGCAATCTACACAGGCAATGCAGGAACCCAAAGGAGCAGCTACAGACCTTCACATTCAGACTGATGTTTGGCAAGGGAAGCAGTCCTTACCCGTTGCAGTTCCTTTCCAGAACTAAGCACACAATATGCTGTCCCTCACCACAGGAGTGTAAACAACATTATTGATGGTTTTTTAAAAAATCCATGAAGGATCAGGGCTGTATATGCAGAAAGACACACAAGCAATAGCAATGCGCCAGGGTACAGGAAGAGTGAAAAAGCAATGCTGCCCTCTTTTCTGTTGGGTCCCACGAGACTGGGTTTGTATCACAGAGAAGAACAATCCATTCAGTGTCCAGCTGGAATCTCAAATAACCATCTCATTTTTCTTTTCCAGTAACGTGGCCAGTTTTGTGCAAAGAAGTAGACACGGAGGTCCAGAGACAGCACAACTGTGAAACTCATATGAGGGCAATTTTAATTGGCAAAAAACAGAATTTTGAGGCTTCTTGAAGTAGGACTATGCTTGGGTATAGAAGTTGTGTCCCGAAGGGATTTCCAGGGACAGCTCTGTACCTCCTTCTCACTAGTATCATTATGTTTTGTTGAACATGTCTCATACTGGACAAACATGAGGTTTGAAGAGTGAAGGAAAATATTTTGCAAATGTACCCAAAATCCCATGACTGATGTGGTACAGTTTGGCTTGCCCTCAAAATGCGATTTTGTGCCCTGTACCATCAGCTTACAATGGTGATGATTTGTGCCTGCGAAGACATCTTCTTTATAGTTTTTAATATCTAATAACAGACTAAAAAATCCTTACTTGCCCTGGTACAGCGCCCTTCGCTACTCCTTGTCACTCAACTGCTGAACTCTTGGAAGCCTGCCAGGTCCCTGCCAGGTCCCTGCCAGCAGCTTCTTCTTGTGGAAGCAGAACCACACGACATGATTTGGTCCAGGAGGACACAGAGTTTTCATATTTTATTCTGCCGTCAGAAACAGAAACCTTCAAAGTGGGAAAATACTCCCCAACTGTGAGCTGGGTTGCTCAGGAGGTACCACTCCTATGGCTGCGTCAGGCGGATCAGGGTAGGAAAAAACTTTTTTTCTAGGCTGGGTGCACTGAAGAGGCGCCAGGGCCTCCCACCCACAATCCTCATTAAAGAAAAATAGCAACAGCACAAAGCCCAAGGATTGTTTACTTATTTGTAGTATCTCAGCAACGGCTACTCTCTATCATCTGTTTTTGCTTTGGTGAAAGAAGAAATGCCACATGCTGCCACACAAGTAGCTAACCTCCTGCTGCCGGTCGGAGCTGCCCATTATGTCCAGGCAGGACAGAGCATGGACTCTGCTCCCCAGCTGTTGGACGTGGTGCAGGAGGGAAGGGGTACAGACCAGGACTCACCAATTGCTCTCTTGTCCCCAGTAAATCAAGTGTGCACCCAAGAAAGTTCAGGCTTGTGACACAGGGTCAACCAACTAATTTTGGCTGATGCAAAAACTAACAAACAAATAAAATTCTGGAAATGCCCAGCTAGTTCATTTCAACATTTCCAGAAGGAAAGCATTGAATTTTAGAAGACTTGATTCATGAGGCAACTTAGTGGCTTTCACAATGCAAAGGAGAAAGAGATAGTTGCATGTCCCTCCCCTGGTCCCTCCCCTGGTGTTTTGGTGCCTACAGCACTTGTCTGAGAGGGTAATTAATTACTTTAGTAACTTCCTATAATAAGAATAAAGATTCAGGTAGAAATACTAAGGCAACAAAGATGATCCGAGGAACATCTCCCCTGTGAGGACAGGCTGAGATAATTGGGTTTGTTCAGCCTAAGGAAGAGAAGGCTCCAAAGCTCTGGGAAGACCTTATAGCAGCCTTCCAGTACCCAAAGGGGGTCTACAGGAAGGATGGAGAGGGATTCTTTATCAGGGATTGCAGTGGTAGGACAAAGGGTAATGATTTTAAGCTGAATGAGGGGAGATTTAAATTAGATATTAGGAAGAATTTTTTTATTGTGCAGGTGGTGAGACACTGGAACAGGTTGCCTAGAGAAATTGTGGAAGTCCCATCCCTGATGACTATTGACAGCTCCACTCCAGAACATCTTTCTGACTGTTGAGACAAGCTGATGAGAAGCAAAGAGCCCAAATTCCATGTTGTTCTCTGCAGCAGAGACACAAGGAGGAGTGTTGAATTGTGTTTCCTCAGTAAATATTGCAATAAATGAACTTTATTGATTAAGGATCTAGGCTCAGGGTACAACGTCAAGGTTTTTAAACTCACTTGATAAATCTAGCCTTTAATTTCCAGATTCCTTTACGTTAAAGATCTAAATAACCAAACCATGGTGCAGAAAAAATATCAATTAAAAAAGTTCAAATGTTGAATTTTAAAATATATATGTTTAGGAAGCTGTACTGCAAATTAGCAGAGGCAAGGACTGGCACTGTATGAAGCAATATGAGGCAACTCTTTTTCAGTCAAACAGTGGTAAAACCTCAATCGGTACTTCTGCCTGTAAGGGAGAGTCTGCCAAACTGGTGAAGGAAACCAGAGTCATCAAAAGGAGGCAGGAGACCACTATCTCATGCTAGGTAAAGTCATCAGGAGAGAATGCCAGCACAGTGATAAAGCTGTGCTTGGTAGCAGCTGTTGCTACAAGATAAAAAGGGGAAGTAGTACATGGACATCCATCTATTTGCTCACCATACAGACTTTCGGTGACACGAGTGTCCCTATGGCCGGCACTGGATAGACACAGGGAGACAGGCAATCCTGGCCTGAGGATCTGCAGCTATGACAAGAAGATATGGCAGATCCTGGGTAATGAAACAGAAAAGATGTCATCCCATTCATGTAAGATTTCTTGCCATCTAGCATTTCAGTTAGTCCCTAGCTCAGGCAGGGACTGAGTCTAGAATGCCTGAACATCAGAGCTCTAACCATGTGGCCACATGTTGGGAAGAGTCAGAGAAAGAGCAGAACAGCAAGAATGAATGAACTGAGTCCCAGTCCATCCAAAGGCAAGTTCTCCACTGCTTCACACTCCATCACGTAACTTGCTTACATGGTCCTTTGTCCTTTGTACCTGCCACCTTTGGTTAAAGGACTGCCCTGATCCCAGTGGAAAAAGCTCTGCATGCACTGGCTTAACAGAATGATGGAGAAGAGCACAGCAGGAATTATTCCCGAGAGCTGGAAGCAATACTTATAAAATCAATGTAATGCAACTTGCTAGAATACAAACAGCTTTGAAGACCACTCTGAACAAAGAAGTGCTTATGCTCTTCCACTTTCAAGTCTACTTGTAATTCTGATCCTGCAGCAAAGGGGAGCCTTTAAGTGAAAACAAAGATACCATCTGGAGATACATGAGTTCCTCCTGCAACCCAAGGAGAGAACATGAATTTATGTGATTATTTTGCAGTGGCTGAGAACACTGTGGTGTCAATTTTCAATCATAGTTCTAAAGGCACACTTTAAGGAACATCATGGCCAAAACCGACACTGTTGAGGCACTGGAACAGGTTGCCCAAGGAAGTTGCGGATGTCTCCTCCCTGGCAGTGTTCAAGGCCAGGTTGGATAGGGCCTTGGGCAGTCTGATCTAGTGGGAAGTATCCCTGCCCACAGCAAGAAGGGTGGAACTAGATGATCTTTAAGGTCTCTTCCAACCCAATCCATACTGTGATTCTATAATTCTGACTTTATGAAAATGATTTGGCAACACATATAACCCCCTGCTTACTAGTTTTTCTCATACAATATAGGTATGGAAGCTAAGTACTCAATCTCAGGTGGCCTTTGGTTCTGAAAATCCTAGGCGATCCATGCCCTTCCCTAGCAGGCTGGAAAAGATGCTGAACATTCCTCGCTTTTTTGCATTTTCCAAGCAAACTTGGAAAAAAAAAAACAAACCAAAAATGTTTGGTGCCCTTGCAGCCCCAAGTGCTGAACTTGTCTTTTTGAAATACTATGTCAACAGCTCTTCACTAGCAGGCCCATTATTTTTATTAGCTCTGGTTTTCTGGCTAGTGTTGACAGATTAATTTACAGTAACAGTGAGAGTCACCTTTACTCACTATACCAGAAAGTGCAACCTGCGCTGTACACGAATGCTGCACTCTTGAGGGCAGGGATGCTGGAGAGTGAGCGAGAGGCACTACCTTGCAGCTCTGTGCAGGTGCCTAGGGACTTGCATAAAAGAATGATCTTTTGGTGAAATAATTTTTGCCAGTGTATGTGACTTAAGCAGGAATGGTTGCAATTATTTCTTACCGTGCTTGTTAGAAAGGGTATATGGGAAGATTAGCCTCAAAAACATCACTCTTGGACATGTTCTTCCTATTGGGATTATGCCACAATTTTTCTCTTTTCAATTGTTTTTACTTTCCCCCCGCCTCCCTTTCAATGCATCAAAAATTATTGTGAGAAATTTCCCTTGGAAATATTACAGATAGTGCAAAGCAGATCCCAGAAATACGTTTTGTGGGATACACTTAAAGAACTTGTTCCTTTCCTCTCCTGCCATAGTGCTGCAACTGAAAGTCTCAGGCTAGGTGGATGTCACACAGATGGTGAAGACAGATTCTCTACTACAGCCATCAGAAAGCTGATGGAGAGCATATACATTGGAGAAGTAGGAGGAATTCAGAGCCAGAGAGATAAATGCTGCCAAGAAACAAATTATGACAGCAAGGGCACAGATCAGCAGACCTTGTGTAACAGGAAAACTAAAAACATCACAATGTATCTCTGTTTCCATAGTCCTGATGGGTTTTTTTGAGGGAGGGGTTGGTGTTTTTTTTTTTTTTTTTTTTTAATAGGACCGCCATATAAAACAAGTGAATTAATGGTATTCTAATACTAGAAATATCAGACATCAAAATCTTTGAATTCTTACAGTCTCCTAGTATAAATTGATCACATGCTGGCACTGCTTATCCAGCCCAAGGAAGCACCAAGGAAGGATCAGACATAAGGACCTTCTCTTCTTTCAGCACTGGTGGATGTTGTCTCACCAGACTACAGCCCTCTGACTCAGATATCCTGTTTTGTCTACGTGGCCATTACAGATTCAGAAGATGTGCCTCTGATATTGTACCATACTGGAGTTTAGGATGGTCTTGTGAGTTTGTAGTACCCTCTTTTTCCAGGCTAACCTTCACTTTTGCTTTTACTCACTTGTATGTTTAGTCTGTAAACCCTTCAGTAAAAGATTTTTTAAAAGCTTTGGGATCTTTTTGCTATACAAATTCCACATACTTTTGTTTAAAACTGCTCTGTCACCAATCTGTTCTCATCCACCAGCTCTTTAGAAGTCTTTACAGCACTCCTGCATCCCATTGGCTCAGCTGTAGCTCAAGATCTCAGAAACTGTCAGAATTTCCCACCAGCTTGTAGGTCCATGGAGTAAATCAGAGAGAAAGCAAATGGGAGAAGCACAAAACTTTTCAGAGATAGATTAGAAAAAGCAAATTTAGTTTTCTCTGTTTTCTAACACAGATTTCTATGCATGTATATGCACACACTTACAGAGTCAGAAAGGGCTGCCACTGACATATAGAACTTCTCAGTCATTTAGACAATCCTCTCTACAACATATTTGTTCTGAATTTATGTATTTAGCTTCCATGAAAAGTTTGTTTTGGTGATTAGGATGCCAGATAAGGCTTAAGGAAGCCATATTCAGCTAACATGATATAATACTTATTTCCTCTTTTAGTTGGTACTGTATAAATGTCAGATCTTCTGGAGTAATTGTGAAGATAAATATAGTGAGAGAGTAAAGTATTTAAATACTAAAGCAATGATAAGCAGGAAAAAATTATATGAAGCCAATTTCCTTTTCTTATTATTTGGCATTAATGATGCTCTTTTCAAAGGATGTATTGAAAATCAGGACTTCATTACGATTAGAAGTGAGAATGAATACAGCAAAACAGAGCCTATCAAAATAAGTATTACACAATTCAGCTACTTCCTTTTACTGTATCTGAAAAACAGGGAATCAGATTTTCTTTAAATCATTACCCTACTATTAGTAAGCCCTATGTAAGTCATACAGTGGGTCCTACCTACACTAGCTTTTACCATCAAGTACAGCTTGCCAGTAGCTTCCAAGTTATACTGGAAAAATTAAAGAACAGCTCACAGAACTGCTTTTCTTTTCATGTTGAAGATAGTTCATGCTTTTAAAGTCTGAAACATCACTGACTTTTATGTAATCTCTATAGGTTTTGTAGAAGGACTGTGGGTCAGATGGGATCCTTGTGTCAGCTAAGGATCTTCTGTGCCTCAGTTATATGGGAATGAATGGAGAAGAGCTGGTTGCAAGAGAGTTTCAGTAATCTTCTCCTTGAAAACCAGGCTACTTTAATATATTTTAACATAGGCAGAGGCAAACTGAGGGCCACTTTAAACCATGTCACTTGTGAAAGTAGTATATGGGAAATCAGTTTTAGATGGAAAAGGCAAGACTTTGATGTTGTGTAGTAGTGTCACGAAGGTAGGAAGGTTTGGTGTAATGGTATGTTATGTATAAAAGCTGATGCAGAGCCTGCCTGGCCTTGTAAAGGTGGAGGGCTGCTTTGCTGCCCTATTTCACTGTTGTAGCTCTGGTGGTGGTGGGGGGGGGGAGGTTGTCTCAAAATTTCTGCAGCCAGGGCACAGAGACGTTCCCACAGCCTCCTTTGCACTGCTGTAACTCAATCACTGTGTGATAGCAACAGACAAAGGCAGAGACAGAGACAATGAATCAGAAAAACCCTTTCAACCTCTTCTACACTTTCTCTCTTGCTCACAGCACAGCCAAAAGAATGCCAGAGAGATGGAGGTAAACACACGTCAGCACGCCAGCACAGGAGGATACCCCCTTGCTTTTGAGACTGTCTATAGTGGAGGTGAAGGCAATAACAGAGCTGTCTTGTGCAAGTCACCAGCCATTACAGTTTCAGTGCAAAACCACTTCCAGTAGTCCAAGACCCACTGTGCCAAAGGGCATAATAAAATCAAATAAGCATTGTCCACTCTCAGACAAACAGCAGGCCAAGCACGGTCTGCCGCTGGTCCCACTGTCATCCCATTGCTTCTGTGTGAGAGCCTGGGGCAAAGCGTGAGAAGGTCCGTAGACACCCTCTGAGCAGAGCACCCCATCATGCTGCTACCAGATTGTCCCTGGGCTGCTGTTGAACTACTCATGCTCCCATGGATGTCCGTAGTGGATTGACTGGTTTGACAGCCTCAGAGAGATGGCTCCGGCTAGGTTGAGTCCTCTTAAAGCTATCAGAAGCATTTGCAGAGGGTTTGAAGCTGCCTTACAGTGGGAATGTGCTGATGGTGGGAGACTCCAATTTGAGCAAAGTGCATTAGACCCAAAACGTTTTTTTTTTGTTGCTGATCTCATGACTAGTCTTGTGTGGGAGAAACATTTACCATCCCATCAGTCTGATACACGTTCAAATGCTACGTTGAAAGTCAGAGCAGAAGACTATGACAGAACAGCAGTTTTGTCTACAGCCAGGGTGAGACCCATAGTTCTGCTATGGGGCAGGTTAGAATGTAGTCTGGCAGTCTTATAATACCTGTTCAGGAGTCTCACTCTCTCAGTCAACAAGCCCAAACAGCCAAAAGAAAGTTTTCAGGGAGCCAGAGAGCTGGTGTTAATCACTTCCCTTCTCAGTAACAGTGTGACGCATGTCAGGAACTCTCTGGCTCTACTTTCAGTAATCCTTTCAGTACCCTTCCTTTTATTGCTGGTGGAAAAGAGCTTGCTCTGGTCTCTTGTACCATGCTTCCACCTCTGTGACACTGCTGTTGTGCCTCAGGCAACAAGGGAAGAGGATACAGTTCTGCTTGGTAGTTTATTTAAGCTTTGAATCTGCATTCCTTTGCTGAATGCATCCGTTCAGATATGATATTATTGCCTTCAGATATTTATTCTCTTTATTAGACTTTGTATTTGTTCCAGAATAACATGGTGATTTGGAGCTTCATCTAAAGGAGAGCAGCGTGACAAGAAGCATAACAGCCTTCATTCAGATAAGTACTCCAGTCTCTGTAGCAGGTCTAAATAAACCAAACCAGAAACGTGCAGGAACAGAAAAGTTTCAAGGAGTGAGAGCAGCTGGGAAAGACTGCAAGAATCTGACTTCTTGACCAAATTTACATTGCTGCTTTTTTTCCATCCAATCAGTTCCATGTTGCTCTTCATCCCTGCTTGTTTTCAAGCACTGGGGGCACAAGCCCTGGCTTCAGGGGCTCAGAGGGCTGAGCTTTTTGGCTCTCTGAGCTTCTCTTTGCTTCTGGCAGGGTCAGAAGACAGTGTAGCAGTTACTATAAATTCTGCCTACACATAATTGACTGAGGGATTCAAATGTCAATGGCAATTCATGTCCTCCTCTCAGATGTCGTTATAGTCCCTAAAAAAAAAAATCACGATCTTCTTTATTACACAGGGAACATGAAAAAACCCCAACTCCCATATTTTTACAAGAGGCCATTATTCATCACAGTCATGTATCTCATGTGTCTTCACTCTTAACACAATTATGTTAAGGGATATTTTGTTTATAAGTAACACAAAAGAAAAACTGAAATGTATGACTTACACTTTTATTTGTAATTGTACTAATTGTCTTGTTCCTTTAAAAACTGTGAGTCATGGCAACATAGCTGCTCTGCTCTGTCTAGTAAGCCTTAGCTCTGGGCTAATGTTATGAGGGGCATTTTTCAAGCCCATTACAAATATCTCATGAGTTGTGACACAAACATTTTACCTACCTGCTGTGATCCACTGAGAGACTCTAAATGTGGAGACTTATTTGTGCTTTAAAACACACCTAATCTCTTTCTTACAAGGAATCCATGACATATTTCACCTTGGTTGCAGTAGTCACACATAGACGAGGACAAATTTTTTAAGCAGCACCAGGGCTCTTCTATAAAATTCTAAAAAGCCTCTGCCCTGTACTTCAGGCACTCAGTTACTCATGTGGCTTGCAGCCTGTCAAAGGCATTTGTTAAGAAATGAAAACTTGACTTAGTATTTTAGTATCTCAGTGTTAATTAATGAATAATATTTCATTACTTAATGCAAAAAATCTTTTCAACAGATACTTTCCCATTTGATACTAGACCATGAATTTGTGGTAAGAGCTCATAGTGCTCGAGGAGGCTGCGGAACAAGCACAAGGCTTATGGTCCCTGACTTTGTTAGAGACCAAGGACAAGGGCTGACTTCCCAAAGCATTTACTGGGCACTAAATGAAAATCTAAGTTCATGGATAGACCTAATAGGTCTAGTAAAGAGAGTTTAGTTATCTGGGAATTTAAGCCATATAAGCTAGGCAAATCTCAAGGATTCATAGAAATTTCAGTAGTTGTGCCTGTAAAACAGTGCAGGGACTTACACTAAAGGTGCTGGAGGCAAGAAGTACATTTTTCAGTGGACGTCTGCGCACAGAGTCTCATGGGCTCAGGAAAAGCTTCCCGTGGTTGGTGAGCACATGGGTGTAGTGGGAGTAGGATGCTGTAATTAAAAAGCTAAAGCCAAAAGTACAGCACTGAAACATTGCAGCTGACACTTAGAGCTCAGCTGATAAAAAGAATAAGTTAGTGAGTGAGGTTAAATAGTGACCAGAACTCATAAACATTTCTGTGCCAGATATGATGGTGAAAATGAAAAACATGCTACCTTGAGTGTGATTCTAGAATTATTAACATAATTCTACATTTTAAGAACATGGTAGGTCTCATATCAGACCAGTATGTGGCTCATCCCAGTCAATACGCTACCTTAAAAACCAGTCAGCACTAGACACTTGTTCAGAAAACCTTGACTTACACAGGCAGGCAGATTTGTGCTCCTCGCCAACAGGTTGGTTCCTTATCACCAACATTTTGAGCCATTTAAATGCTGAAGCACCAGGTTTAATGTCACCTTTGGATTTTTTCAGAGTTATCTTTTATAATGCCTTTTATTTTTATTCTTCAAACAGCTGTCTAATATTTTTTTTCAAACTTTAACTCTCCCAGAAACAATTTGAGTTTTCTTTCTCAGAGGCACATCGAACAGATATTTTTACTGAGGCCCTGCAGAAGGTACTTGGGTCTTCTTTCTTGTGGTTACAATAACTGGAGTATTTCTTGGTTGCTAGGTAAGAATGACAACTTGCTATGCCTTTCCTGTGCCACTACTTTACAATTATCCCAAGAAAACATCAAACCCACTGATTTAAGAAGAGAGAATTTTGGAGAACTCTCTTAATCTCACCACATTGCACAATAACTCTTCATGGATTCTAGCTTTTACTTCACTCTGCTTTTTTTTTATTATTTGTAGCCGGATTTTCTGTAAGAATAACCATATGTAGAATTTTTCTGTTTGATACTTTCTCTTTTGGTTAAAATTACTTCAGTTCTGGAATATTATTCACCTGTTGATTCAGACTGAGGCAGATCCATGCGGTCGTCTGATATGCAAAGATCATTGCCCAGTGTCTTGGCACCCGGTTACTGCAATTGATTAAATGTTGGATGTTTCCTCTTCTGACCCCTCCTACTTATGCTTCTGAAAGGGCCTGTGTTTTCAGAACAATGATTATAGGAAGTGTATCATGGTACCCACAAAAAGGAGTCCTACAGGTAGAATTTGGCTAGACTAAATGCAGCAAATAAGAATGGGAGCATATTAGAGCTTTAATCACACTTTCCTTGCCATTAGGAGGAAAGATGGGACCATTTAATGATAAGGATAAAGGTAGCCCAAATGAAAACAATAAAATGTAATGCGTTTTGGCTTTCAGAAGAATGTGATGTGCACATACCAAAAAGCATTAAAGGAGACTGGGGAAGATCTTAGGAATTATTTTTAATGTGCAGCCAGCTATGCATTGAATTATGTTACCTGGGGAAACTGAGGAATCTCCATCGTTCGAGATCTTAAGGAGGAGTTTCCATAAACATGCCTGGAATAGTTTAGATAGAAATGGTCTTTCCTTGAGGCCCAGTCAGAAAATCTCTTCAAGCTCTATAATCTGTCTGTTGTTTAAAGGTCTGCTTATGATTCTCTTGCGATGCCACAATTGCAAATGGGTCTGTTTCCCTGCTTGCTACTTGCTTGGAAACTGCTTAATTTGAAACAAATCCTCTCTGTTACTGTTGTCACAAGAAACTCTTACAATGACTGTACTGTTTCCTAACTTGGACCCTGGATTGTTCCATATACAAAACGTATTGCTATAAAATTATTTTTCGGTGTAACAGGTCATGATAACACCTATTTGTGATTCTTTTCTTTCTGTTAATCTCTGATACTGAACTAGCCCCATCTCTTTGAGAGCTGGCTTACTGCTTTCTATTCTTCACAAAACTTGGCTTACTTTGTACACCAGTATACTTGGCCTTTGAAAATTGGCTTGCAGTTAGCAGACAGAAGCAGGGTCAGAATTAGTTCAAAATAAATTAATAGTCAGAAGTTCTAACTTGCTAAGCTGCATGCAATCCACCCTTCAAAGGATATTCACCAATTGCTGTAATTGCTCTCTTCAAGGGCTTCAAAAAAATCTTTGGACATGTTAATTAATGCTGTTTTAGATATATGTTAAGGTATTTGACCTGAGAGTTTAATTCTACAGTTTAATTCCATAATGATTGTAAATGGTAGGACTGCTGCATATATAAAAGAACATTAGTGTGAATTTAGCTAGCTGTTGGCAGTTTAACAGTGACTAACAGATATTAAATAAGCATGAAATACTAGTGTTGAATGACACTTTTATAGGGACAAGGGTTGGAAGATGAAGGCAGGAGAAAATATTGCAACCATCCATTGTGACCTCCCTTTTCCCCCAGATTTTACAGTCTTTGCACAACTTTCCCAGCATCAGGGTAAGTCTGGGATGGTAGAAGGGCCTTGTTCTTGCAAGCTTGTATGGTACATAATAAACTCAGTGGAATTTGAACTCCTTGAGATATGCTGATATCTCTTGCTGATGTCACATCTCTTGCTGATGTCACTGGCACCAGGTTTTCCTCAAAGATCTGAATTCTTCAGCCACTCAAAGTTAATTGCATCTTCCCATATTTACAGTGTCAAGGCAGAGGTGTGTGAATTCTACCTCTTCCCCTGCCAGCTTTTTCTTTTTTTTTAAAAAGTGTATGCCAAAAGAAACCAATTGCCTAGAGAGAAGAAAAGAAAACAAGTTGAACCTTTTATTATTATTATTCAAAAGTATCTCTTTGTTTTAGGAACAAAAATGGTGGCAAGTCATGGCTTTTGACCCCATGGAGTCTATATAAATTTCTGCTACTAAAGGGCAAACATCATTGATTTGACTGACTTGTTCAAAACAGGTCAGGAAGCTAAAGCTTGTTGTGTCAATTCTCATCGTATACCGATGTGACAGATTTTATGAATAAAATATGTGCAGTTGCTGTCTGGGAGGCTGCCACATCTTAGCTACCCCAAACCCTCTGCCCTTGAAGAGCAAAGCTTTGAAAAACTAGGACCATGTTTCAATACAAGCTGTACAATATGCTTTTCAATGAAGTATAATATATTGTTTTCAGCTTAATAACTTTCTTCTCCCTTCCTCCCATTGCTCCCCTGCTTAGGAAAAAGAAAGAGCGATGCCATCTTAAACTAAAGCACACTTCAGTCGGTCTCCCTGTGTGTGCTCTGTGCCAGCAGCCACAGCATTTCTTTCATCTTGGCTTCAAAGTGGTGCTGAGAGGGGGAGGGAGGCATCTAATGAAAGACGGGAAAACAAACAAACAAACAAACAAACAAACAAAAAAACAAACACAAAATGGGGAAGGAAATGAAAAATAGCAGTCTACCTTTCAAATCTGAGGGTTGCCTACAGACACGATCTGCAGTGGATGTTGCACTCAGCTTTAGCCCCCTGTATATTTTTTTTTTGTTATTGCCACTTCCCATGCTGGGAAGATTCTTGTCATCCCTCACATATTTTATCTGCAGAAAAGGCTGCCCTGCCCTGTGCTTGGTGATTGAGGCTGTGCCCCTGGTGTGCCACACTATCAGTAGTTCCCAAGGCTGCCTAGCCTGGGAAAAGCTGCATGGAAATGGTCCAAAATCAGCATTACATGCATTATTGTTCTTACTCTCTCTGATTAGAGTGCACACAATGAAAACAACAGCAACAGCCTCATTTTCTAGCCCTCCTCCCAACACAAGGCTGTTCTTAGACTGTTTTTCTTTCTTGGAGTCTTCATAGAAATTAACTGCTTCTGTGCTGGTAGGTCCCAGGCTTCCCAGCTGCTTCTCTGGGGGAAAGCCCTAGGAGCTTAGTCCAGCTGGGAGTAACATTTTCAAAAGTGTCTAGATAACCTGTGAACAGAAATTCTTATTTTTTTTAAAAAAAAAGTAGGTCTAGATATAGGCTGGTTTGTGTACCACTGGAAGTGCACCACTTGGATACTGTGGTAATATGCATGGCAAAAAAACCTCCATAAACCAAAACAGAATAGGGTGAAATATATTTGGGCATTTGTCCCTTGAATGCTCAATGTGCTGTACTAAATGCTGGACAGAACACACACAATGTGCTAGCGCTGAGCCACAGCACTTGGTTCTTCCCAAGCCTAATCATGATCACATTTTCACTTACTCTGCAGTCAAAGTGATCTTGTTGTCCTAGCTAAAACACATCAGATTGGATGGAGGATACCCACACCAGAACCACAATCTGCCCTAGTGGCTAGGCAGTCATTTGGCAGGTAGTAGCTTAAATTTCTTGAGGTCATGAAGTTTGGATGTTTCATATGCTGGCATAGCCAGTTTGAGGTGGAGTAAAGCTGAGTGTTATTACTCACTCCGAAGAAATGTTATCCAGCACTCATCCCAGGCACATGGGAGTGCCTCTTCTGAGGCACTGAGTGAGACTGACCCTTCTTCTTCGCATTTCATGTTCTCTGAAATCTATTATGTGGCACGTAAAAGAAAGGAGGAAATGCTTTTTCTTCCTGCTTGAGAAATTGGATTGTGTCCCAGAGTGGCAAGTACCTGTACCTTGAATGTGTACGAGTATTTAGTAGAACATGAACTCATAAGATTTCTTCAGAAGAGAACAGTAGATAGCCCTAGGTGCTAAACATGAGAGAAGGCAAATGACAGGAAGGACTGAAAGTGATTTTTTTTTCACATAAAATTACAATAAAGTATGTTCTTTGTTCAGGTGTAACAGATTGCTACTCTTTTTAATATTTTTAAAAACAGATACACATCTCTCTTCAGGACAGTATTGGGAACACATGTGGGAACATATACTGTAGGTATATAGACATATATACTGTAGACATATACTGCAGGCGATATTTTGTTTTAGGATCCTTTTCTGACTTTTTTCCTGTCTCCCAGCTGTATTGCAGAAGGGCACTCCTGATGCTTTAACAGAACAGAATCACAGAATTATATTGGTTGGAAAAGACCTTTAGGATTAAGTACAACTGTAACCCAGACACTGCCAAGTTCACCACAAAACCACGTCCCTAAGCAGCTTATCTACACATCTTTTAAATACCTCCTGGGATGATGACTCAACCACTTCCCTGGGCAGTATGTTCCAATTCCTAACAACCCTTTCAGTGAAGCAGCATTGCCTAATAACTAGCCTAAAAATCCCCTGGCTCAACTTCAGGCCACTTCCTCTTGTCCTACTCCTTGTTACTTGAGAGAAGAGACCAACACTGGTGTTGTTATACCCACATTGCTACAACCTCCTTTCAGGTAGTTGTAGAGAGCAATAGTCTCCCCTCAGCCTCCTTTTCTCCAGGCTAAACAGCCCCAGTTCCTTCAGCCGCTCCTCATGAAACTTGTGCTCCAGCCCCTCCACCAGCTTTGTTGCATTATTTCCTTCTTCACAGAAAGTGGTAATAGCTGCACTGGATGCCTCTGCACCCACGACCCGTGAGAGTCCCAAGCATCACTTGCTTTCAGTGGGGGTTAACGACAGATTTTTTTAATTGCTATTCATCTGATGAAAGACAAGTGTTTACTTTAAAACCACTTTCAGACCAGAGGAAAAAGCCCTTTGAAATTTGAATTTCTGCAACATGAAGAAAAAGGAAAAGCTCTCCAGTCAGTACTAGATCTAGTATTCTTAAGAGGGACTAAACTGAACCATGGAAAACAAAAATGTAAAGTTGCATAGTTCTGTTATCACTTGCTCAGTGTCACAGTGGTTAAATATGCAAGTTTTTTCTAACTTTTGCCAGTCCAACCTGGAATTTCAGAATCTATCCAGCAATATTTTTCTGTCTTGTGCATCACTTGTGGTAAAAAACGTGAGAAGAAAGTCAGTTCACTATTTTTCTAAGACTATACAGCACAATGCAGGAAAATATTTTGTTTATTCTTCAAGAATTCTAATGGGATCATATTCCTCAGAAAAAATGAAATTTGCTTTTTTCATGCTAACAAAGTCCTTATGGTCCAAAGGCAAAGCTGGACAAAAATCTACTCAGCTGACTACTCTGTCTTTGGGCAGGACTGACCCTTTGGTTATCTCTCATGTCATAATTCTTTTAACTCTTGGGGTTTACATGAAGAAAAAAAATTAAGAGATGACTGTAAGAAATCATTTTAATCAGCTTCCATGAACTTTTCCATGTTTTAGAAACAACTTTTGTTACTTAGTATGTGAACTTAAATACATCTGTGATGGGACTTCTGTATCAAAAACATTTCCTCTAATAAAAACCTGGAAATTGGCTGTCATTACTCTTGCTTCTTTTTCTTCCCAAATCAAATAGTTGTGCCAGCTGCTTGTTTTGTTTAGCAGTCTCAGTCACAGAGATATCATGGCTAATCACGATATCATACTCTAATGTTCACTGGAAGGAAATCTCAAATTGTTCTTGAGAATGTAAATAATAGGCTTATTATAAATCTGCTTAAGCAGGGGCACTAGTTCTTGAAGGCAGGATGAATACAACTCCTACGGAGCAGTGAAAAAGAAAACTATCCAAATATTTTTGACATACTCTGTAAAGAGATCATTGCAGGAGACTAGTCTTTGCAAATGTCTGAATTTTCTCTGCTCTTATTAGTTTATTTGAATATCGAATTCTTTTTTACTAGTTTAAAAAAATTCAGAATGTAAAGGGAACTAGCAAAACTTATCCCTGTATTCTTTGCTGAAATGACCGGCATGAACTGAAATTCTTGTTTTCACCTGTGAGCTGGGCAAAGACATAGGAGTGGTGTTGTGCCCTGCATGGGGCCCAAGACCACATGTTCATGCCTATATTGCAGGGGTGATATGTATGAATCAAGAAGTAAGAAGCCAAATCTTGTGTGAAATGCTGTAATTACCAGCTTGGACAAGCCATTAACCTCAACAAAAGCTGGATAGAGATTGGTCCTAAAGTTATTTTGAAAAAGAAGCACTTCAAAAATTGCCAGCTTACATCTACCTAGACCAAAGCTATTTCTAAACCTAAATCAGGACATAACAGCTTCACTTGGGTTTTTTGGGGATGAGTTACCATCACAGACAAATATCTGACTAAATAAACAAACATGCTTTGTGGCCCAAAAGAAGCTCCCTTGGCAGCAATTTGGAGTTTCACTGGAATCCATAGCAACTAGCTGTGACATAGATGTCATCTGGGCTGAACTTGTCATGCAAAACCGGAGGGAGTGCCAGCAGCAGCCAGGGGAGGCTGTGGGGCTGCTGGGCTGGTTCCCCCATCACCTCCAGGGCAAGCAGGGTGGCTGTGGCCACAGGCTCCCTGTTTTGGGGTGACAGCAAATCAGCGATGAAGTACTGAAGCGTGCCTGCATGTCACCCGGAGCCATGACCTCACGTGTGCTAAAAGCCATCCTTTCATCGGGGCTCTTCCTCCTGACCTTGAGGGAAGCACAGCTACCTGACTGTTGTCTGTTCTTCATTCCACAACAGCCAAGGAGTTCTTCGCATTTATTCTGCTCAAGTACAACAAGATGGGACGAATCCCAGCAGTAAACAGACTAGAAGGCACTTTTCTTTCTTTCTTAATATTTTATTTATGGGGAAGAGGCCACATGAATAATTGAAGATGCCTGTTTGCACCCGCTGCAATCTGTGAGTGGTTTGAAATGTAAACATGTAAACTCACAACTGGAGCTTGAGAAACACACTTGCTGAAGAGCCACAGGCCATTTATCTGTCTGTCAGCCTCACCTTCCCCGCGACCCCCTCCTCCTCTCACGCATGGGCAGCCCAGATACAGGGTGTTATTATCCTATATGACGTTGCTGCAAGTTTCCATGGAAAAATTAATGCTGAGGAGAATGGAAACACGCACATGACATGAGGTAAACTTATGTTGCATTTTAGAGAGTAAGAAGCATATGGTATTTCAGACTGCTGTTTGTTTTTTTTTTTTCCCTTTGTGTGACATACAAATTGAGATCAGCTGGGACTCCAACAGTGGTGCATTTACAGACACTGAAAGTCTGTGCAGAAATATATGACAGAAACAGCAGACAAAAGGTCAGTAGGGAGAAGTAAAGAGTGGGGAGGCCTGGAAGGGTATGTTGGACAATTCTACTTGCATAGATATGGTAAGCTATAACAGGAGACAGAAGTATCGCTTCATAAGATGCCATAAAACCAGAAATAACATAAAATTCCAGGATTCTTTAAGAAGCAGCAAGGTACTCAAAATCTTTTAAATCTGATTGTAGTGTGTACAGGTCAGCCACTGAATGAATCAGATTCTTAACACAGTTCTTGATCTGGTGTGATTCTGAACACAGGTGCAACCTCAGGATGCGGTGCAATGAATAAATTCCTCTAAATATTAAAGAAAGATTAACCTTCAAAAAGTCTGACATCCTAAATCCTTCAAGCACATGGGAGACACCTTTTCACCCTCTTCAATTCTAGGATCAGGGTGAGATTATGAGTTCTTGTTTAGACATATTTGACTAAAAATAAAGAAATTGAGAAAATGTCAGAAGTATTTTCCATTGCCATGATGGTGAAGTAAAATAGCAAAGTAGACACACTGAGACCCTGGTAGAGTTATATGGGGGACTGTTCTGAATATACAGAGGAAACTTTGAAGACATCTTTGGGACAGGTAGAAATATTCAAAGACAGTCTTCATTGCGTTGTTCTCTTTGTACAAAAGTGGAATGAGGGAATAGGATTTTGTAGAAATTGCTGTTAAAGTCTACTTGGTTGAACCACATCAAGAAACATATCCTACCGGCAGTTTAAAAAACATACATTGTTTTTAAAAAATGAGGTGGCAAGCCAGCAACAGCATTATATTAAGGATAAAGTTGATACAGAAAAAGATGTCTGATGTGGATTTCTCACCAGCTTTGCACTGTTGTCACATTGTTTGGCTTCAGTGGACCCACACAGATTAATTGCCTTTGTCAGTCAGATCCTGGGAAAGAGTCTTGGAGGCAGATTGGTACTCTGTAGGCGTGTCAAATGTGAGGTTATTTGATTAGGGTCTTAGCTGGGAGCAAATCTATAATATTTTGAGTTGCTTGGCTGTGCAGTGACAGAGAGTATTAAGAATTTCCATGTGTGCAGGTTCTGCCTCCCTTTTCTCTGTGCATCTAAAGGCCCCCCTCCAAAATGTGTGCATAGCTCCTGTCAAAGTCAGTGGGAGTTAAGTGAAAGAATCAGAGGATGATGAGATCAAGGCGCACTTAAGTTTTCATCAGTTGTGAGAATTGTCTCACTGCATTGTTAATTTGCAGAGCATTGGTTTCTGCAACTCAAAGCTTTTATATTATTGACAATAATGCCTAAGATTTTTTTTCTTGAGCTTTCCTGAGTTAGGTCATGAATCACTTATATCTAAATTTAGTCTGGGTATGACTGCTCTAATATTTTCTCTTATTTCATATTCAACTCTCTTCTGTCTCCTGGCTTCATTTCAGATGAAGAAAGTAAATATTTTCTCTGCAAGTTACTTCATTTTTTTGTCTATGATATTATAGCAAATGTCAGCTGATCTTATGTAATACAGAGCTGAAGACAGAGTTATCCTTCCTTTCACAAATAAACAGATTTATATAACATAGGTTCATGGTCAAAATAAGTGTTTTTAGAGCTATTAAAGCAGTTAAAACAGTACTCTGCTGATGAGAAAGTCTGCCTCTTTTCCTGGTGGTCTCTTGTTTCTCCTCCACTTGCATTTGATCTCTGTAACACTGACCGTTTTGCTGGTAACAAAGTCATCATTCACTTATTATTTAGCAAGTCTGAGCACATTTTATGCTTCACAGCTGATTGCCAGCATGATCCAAAATTAGCCTCTTTCTGCTTATTCTTGCTTAGCCTGTACGGCCAAGGCTGTACAAAACTCAACATGTGGCAGGAAATAGTGAACGATAGCTGCTGTGTTTCCTTGCACCGAAGGGCTTAAGTCCTCTATTTTGAATGCAGATAAGTCTGTTGTCAACAGATGAAAATCTGGTCCAACAACATTGAGAACCCCAGCATTTCTTCAGCATGTGATTTGGACAGGAGCAGGATATCTTTACTTTGCAAATGCAAAGTGGCCTTTAAAGGCCCATGAAACACATGCGCAATCATTTGTTGCCTCCACAGGCAGTGGGAATTAGTGACCGTGTAGGAGAATTGGCATTTGTGTGCCTTGGTAGGGCACAGCTGGAGGGAGCAAGAGCAAGGCTAGAGGAGCTGCTGGTCAGTCAGCACTCTTAGGTTTTCTTTCCCAGTACAGTGCATCAACTGGACTGCAAGCTCCTACACCTGGGTCAGGGCAATCCCTGGTTTTAATACAGGATGGGGGATGATGTGATTGAAAGCTGCCCTATAGAGAAGGACTTGGAGGGTGCTGATTGATGAGAAATTTGACATGAGGCAGTAATGTGCACTTGCAGCCCAGAAGACCAACCATGTCCTGGACTACATCTAAAGAAGCAGGGCCAGCAGGTTGAGGGAGGTGGTTCTGCCCCTCTATTCCTATCTGGTGAGACTTCACCTGGCGTATTGTGTCCAGTTCTGGAATCCTCAACATAAGGATATAAGACTGTTGGAACTGGTCCAGAGGAGGGTTACAAGGATGATCCAAGGGCTGGAGCACCTCTCATATAAGGACAGGCTGAGAGAATTAGGATTCTTCAGTGTGGAGAAGAGAAGGCTCTGTGGAGACCTTATAGCAACCTTCCAGTACCTAAAGGGGCTACAAGAAAGCTGGGGAGGGACTGTTCATAAAGACTTGTAGTACTAGGACTGGGGGCAATGTGTATAAACTGGAGAGGGGCAGATTTAGACTAGACATAAGAAGGAATTTCTTCACAATGAGAGTGGTGAAGTACTGGCACAGGTTGCCCAGGGGAGCCGTGGCTGCCCCATCCCTGGAGGATCCCTGAGGCCAGCTTTGGCTGGTGGGAGATGTCCCTGCCCATGGCAGGGGGGTTGGAACTGGATGGTCTTTAAGTTACCTTCCAAACCAAACAATTCTGTGATTCTGACTCTATGAACTTCTGCTGCTGGCAAAGGGGCAACTCAAATATATTTTAAAATCTCTTCCTCCACCTAATCAAAAGGAACGGAACACGACGCGAAAGCTGTGGAACAAAGCGCAGACGAATGCACCCACCCGTTCCACCTCCCCTTCAATCATTCACACGACGCCTGGCTTCCAAGGCCCGTCTAGGTCATATTATGACTCCTTTATTAGTGTTTAAGGTCACCGGGAGACAGGCAAGTGCATCCTATACCAGGAAACGCAGCGTGTCTCCGGGCCGAGATGGCGGCTGTTGGCAGGAGGTGCTGCTGCGCTCGGATATCCCGGGCGGTCCCGGGCAGGCAGGGAGCCCCCCGGCTTTCCTGCCATTCTCCGCACGGGGCTCCCTGCCTCCCAGACCTTCCTACCGAGCACCCGCAGACCTCCCTTTTGAAAGAAAAAGCCTCCCTTAGGGCAGGCACCCAGCACAAATACGTGCTGCCCTGGGATCCAGCCGGTATTGTTTTCTCCTGCAGGAAGACTGATTAGGAGTGTGGAACGTGGGTGGAGGGGAGCTGAGTGCCAGCCTGCAGCTCTGCGGCAAGATTTATTGGTGCATTTATTGTCATTGGGTTGTGGAGAGACTGGGAAAGTGTGCAGAGTCGTGCTGGCCCATGGCATGCGTCGCAGCCTGGCACCCACAGGCATCTGCAGCCAGTGAGGAGGGAGAAAAGCAGGAGATGGGGTGCTCAAACCCGTCTCCTGACGTCTTCGGCATGGTCCCCCACAACATGCTTCTCTCTAAATTGGACAGATATGGGTTTGATGTGTGAGCTGATAAGAAATTGCTTGTATGGTCATATTCAGAGAGCAGTGGTCAATGACTTGATGTCCAGATGGAGATCTGTGACATGTGGTGTCCCTCAAGGTTCTGTGCTGGGACCAGTGCTGTTCAATATCTTCATCAATGATGTAGACAGCAAGATTGAGTGCACCTTCAGGAAGTTTGCAGCTGGCACTAAGCAGAGTGGTGCAGTTGCCACACCAGAAGGATGGGATGTCATCCAGAGGGACCTAGACAGGCGGGAGAAGTGGTGAGACACTGGCACAGGTTGTCCAGGGAAGTTGTGACTGCCCCATCCCTGGAGGTGTTCCAGGCCAGGTTGGATGGGGCCTTGGGAAGCCTGATCCAGTGGAAGGTGTCCCTGCCCATGACATGGAGACTGGAACTGGATAATCTTTAAGGCCTTTTCCAACTCAAACTGTTCTATGATTCTATGATCTTTAAAGTCAAGGCTGGAAGCCTTTCTTGAGTCATAGGTCCTGCTACCAAGATTAGATCACAAGAGGGAAGATCTTTGAGAGGTGCTGAATGACAGTTTCACAGCTTCATTAGCTGTACCCATATTCATTTAGTCAGTCTTTTGCTCTGACCTCAGTGTCACTCAGGCATAACCCACCCTCAGAGTACACACATTTGGTTATGCAGTGTGCTTGATAGTAGCTAAATGTAGCTGCTGTTGGAAAATTTTTTTGTAAAAATGGAAGCAGAAGCAGGATAACTTTTCCTTATCTGCTTGATAAAATTAAAAATATTTATGTTGGATCAGCAATGTGAAAGGGTTATATCCCCTTCTCTTTATTGGTCTCATGTATAATAGATAGAGGGAGACAAGAGAGTGTAAACATCAACAAAATTTGATATGTTGAAATGCTTATGAGATATTTTAGCTTTAGTCTTGCTACAAGGTGAAGCATCTTCTTGAAAACCCATCCAACTACACAGTAAAAACATGAGTGCTTCCCCTTGCAGAAGGAAGAGACTATAAAAAACTACCATCTCAGTCTGGCAGATTACAATTACAACATCTCTAAACTCCCCTGAATGTTAACCACAAAGAGAAGAAGAAAGCAAACCCTTAGTAGCACTGGTGCCTACTGTAGCTTCAAAGTTATTTCCAGTAGAGATCCATATTTTCAAGCATTGGTAACATTTTTTGTTTTTTCAAATTGGCCTTGGACAAATAGTATGTATGTGCACATATGTGTTTGTTTGCATGTGTTTTTACATGTGTGTATGTTTGAAAACACAGCAAATACATATTTTACTGCTTAGTTTTTAGTTTTAATGAAATGGGGGGTCAACCAAAAATAGAAGGCAGCACAAAAAGCATTAATGCTTATCTGAGTTTGCAAGGTCTCTGTTCAGAGACATTTATCATTTCCAAAAAATTTGTTTGACTTTGAAAAGAGATATTGTTATTGAAATTTCATTAGAAATCACTCTAGAAACACAATGTATAAGGAAGCAAACTAATAAACATCTTAAAAAAGGCTTAGTAAAGGAAACAAAAGGTAAATCTTTTAAATGTTCGTATTACTTAGGTTAAACGTTTGGGCTTAAAGGAAAAACTCAAATAACATCACCAATGTGTGGTCAATAGTCATCTTCTAATAATGCCAGGCCTTTTATGAAACATTCTTGTGTGTTTTGGTCAGCTGCAGATTAATTTCCTTTTTTTTTTGGCACAATGAAAGGGGGGGGAAAGTCACATTTTATAAATGCTCAAGCCTCTGACTTAGGGGTGTAGTTTTAACTTCCTGGGTCCGAGTAAATTTTCACATAACCGTGAATGTATTATTTATACAGTTCATGCAGGCAAAAAGTGGTGTATGTACATACAAAGAAAAACTTTTACTGGAGAGTCAGCTTTCCCTGAAGTATTTCATCCTAGCTATATAAAAAAATAAAAAAAAAATCCAGTGGTAGGCTGTACTTAGGGCACATACCTGTGTGCAGAAGCAATTAAATATTTAACTTCACATTCTGTCCTATGGGACAACCATCTGCCACCATGGGGCACCTCCAAGCAGCAGCTTTGCTCTGGGTAGCTGACATGGGCGTGCACAAGATGCCCCTGAGCATCTCGGTCAGTCGGCTCACAGATGGATGTTTGCTTGTGTGCTGATTCTGGCAGCCAGATCAGATTAGTAGGTCTAACTTTAGGCCAGCTGGATTTGACAGGTCCATTTATTGCATTGTATTTAATTATTTATGATTGTACTGTAATAAAAAACAGCTGTGCTTCATATTGCGGCATATAGAAGATCACCTATGATTAATATTATTGACAGCACCAGAAGATCAGCTGAAGACTCTTTTGGAAATGTTAATCTCAACAAGTCTCCTGTGTGGGCTGCCTGGAAGGATGTCTGTCCTGCCCTGGTGACAGTAGCAGCAATATATGAGGAGATGATGATGATGGGCTGAGGGGAATCTCCTTTCTTTTTCCAGAGGACACCGTTCTTCAGCATACACTGCACAAGCCTTTGCAGTCCTGAAGAAGCTGTAAGGGGTTGTGTGCAATCTGTTTTTCTCACGCAGATCTGAGATCAACAGTGTGACAAACCTGGCTATGAGAGACATACATGACAGGCTCGAAGCATTAATAAGCATTTTTCTTAGCTGTCACTGTGAGACAAGTCTCTGCTCTGTGAATCTGTTGAAAGATATTTACTGCTTGGGTAAAAAAATAGCAACTCTTGGACAGATGAAATTAATTAAAGATTTCCCTTTGCTAAGTAAAATTTCGTATTTCCCTCCACATAGGCTATTATCTGTTACATGATGACTAACCTAAACATTGTCACACAACATGCTGTCATCTTTCATAAATAATATAATATAAGGATTGCTGTAATCGTGCATAAACCCAGCTTTGGATGTTGAGAAATGTTATGCAAGTCTCCAACATGAAAAGAATCATGTTTCTTATTCCACCACTTTGGCCAAATACCATGTTGTCTTTACTGGAAAACTGATGTTCATCAAATGAGTTTAAAGCTGAGAGTGGGAGCGGGTGGGACATTGCATACTTGAGAAATGACATAAATAATGCCGTACTGCTTTGTCTTTGTGTTGTTAGTAAATCTGGGATATTATAGAGAAAATAGAGAGAGCACGCCATACGGTTCTTTTGCTCCAGCTTCGTTTTTTAATTCGAACACACAGACTGTATAAGGTGATCTGTCCTCACTGGAGCTTCCCATTCCCTTCTGCTTCACTATTTTAAGCTTAAAGCTCTAGATCAAGAAATATCAAACTTTATCTATCTTTTAGTCTATAATAAAAATTAAAAAGGAATGGGGAGGAAAGTCTATTCAGCATGACTTTTTTCTTTTCTATTAAAAAAATTAGATGTTATAGAGGGAGGATAGGCCTAGAGGGGAGGACAAGAGGATGATTTTTGAGAGGCTGTGTCAAGGAAGTATTGAGGTATAAGCAGTTATTCTGCATGTTAGTGGCTTACTGGAGGATGTAGGTCTTCAGATCATAAACATTGAAGAATTATTTTAAAGGTACCATTTTTAATCTGGGATTCTTTCTTTATGTAGTGTTTCACCAACTGAAATACAGGTAAGCTTTTTTTTAATAGAATCAGACCTTTTTAACTGGTGTAACAGGCAGCATGTAATGCATGCTTTCTATTCAAGATGTAAAAAATAACTCACTAAGGAGGCTTGAAGGTCTGCAGCATTAGCCCAAGGTGAACTGTGCCTGCTTTGGGGGGTTTAATGAATGCATCAGTCTCACATGGAGGTGCCATTGATGTGTGCTTTCACATACAGGAACTGGGTGGAAGCTGCTTAGCTGATGCTAACAACCTCTTTTATCAAAAGAAACAAAATGTGAAGCAACAAGTGTTTTTATTAATTTCTTATATGTATTTCTTGTTTTATTAATTTCTTACATGTACTTCTTGTTTTATTAATACCTTATATGGCTTTCCATGGCTCCTTGGAAACTGGAATTTTGTCAGAAAACCTTGGAATTATCATAATATAATAATAAATATTAATAACTATGGGGTTTTTTTAGAAGCTAAAATCCCTTTCTTGTGGGAGCTTTTCCTGAGCAACCCAGCAAGATGCGGAAGCTTGCAACTGTAAAAAAAGTAACTTGGGTGCAAGAAGTCCAAAGATTATGCAAGGCTATTCTCTCCTTACCATGTTTCTCCTCATTGTCAAGTATGTTTCTTCTCCTCCCTTTCCTTTTCATCTTTCCTCCTCTGTTGTTTCTCCCACTAGGGCACAGCTTCTGGGAAAGGAGATAGCCTGCACAGTCCCCTGCCTTCTCAGTCACAGAGAAATGCAATGAGAAGGAGCTTCTTTCTGCTCAGCAGGAGTCTTTAACACAGCTGTCCAGATGAAGCATCAACACCTCAAAATCTTGTGAGGCATGGGAGCACTCTAGGTGGCACAGAAACAACTGTTAAACATGATTGTAATGAAGAAAGAAAAAGAGTAAATAGTTTTTCTCTTTCCTCTCTATTCATAGTGAGAAGGGGAACTGAGTAGGCTAGTTGGAGGTAGAGACTTGTGAAGGAGAACCGGTGTTCTCTGCTCCAGTGCTGCAGTGCTGGTGGACAAAGGATGCACCCTCAGTCCTGCAGAGGATGGGGCATGTGCATGGCACAGTGCCAGGCCTAGCCCCAACTTTTTTCTTCATAGCTCTGTAAGTATTGTTGACATTTGAGATTGGTTTGAGTAAGCTTGAATAGCTCTAAGAACAGATTATAGAACTTTTGTGTTTCTGCACAGGGGAGAAATCTGGTCAGGTTCTATTATAGCAACACTGACCAGAAGAGAGCAGAGATGTTTTTGGGAAGCATCACTAGAAGAGCTTGGAAGTGGTTAGGGCATTTGCCTGCAAACCTTCCTTTATCTTTCTAAACATGCAGTATAGTGATATTAATGTGAAGACACAGGCTGTGATTTCTATTGCCTGAGAAGCATGAGGTAGACTGCTCCTATTCATCTATGAACTTGTTAGGTTCATGTAAGCCAGTAAAAGTTTTCATCTTGAATAAGAAATATCTGATAATGAACACTGCTCAAAAACTGTCCCAGTGAGGCTCAGTTAGGGCCAGCTTTCCTACACTGATTAATCCACAGCCTACCACTCAGGAATCTCTTGGAGTCCTTTGCTGAACTTAGAGCCTGATATCTAAACTGTCACTGAAAAGACTTCTGTGGAGCTATCCCCCAGTCATCTCCAAGCCTGTACTGGTGCAGGGGGTTATTCGGTCCTAGATGTAAGACTTTGTACTTGCTTTTGTTGAACTTTATGAGATTCTTGTCAGCCAGTATATCAGCTTCTTCATGACACTGCAGGTGTGCCAGAGAGCAGGGATGCAATTGACCCTCTCATCCAACCTTTACTGTGAATGCAAGTAGTTCCATCATCCAGATTGTTAATGAAGGTATTAAACTGTAGACCCTATGTCCTGGTTTTGGCTGAGATAGAATTAATTTTTTTCCTGGCAGCTGGTATAGTATATTTGAGATGAAAATAATGTTAATAACACACAAGTTGTCTTCAAAGTAGCCTGATATTCTCTGGCCCCATCTGATTTCATATGATTTTAAATATAATGATTTTTGCTTGATTCCTGGTACTAAACACAGGCATTAGAGTTAATTTTGCAATGAAAATCCAACCTAAACATCAAAAGTAGAAAGACATAACGACTTCTTATTGCTATTGATGAACAGAAACTGTTTAAACATAAATAGATCAATAAGTAAATTGTTCTGGTTTATTTTACAAACTTTCTTTTTTTCCATCTACAATAGCACTGAATAACACTGGTTTTGAGCAACTGAAGTTGCTCCTACCTAGCCCTGGGAAGATCTCAGCAGTAGGGAATTTAGGGCACCTTTATAATACTCTTGGATCACTGTGGCATACCAGCAGTAGAAAAAGTTTTACTCACTTCAGCTTTCTCATTCAGACTGACACAGAACAGTTTAGAGCAAAAATTTTCTGAAAGTTTTCCAAACTCCTTACCAGTGTCTTGTGTAGTAAAATTTACACAATAAAATTTGTGTTTTCCTGGGAAATACTAAGTATCTCTTGGAACAATAAATATATTAAGGAAATATGGATTTCTTCATAATAATATATATCTCAAAGGAAAATAAGAGGGAGTCTTGAATGTATCATCTATTTATTGGAAAACTTTATTAGATGCTTGGGGTTAATAGTTAATACTATTAATTCTTGCAAGCTGATTAGATATCAAGAAAGGCAGCTAGTGTCAAACAGTCACAATTTTGGACTTGGTTTCTCAGTGTTCCATGTTGGTAACAGGGCAGTATATTTAGTATTCTGGCCATTAAGGAAGCAATCTGAGGGCATGTAATGAGTGTACCTTGAAGACCATCCATTAGAATCATAGAATGATAGAATGGGTTGGGTTGGAAAAGATCGTTTAGTTCTAATTCCCTTGCCATGGGCAGAGACACTTTCCACAGATCAGGTTGCTCAAAGCCTCATCCAGCCTGGCCTTGAACATCTTCAGGTACTGGGCTTCCACAAACCCTCTGGGCATCCTGTTTCAGCGCATCACCATGCTCACAGTAAAAAATTTCTTCCTAATATCTAATTTAAATTCACCCTCTTTCAGCTTAAAACCATTACCCCTCATCCGATCACTGCAGTCCCTGATGAAGAGTCGCTCCCCAGCTTTCCTGTAGTACCTTTTGGTACTTGAAGGCTGTTATAAGGTCTCCCTGGACCCTTCTTTTCTCCAGGCTGTACAACCCCACCTCTGTCAGCCTGTCCTCATAGGGAACATTCTCCAGTCCTCTGTTTATCTTTGTGGCCCTCCTCTGCACTCGCTCTAACAGATCTATGTCCTTCCTCTACTGAGGCCTCCGGAACTGAACACACTACTCCAGGTATCCGTTACCATGATAGACTCTTAGTTTGTCACTTGAGTTATTTAAATTGAGATGGATGGGCTTTCCAATAGAGTTGCCAGAAGTGAGGGACATCCTGGTGGAAAGAGATTATGTTAATCACAAAAAGTAAATTTCCATCTTAGAGATAATTTAAAACACATCTAAAGGAAGATAAAATGAATAGTACTGAACTAGGTATGAGTCTTCACAAAGTAATTTACTTACTCTGTGGTAGTTATAAATATGGTTTAAAATGCTTTTTATTTATTTCTGCAGTGGATATTTGCAACTTCTACAGTTGGTAAATTTGTAAACAACACAGCACAGCTATTTAATTAAGATTACAGATGTGGTTTTGACCGCTTAATATTTGGGATAAGTTCTGCTTTTCAAGCCGTAGGGGGCAGAGAAAACAATTTTTGATCTGAGTATTTGTTTTGAAGGCATTGTTCTATCCAAAGTCCCTGCATAGAGATTTATATGAATAGGATTGCAGCAGAGATTTTTAGAGAAATTCTGGAAAAAAAAAGTAGAGCAATATATAAATATTTGCTATTCTGCAGAGGATCTGTGTATTAAGCTGCAAATGAACCAGATAATGAAGGGCCTTATGCAAAAATACAGTCAAATGCTCATTTCTCTTTTGCATCTTTTTATGCTAATGTAACTTTAATGAAACTTTTCTCTAAAATACTGGGGGGATCCTGCAGCAGAGAATCAGTTCTAGAAAGCATCACATTATATCATAGAATAGAATCATAGAATCATAGAATCACTAGGTTGGAAGAGACACACTGGATCATCAAGTCCAACCATTCCTCAATCACTAAACCATGCCGCTCAGCACCTTGTCCACCAGTGTTTTAAACACCTCCAGGGAAGGTGACTCAACCACCTCCCTGGGCAGCCTGTTCCAGTGCCCAGTGACCCTTTCCATAAAAATTTTTTTCCTGATGTCCAGCCTAAATCTCCCCTGGTGGAGCTTGAGGCCATTCTCTCTTGTCCTGTCCCCTGTCACTTGGGAGAAGAGGCCAGCTCCCTCCTTTCTACAACCTTGCTTCAAGTAGTTGTAGAGAACAATGAGGTCTCCCTTCAGCCTCCTCTTTTCCAGGCTAAACAACTCCAGCTCTTTCAGCCGCTCCTTGTAAGAGTCCCTTCACCAGCTTTGTTGCTGGTTATGTTTAGCTCTTTCTAACTTGTTGACCATAGAAAACGTCAATCACTGTTAATATTTTGCATCTCCATGAAAACTTAAAAACCGACACAGAGATAAAGCAATAAGCATCCTGAGATATAAAAGCTGTTGCACATTATGCCAAAAGTAATAACAGTGGAATTAACTAAATCTGTACATCCTCTAAGGTGGACTCAAAAATAAGCAGCACCATGACCGTATCAGAATTTGTTCTCCTCCCTGGAGCAAATAACGTGGCTGCTGTGAACTAATACTATTCAAATTTCTGTCATTCAATTTGTAGTGGATAGCTTTGAAGTATTACCTCCAGTGTTACAAAATGAGAGAAATTTTCTCTGCCAGAGAGATAAAAGAGATACATCTTCTGGCAAAGACCTAAAAGTGGGCATGCAAGGGTCTGCAGGGCCCTAATCTTTTCCCCTCTGAGGCAAACTAATTTAAGAAATATACTATCAGGCTTACAGAAGACCATATGAGCTCTCTAGGGAACATTTGGGTAGTAGATCAGGAACATCAGTTGCATAAAATCGATTAACAGAGCTGTGCAATCAGAAACATAGAGAAAGCTTATGGTGGAGGTCCTGTAAGAATTAACTTGTTATTAACACATTTGAAAATTCTATACTAGCATAGAAATAATTCGGAACATCCTCATTTCTGTGAGAGGATGTCTCTTGACACTGGAAAATCTTGTATCTTGGGTAAACTCGAGCAAACAAGGCTCAGAGTTATACTGCTAGAGAGGAACTTTCCTGTTCTTTGCCAGCTGCAGAACATTGGGCATAGTAACTGGAACTGTATTGCCAATCAGTTTTCCTCCTGTCCAGATTTAAAGATAGGACACTGAAGGCCTCTCTAAATGTAAGGTTCAAATAATGTGTTACTGGTCTAGGTTACCAAAAACATAAGACACAGAAGGAAAAAGCTGCAAAAGAAATCAAGACAGTGGTGAAATACAGATTACTGACAGCTTAGTAAATATTCTGGACAACACGTCATGGACCATCTCAGAGGACCTCTTACTGTAGGACAATAAAGTTGCTGTGTCATATTGTATGAATTATATAATATGTCCCTGCATTTGAACAATGTTTTGCAAGTTCAACACTGAACAGATGAGGGCCTATAACACAGTTGTCAAAGTCTGTGAACATGGATTCCATCACAAAATGGCACATGCTGCTGTGATGGCTGTCATCTCCTGCTTGAACATGTCAGATGCACTGTAGGAGCTGACAAAAAGGCTTGTATAGACTGAACTGGATTGTTGAAGAGGTAAAGAATAAACATGGAGGTAGGAGGCTTTGCAGAAACTTAGTGCTTCCCTAAGCCTACACGCTCCAGATTCTCTTATAGTTTAAATAGTTTAAAGCAGCCCAAGAGATGAACTAAGCCAACTGGAATGATGAAATAAAGGACATTGTGTTGGCTGAGCGCTGGTCAAAACTGTCTATGCTCTAGGAGGAATCTCATTTACTCTTAACAGGCTGTTTCCAACCCTATCAGCTCACCCTCCACCTCTTCTTTTCAATGAAGAAAGGCATGTAAGGCACCTATGTAATCTGTACTCATAACAGAGAAATCGTTATGATTTCTCATAAAGATTGAGAAATCTTGCTCTTAGTTTCTTTATTTCCACCTCATATCTTCTAGTTGAGAGTTAGTTTCTTTGTCTGTTCTCTGTTTCTTCACTCCCAGTGACCTTCATTGCCACTAGGGGAGCTTTGTATTTTACTAGGAGGGGAATTGCCTTGGGGTTAACATACAGATAACTGGTATTTCCTTCCAGGAGTGGGATTCTGACTTTGACTGTTGCTTGGTTATATAAAACCACAAATAATGAGTGAAATCACCCACATTTCAAATTTTCTGCTGGATTTCATTCATACTTCAAAGAGGTTTAAGAACAATAGGTATTATGTTGTCTACTGCCTTACTGCCAAATTGTCTGAGCCTTCTACAGTTTGTGTCTCTGGAAGAAAATATTTGTCTCAACTGATAAGCACTACCAACAGACAAAGGGAAACAGCATTGAATATAAAATTAGGGAGTTTCTTCATTTACATAAAGATAAGAATTGTGTTGTCATTTTGATTCATATGCAGATTGGCTATTTTGCTATATTTTCCCTTTCCTAAATCAATATGAAACATAATTCTTTCAAGGAATCCCACTAACTTGGTCACTCTGTAAAACAGGTGCCTCTCATTTGCCTGTGGTCTGGTTTAAAAGCATGTAATGATTTTGAAATACTCATTAGATAAATACTTATAGGATGCTTTTACACTCCTGAGAAAACTGGGACAAGAGAATATAAGTAAACATAGAAACAGAGGAAATACTCAGATTTTGACAGTTGTCCTGAACATTTATGCTGTAAAAAAATTTGGTGGCTAAGGATGACAAAGAACTAATAATTTTGCATATGGGGACCAGAAACATGCAGTCTCATGAGTCCCTCCAGGTTGAAGATGGCTGCATGGAGACAACAACCTTTAGATATAAAAATTCCTACACAAGGGGAAATAGATTTACATGTAACACATGGCAAATTTCTATTATTAAATAAAAAAGCAAACTCTTACAATGAACTTTGTAAACTGAAAACTACCCTAGTGGTATAAAAAGTTACAGCAGCTGCTTTTAGATTGGAGAATTTGTTACACTGAATATAATAGGAAACAAGAAAATATTTTTTATTGCTTCTTACATTCTCAGATTTGTAGTTTTTCTGTAGAAGTAGAAAATGAGACTAATATCTCCTGAAATGGCTAATTTAGAGACCATATTGTTCCTGGAGTCTCAGTGGAAAGTGTTCACAGACTGTGTAATCACTGCATCATTTGAACAGACCTAACATATATATATATATATATATATACATATATATATAAATAAAACAACTTATTTTCTTCAAATAGAAAAGGAGCATAGACTAGAAGTACATATGAGGAGCAATGTGATTGGCTCTGTAGGTTGTCATGTACACTTCACCATGCACCTTGCTAACTGTGGGTTGAAGTCATTGCTATCTGGTCAATACTAGAGAAATGGAAGTGTGAGTCAAAAATGTCATGATTTATAATTAACTTAACAAACAGAATTATAGGCATAGAATTCACAAATTACTAGATACAAAAGTAATGTGAAATATTAAGTGTTTCTTGCAACAGACTCTTTTAGGAACAAACATTACAAGGATGACACATTCAAAGGTTTCCAGAGACAAATTTGTTAGTGTCTGTTTTAGCAAGGAACCAAAGTCAAACCACTCAGAACACAGAACTCCAAGTCTCCTCACATTGCAGAAAGTGGCTATGCAGCATTCTCCAGATTTGGAGTCAAGTTTTCATAGTTTTAAAAGCCCAAGGCCAATGAGCATTCGCCTCATCCACCCTTAGTTTAGCAGCTACTTCCCTTCTTTCAAGGCTGGCAGGACAGATGATGTGGCTGCTCTTTGGCTGTCCAACCAGCTTTATTAACCTGAACTGGCTTAGGCTGCAAAGTGGATCACAGCTGAGGCAGAAGTTCCCTGGGGGCAATAACCTCTCAGGGGTTATCATCCCATGAATACCCAGAGCTTCTGAAGGAACAGGTAGAGCTGGATGGGCAAACAAGCAACAGAAAATCCTACATGCCCTTTGAGAAGTGACAGGAATAGCATAGACAGAAATGTCAGACATTTTTATTCTTTCTGAGTGTTGGAGTTCTTTTCTGTTTTTTTTAAGCAGAGTTTTGTGATCACTCACATGTGATTGAAGAAGGCTGGAAAATTTACATCTGTATATTTATTTCATAGTTTGCTGTGATAATATTAGTATATTAGAGTAATATACAATTTGCTATCTATTTCACTCCGTTTGGGTAGATGGTGCAGTTCTTCAAGAAATGTCACTTTTGAAGACAAGGCTTACACCTATGTCAGTAACCAAAATGGACTGCGAGCTGCTTTCTGCCCTTGGAATTAAGTGGCATGGCATTCCTTGTGTCTGTACAGCCAAACTCCTCCTTACTGCCTTGTGGGAAGAGACCCTGCCTGTGCTGTCCCCAGCCTGTCCCTGGGATTAGCAGATCATCTCCTTTGTGGGCACTGATGTTCAATACTATTTCACTGCTGGCCCAGAGAGCACAGGTCCCACCTGGCAGCCTCCCACTCTGTCTTCAGTGTCCTGTGGGGCTCTGGCATATTTCCATGTCAACCCCTTGGTTCTTCTTTTCTCTAAGGTCTTTCAGTAGGGCACTCAGAGTGGGTGAGACAAGTTAGGGGCCCTGCAATTCTCTCTCTCTCTAGGAGCTGTAAAACCACACTAGGTGATATTTAAATTGCTAAAGCCAGCTGGAGAGATGGGAGTTAGAAGTACTTCTCTTCCATTTAAACAGGTCAGGAATAGTTTCATTTGTATAAAATGGCTTGAAGGGGATTGTATTTGGGAAGCAGCTTTGACTAGACACTATGTATTTTTTTTAATCTCAAAAAACTTCTTGTGGTATAATAGAGCCATCATTCACACCAAGTGAAGCTTTAGGACTGAATTTGATAACATTAAGGAACAGGGACGAATTAGTTAGCCCTGTGCTGCATTGCAGAAGAACATCAGATAACGTACAACAGTTTTATCTTTGTTTGGTCTGAATGGTATCCTTACACAAATTGTGGGGCTGAATCACGATTTTCCACTATCTGGCTTGTGTTGAGCAAATGATAGTTCATGTAATAGAAGGCAGAAATGCATTGTAGTTTCATATACCCATGAACATATATAGCAAATAGATTTGTGAGGACTTTAGATAGTACTGCTGTGTATAATCATTTCAGCTTTTGTTTCATTCATTTACAGTTCTGAAGGAGCATGTACGTGGGTGTGCAAAGGCCAGGAAGAACAGTATTGCCAAGCTTCTTTGTAAAGAAAATGCACATAACAACACTTGGAGTACTTAAGAGCGATTTATGTAGCCATCTAGATAAAGTTACAGGAGTTACTGTTATGCTAAGTGCATAATACTATGTTAGTCCTACTTATCTCATTTCACTTACTTGACAGACAGTTCTTGTACCAGACCAGTTCGTGCTTGTGTGAAATAAGTGGTGAGAATAATGCACAATCAGTCATACCTTAATGTTTTTACCACCTGGAGACAGAAATGGGCTTTCAGTCTAAGGAACAAGGAAGCCTCTTTCATAACTTCCTAATGAGCTCATGCTCCCTCTGTTTGACACTATGCTGCACACAGCATGTCTTTCAACAGATGTTGTGGAGACTATTGATGAGTACCTGTTCTTGTCTTAAAGGTGGGGAGTTGTTTCACTGCCCAGAATTGTGCACAGAAATGATGAGAAAACTGTATGTTTTGGTAAGCTTACCCATAATGTCCTTTGTTCTCTTTATTGAATACGAGTTTGATCCAGTATCTACCACGGTCCTGTACTCTGCTAGTATTGATAACACATTGTAAACACTGAAAAAACCCCACCTGTAGCTTATTGCAGGAGGCTAATATGAGAAGCTGTCATTGTGCATTATTAATGGTGCATCAGTAAGGGTGGATGAGCAGCATAGTGGCCCTCATGGCATAAGTGCTCCAGAAATCTAATATGACCTACAATTCAGAAAACTTTCCTTGATTATGCCAAAGATAAAAAAACACATTGAATGAATCTAAGAGTGCTGCCCTCACGATATTGTACCTATACTTTTTATCCCTGGGACAGGGAGCTTTCAAAAGTAAACCGATGAACTTACTTTCAAATTTCCCTTGTCCCAAAGTAAATATGAATTTAGAGACTGTGAAATGGGATAATAGTACAAACTATATACAAAATGGAAAATGACAATTAAGAATCTATGATAACATCACTGAGGAATGTTTTTGCCATTTTACCTATGGGTAGAAGTTTTACAATTTTTCCTTTTGTTTTTTTGTGCTTTCAACCATAAGACATGTGAAATATCTTATTCCTATGGAACACTGTGGAAAGAAATATCGTATTACTTATATATACACTATGTTGCACTAATTCATAGAAAGAAAGATAATCTGCTGGTGTGCGTGAAGGGGTTTAATCAATGTTTTTATGTAAGTTATAGTTAAACTATCAAATTCCCTATCAAGAATTAAAATGGAACCTGCATTACAATCCTAGCTACAATAGTTAGTCATTAAGTTAATCATCCTGTAAGTTTAATGCTCTGTCATTCTCTTTCTACTAATTGCTATCAGAGTGTCTTTCTAACTCCTCATTGCACACTGTTGTGATTAGACTGAGTAAACACTCCTTGATAAGAAAAAAACCCACTGTGATCACAAAACGTTGATCAGGAATGAACTCGCATCATCAGCCTAAATGTGCTGAAAAATATTGACAACCTGACTTTGTACCAGCATGATTTATGCCAGACCTTGTATTATCTTCCTGTGCTGCTCTAACTTTGTGCTGGTTCAGCTATTTTAAGTCCTTTTAAAGCCAGAATAAAACTGACAAGAAAAAAAAAAGCCTAAAGCTGGCATAGACTCCCTAGTGTGCGCTTTGGTTAATCCGACTGAGTTGTAGTTGTGTGATGCTGCTTGGGCTTGTCACAGATGATGTGACAGGGATCCAATCTCTGAGAGATGCAGAGTGGAGAATGCAGAAACTTTGAAGATGGGTTAAAGAAGAAAACTTTCATGGGCCAACCCAAATCCTTGAGCTGGAACACGAGTCAAACACACAATATACCTTGGTCAGAGTAGGAACAATATTGCATCAACCTGTTCCTAGCAAGGCTAGGAGAAATGAATAGCTGACACCTAGCGCTGGCACTTGAGAATAAAAGGATGAACCAGGAAGATATTCCTCTGATTGGCCCTAACCACTGTGGCCCCTATTCCCCTGAGTTAACTTGATTTGAAATAGTTTTATCAGAGAAATCCTTTTTTAAACAGAGCAGGGGCAATTCCTTGTCTCCAGGAACTCTCAGAAATTGTATTCATTACTGAATACATTACTGAACTTTTATTGAAGTTCCCTTCAAAGAGGCCACTTACAGGGATCAGACAGTCTCTGTTGGAAGTATGTTTGAATGCTTTCTGCGAGAACTGAGGAAACTCTGGTAAGCTACTTACAAACATTATTTTTTTTTTGAGGAAGGGGAAAAATGTATGAAAATTCTTTATATCTGGTCTCAAGAGTGTGTTCTATGGCTCTTAGCAGTCAGATAAAAGGGTTTGTGTGATGTTTACACAGCCTCCTGCAGAGTAATTGCCATAGCAGCTCATATAAAAGCAACAGTAGAAAGGTGTAAAAGTCATTTGCTAGGAAGAAATAGGAAGCAATCAGCAATACTTTAAACAAATTATTGCCATGAAATCACTCTCTCAGCTTGAGATAAGCACTTGGGGTCTGTTAAAGCTATAACAGCCCTGTGGCTTCTCCTCCCAAGACATTTTTCTGCTAAGTTTTTATTTGTAAAATGAAGGATAGGGTAGAGTTATACTTTAAGCTGGTGCTGAATATACTTGTCCTCAGGCTACAGGTGGTATTCAACTCCCTGTGTGTGAGCATGTATGTGTGTGTATGATCATGTGAATGTATATGGGAGTGTAAATGTGAACTTGTGTGTGCTCAAGGACTTTTCAAACAGGAAATTAAGAGCGATGTCTTTTTGCAGCGAACCAAAAATCTACACAGGTTATGCTGGTTAGAAGTAGCTGTTTGCAGAAGAGCCATCTGTAGATGTCTGTGGTAGGTAGCAGAGCTCTGAGCTGCGGCAAGAGGGGTGCTCTTGGCACAGGTGAGTTAGGAAAGGAATATCTTTTTGAGGGAAACATAAAGGACAGGAGGATGTTTAGAGCTGCCTGTGAAGCTGGGCCTGTTCTGTGGCCACCCTGGCTCCCTGGGAGTGAGATGTGCTTTCCTGGCACTCTACCTTTGGAAGGAGAAAGTATCGCCCCTGTGAGTCTCCTACCCTGCCCTTGGCAAGAGGTCACGTCTATGCCAGAAGACTGGCTGCTTGTTCCAGTTCCTGGTTACCACATCCAAAGGGTACTTGAGCTGTGTATCCAGTTTGTCATCACAGGAAACTCAAAAGTGTTCAGTTAAGAAATAATATGATTCTGTCATGTTTCTGGGTTTGCAGGGGTTTTGGCTATTATCTATGCTTATTCTCTTTTTTGAAAAAAAACTTCTGTTTTGGGAGCAGATGGGTGTCAGTGTAGAAAATTAATTAAACCAATCACTTTTGCCCATTCCTCCTGATGTCACTGGCAGGATTAGAAGTGCAGATGGGGACTAAGTGGATGAGTTCTTGAGGAGGACATTCTCATTTTGTAAATCTTCTTTCTGAGAGAAACTTGGCTTCCTAGGGATGCAGGGCTCCACAGTTATAATTCAAAGGGGAAAAACATTTAATAGCATTGGACGTGGTAATATGTTGTGTGTATATGTGCAGGCGTAGGTTAGCAGAATTGGGGATGAGATGGGATAGTGCTTGAATATGGTGAAGAGGCAGTGACTGGGAGGGATGGGAGGTTACAGGGCTACTACCTCAGCTGTGAGAAAAAGGTTCTTGGCATTTACAAACCATGCCCAGGGAATGCAAGTGTGCTAGGAGGCAGCCGTCGGCACTGCTCCCAGGAGTTTGCTGACAGCCAAATGGCAGAGGCAGCTGTGAGCCCATGCTTGAGCCTTTTCCTCAGCCTTGTTGCATTTACTGGAGCAGACATAGCTAGAACAACACTGGCACACACAAATAAGAGGCTGATTTGGGAGAAGAGAGATCTTTGCCGTGGAGAAGAAACACTCCCAGCCAGGTTTCTGATCCAGAGACATTGCAGGTAATCCCTAAATCAACAAGAAGAAACTGGTAATGGAAAGCAGAAATGCTGCAAATTCCCACTGCAAATTTAAATTGGAAAAGAGCTGAAAAATCTCCAGCTGCCTGTTTTTAGATGTGATTTCCTGATTTAGGTGAACACATGCAGCTGCAGGGATTGCCCCTTCAAAACATGCTCTGCCTCTGTCAGATGGAAAAGGTTTGCAGGTGTCACAGAGTTTCATAGAGTCTCAGCAATGTTGCTATAAAAAGCTGTGGTAAACTCTCATTATGATACCCTTTTCTAACCAGTTCAGCACTAGACAAGTTGTAGCTCTTGCCGGCTTTCTTGGAGGTGAATTTACCCAGAGAGGAGAGTGAAAGAAGGATGCTACTGGTCTTTGCTGCTGCCTTGCCACTAACATTCTTAGTTGTACTGAAAGTTACTGCTATCAGTTTTGTTAACATGATGCTCATTCCTTTCTTAACTTCAGGAGCTTAAATATTATTGGATGTCTTATACTTACTTGCATCTAAGCACATGACACAAGTCACTCTCTTTTTAGTTTTGAAACATCACCAAAGAATGATTCATTTTATGTTTTGTTATCAGTCATTAGTTGTGTTCTGCATTTTTCTTCAAGCTACTGCATTTTCCTTGCTAAGGATTTGACTTCTGTTACTATTGAGTGGAAATGTGTCTAGGGCACAAAAATTAGATCAATTTCTGGATTCAAACTTCTCTGAAATTCAGGCACAGTGCAAGATAGTGTGTTCAGGCCATGTCTTCATGGAAAATATGCAACCCTGTCTCAAGGTTTGTTTACGTGTTTTTTGATTTCAACATTACGTGAACCAACTGCTATTTAATTAGTGAGGCATTGTAGAAATTCTTCTTATGGGTGTAATTTGCTTTGATCTCTTGAGGAAGGAGTTTGGCAATGGAACCACTGTTCCTTCCTAATACAAGCACACATAATTGTTGTTGCTTTGTCTTGGCTGTGGACTAGATTATTTTTCTACTGATTTTTAAATATTTTTTTTTTTCTCAGAAAAATTCTTTCTGTCAGGAGCTAGCTATACATCTTTTTGATTCTTTGCTAGTCTGTGATGTTTTAGCCTGCGAGCTGCCATAGCTTTTTCTGTTAGGGTCTTTTGAATAGGAAAGTGATTAGCAAACATCTTTTGCAAGCTGGATTCAGATCTATATTTTAGGGTTTTTTACATGTGTGGATAACAAACAACATCCAACAATTCTCACCTATGCAGTCAGCAAACTCGAGAGAGTAGCACATGTCATGTTATTTACTTGTTATGATGGCATTGTCACACTGGGGCATTCTGGGGCACCTATCCTGTTGACCTCTTGGTATGAGGTGGCCTGAACCCTATGCATGATGCTTTTTTAGTTGTATTTACTCTGGAAGGAAAGAGTCTGCCTGGACACACTGTCAAGCAGAGAGCAGGAGGTGAGTCTGGCCCCTTTCTTCAGGAGAAACAGCTGGGCTGGAGTCAGGCTGGGAGGAGAGGTCAGCAGGTCACCTTGGGGTCAGGGAATGCAAAAATCTGAGTTTGAGTAAAGTCTTGGTTTCTACAGAAACAGCAAATTTCTCCTCCCACTTTTTCATCTCTTTCTTTCATCTCTCCCAGCTTCTCCCCACAGTCTTGGCATCTGATGTATTGGGGCCAGCTAGCTCAGATTCATCTTTCAGCAACAATCAGAGGAGCTGCTGACAATCTCACTGGGCATGCCTTTTGCAAGTCTAGCAGCTAAAGTACTCTCCTCCACTGGAGGCAAATCTGTAGCTACCTTTTACTGTAGACAGGGCTACAGTACAATGTGCCCCTCAAAGGTGAAGGTTGAGCCAGCAGCTGAAAGGACACAGCAGGCTCTAACCCCTTAGCAAGGTGAGGACACAACAGTATGTAGTTACATAAACTAGGAGGAGAAGGAAGGCAAAGAGAAACACTGCAAGCGGCAAAGAGAGGAGAGTAAGTCTCCCCTTCCTCTGCCCGCAGTTTCTGGTGAAGGGATGTGCATGGGAAAATGAATCTTGCACCCATTTATGGTATAAATTGTGAGGGATGCAGAGTGAACCGTGTGTGTTCACTTGGAGTGATTCCATCAGTGACCTTCTGACTGAGGTTTTTCCCTTGCAGATTATCATGCACTTTTTCCCATCACTTTCTGATGATCTGGACTGACAGCCTCAGTAGCGTCCTTTAAATAAATGCTAATGTATAGCAAAGTGTGACAAGCAATCAGCAGTAGATGTCACAGCTTCTTTTCTTTTCCTATTTTCTCGCTCCCTCCCATGCCTACTGCCTTGGAAGTTTAGCATTCCTTTTTGCTTTTAGGAAGTGCTGTCTAACCGACTGAAGAGAGCTGGTGAAGGAGAGGAAAGCATCTTGCATAGTGATGTCTCTCAGCAAGTTCTGTGCTGCACATTCGCATCTGTAAAATGGGGGCAATACTTCCTTGTTTAAATGCAGTAACTGTGGAAATGGGTCAAGTAACCAGAGAGACAGCTGGATAGCACATCTAGGGGAAAAACAATGATGAGCTTGTCTTCCTGGCAAAAGGAAAAGTGAAGCCTTGGTTTAATAGAATAGGATGAAGCCATGCACCTAAGTGAGCTGGAAGCCATGAGAAAGAGGGTAAAACCCACTTGGTGTGCATTTTTGAGTGATGCTTTTGCAGCGTCCTACTGTTATACGTCGCTGTGTCCTTCTTAGCCCAACTCATCTCTCAAAGTGATATTACATTTTCTACAGTTGCAGTATCCTCATTCTGCACACAGACATGTTTTACAGTGTCCATATGGGTTTTGGTGTGGTTATTATTATGGACTGGACCTTCTGATTGGCAGGTATTGTATGAGCATGGGCCAGGAGTGAGGCAGGAGCTTACAAACTGTGCTGCAGCACTGTTGTAAAACTTCCTCATTCCTTGTGGAAGAAAAATTAAGCAAAAGACTTTACCCTTCACTGTGCCCCTGATGTGTTTCAGCCCCAAAACCGTGGATGTGTCTCTCCGACCCCAATGAAGCTACCAGCAAAGGAGCAGAATTGTGTAGGGGGTGAGGACCTGGTTAAAAGCAGTGTGGGGATGTAAGGAGGGCGTGCTGAGGGCAGCCAACCTGATCTGCCAGTGCCTGCAACACAAACGTGCCCTGAGTTTAGTGAGGGCAAGCGCTTCTGATGAAAGGAAATAGGATAATAAAAGAAGGTACACAAGTAGCAGATAGCCTTTAAAATTCCCCAGGCTTGAGGAAGGAGATAAAAAGGATACATTTCTCAAACTGCTAAAGTAAAACACTGGGGGAGATAGGAACCCAGGGGTTAGGATTCCTTTTGCCTCTCCTTTTGTTGCTCTTTTTCTTCCTTCCTATGACCTCTTCCTTGACAGAGTGAGTCACTATCCTGTGGCAGAAAGATGGAAAACTTCCAGCCATAGATTGTCTCTGTCACAGGTGCACTCCTGACCCAAATTCCTGCTGATCTCAGTCATCTCAGCTCCATGCAGCACTCCCTGCAGCTGCTTGCTATGTACCACTAACCACCTGGCTGCCTCCAGACATGCATTTATGGGACACACAAAAAACCAATTTACATTGTGGTAAAACCTCAGTCTCATCATGGACCCGCTTGAGCTATAAAAGTGAGGTGGCAGGTAGAGCCTGCACTTTGATCGCTCCCAGTCTGTGGATCTTCTGTTCATTATGGTCACCCAGGGATTTATTTAGGCATCGCAGGACAGACAGAGGCCAGACTTGAAAATGGCTGTTCATCCACCTTAGAAAAGGGCAACAGGATGCTGAGGCTGTCATGATGGACCTGTGGCCTTGGCTTGGCTGGTGTCCCCAGTAAGGTCTGCCTGGCCCTAGGCTGCTCTTCGGATTACTTGCTAACTTCGGTGACATCCAGGTATTTTCCCTCTTGTTGCAGAACTGTGTTGAATCAGACCCATTTTGAACATGTGGAACTAGAACAGACAGGTGTTGAACAGGGCTGAAAATCAGGTTTAGACCAAATCCTCCTCCATGGTCTCAAAGACTTCTTGGGACCCCTTGGATATCTGGGGTGTGCAGTAGTGATTGGTGTTTCTGCATGGCATTTTAGCTACCATCCTCCGTTAGGATTTCAAAAATTAAATAGTAAGCTGGGGAATAATTAAGTCTCCACCTTGGCATCCAGAGGTGGAGCAAATGCAGGCTGTATATGACAGGTATTGAGTCTGGAAAAAAGTGTGGTACCTGGTTAAGATAGAGATTGTGAGTTTTTTCCTTGCACTAGGAAAATTTGCACTTTCTCTAGTACTCGCATACCAATTTTTTTGTGTCAACACATACAATAATACATATTTACAAATATTACATATTTAAACCTTGAAATTCTTGCTTCAGGGTCTTAAGAGTTGATAAAAATGTTTTTGAAATACTTGAAGATAGTTTAGTTATTTCATAAGACATGACTAATATTAGGAATGATGTACCTTTCCCAGAACAGCATTGACTCATGCCTTTCCTAAGCTACAGAGCTAGCAACACGAGGAAGGAGCTCTGCTCCTGCATCTCCTTGGATCTGCAGAACAATAAATGTAAGGATGCCGCCTGTTCTGAAATCAGTGAAGAAACTTGTACTAGTTTATGTGGTAACAAAACAGAAAGTGCTTTTTAATGAGGGAGTAAAAGGTAGATGTCTTGAGAAGTAATAATATAACTTCTGTATATATCTTGCAAATTAAACCATGGAGCAGTGGTCATACATGACAGATCATGGATAAACTGTTCGTGGGTGTCTGTGTTTTATGGGGAAAATCAGTACTTTCCATAGCAGCAGACTTTTTTGTCTGTCACTTTTAACAAATGTGTTTTATAGATGTGAAATCACTCTTGAGTGAAATGGAGAATTTTGACCAAAGAACTTCTCCAGAATCCCAAGCTCCCTTCTCTTTTCTGTTGATATAAATAGCCCATCATCATAGTCAAACTCTAAGGTGACATACAGAAATTGCATCTAATCCCAAGATTAGAAATATAGATACAGGTTACTCTTTTAAAAAGAAAATGCAGATATAGGAGCAAGGTTGCACTTTAGTTAAGCTGTGTATTTTAAACACAAATATATGAATCAATAATTTTTCTTATAAATAAATGCACAAACGTTTTCCTGAAATTTAGAGAGGGTTTCAAATTTAAGTCTATTAATTCTATTACATGCATTAGTCTTCAAGGCTTTCATTCATTAATGTATGCAAAGAAAAAGATAAAATCTTAAATAACCTCAATCAATCAAAAATGCCTTTTAAATGCATTGTCCCGTTCTTTTATTAAAGACAGGGTTTTTTTATACAATTAGCAGCTTGTGAAGATATAAATGCAGATGACAGTGGGTCTGATTTGGGAGGGAGATTTACTGCAGCATCCCATCTATCCCACAGCACAGAGAATGCTCTGATGCCTAACCTGATCTTAGGCATCAACAATTTCTCTCTTCGCTTTTGCTCTTTGCTGAAGAAGCCTCTCCCCCTCTTGCGGCTACACTTCATCCCAGGTTTATCCTTTGTGCTCTCAGGTTGTGTAATGAGTCACAGCAAGGGCATCTAATCATCTCTAGAATGTGACAACATTTAGTTTAGATTCCTTTATCAGCATCACCTTTCCTTCTGCCTCTGCCTCATCCTTAAAGAAGACCAGGCGGTAAGCCTTAGAGGTCAGTCACACGTCGACCGCTTCTTCAAACACTTCATGTGGGAAACCATTCAGAGGCATGATTGCTGAGCTGCAGACCTGGAAAATAACTGTCATCGAGACCTTTACATCTGTCAAAGGAATTTCAGCCCAGTGGCACTGCTTTGCCCCTACTTTTTTTTTTAAACCTCAGCAAGCCTTTGAATTCTTTATAACTTAAAACTGCTACTGTGGGGCATTACTTTGGGAGGAGCTCTACTTCACACAAAGGTTTTAGCCAAGAAGTAGTTACAAGATTTTAAAATGAAAAAGCTCTTTATCATATTATGTGTTGTAATTAAGATGAAACTTCTGTGCTTTATTTCCTTTGTTCCTGTTGATTTGTGGAAAAAAACATGCTCCTACAGACCTAGGAAAGTCAATCACATCTGGCTCTGAGTTGATGGAGCTGTGCAGAGGCCAGAACAGCCATCCCTTTCTTCACTGCCCCATGCTCTGCCCCTGTCCCTGGTGGGGCTCAGCCACTCCTCAGGCTGCTGCAGCAGCTCTGCAGAGGAAACACGATGCCTCACGCTCCTAACTGCTTTTGACAGTTGGCCATAGGAGGTCCCAGCTCTTTGTTGCAGGACCAACATCGACCTCTGTGTATGTATTCCAAAACTTTTGGGAAAACCCCCCAAATGATATATTTTGAATGCATCAGTTTTAGCCTGCTGCTACCACTGTATACAGAAGGTAGAAAACATTTTGTGGTCTTACACAATTTGAATTTAAATTCTGTTGCACTGTTACATTTCTTTTTTGCTTTGGTTGAACAGAAAATCACATCCAAATATTGAAAGTGATGTGTTTGAAAGCAAATGATATCTTGCTTCTTCTTCCCTTGTCAGTAATAGCAAGCTTAAAAAGACATATTAACTTTTACAAGGCTCTGTCCTTTTCTCTGCAGAATGCACAGTAGAAAGTTTAGTAAGTCTAATAAAAACATAAAACATAAATCAAAGTTCAGCTCTGGCCTTCACAGAATGATAGCAGGGACATCTTCAACTAGATCAGGTGGCTTGGAGCGCCATCCAACCTGACCTTGAATGTTTCCAGGGACTGGGCATAATACCCTTAATGCCCTTCTCACTATATTAACCTTTGCATAGTATTTAATGAGTGATGCTTTGAATTCACTTAGTTACCTTTTCCTGGAAATCACACAGAACCTGGAGTAACTATCCATAAGCAAGAACTGCAACTATTTAACATAACTCTTAGCCTAATTTTCATGATTTCACTAGCACAGTAAGTGTTCAAGTCCTTCAGCCTCCCTCTGCAGCAGCCTGGCAAGAGGGGTTGGCTTTGAAAGTGATTACAGCTCTTCAAACAGCCAATGCATGCAGGAAGGATATTAAAAACGTATTTCTTCTTTCTTTCCTTTCCCCCCTTATTGTTTCTTTCTTTACCTTCTCTCCTCTCTTCCCTTCTTTTTTTCCCCTTCATTCCATCATCCTGTCCTTCCTTCTTCCTTTATTTTCAGAGTATTTTCATTACTTTCACCTGAAAACATGCAGAGATGTGTTGTATTTGGGATTGCAGGACATCCAAAGGCATACTTTCTCAGCCTGCTATACATTAATCTGAAAGGTTCATATTCATTTTTGTTGACTGTGTATCCACAACTACTCATAAAGTATTCCTCTACAGTCTGTGTTGTGAGATACTGTTTTTTCTGGGTGAGTCATCCTGGGCTGGTGGAGTTACACTCAGACCATGGTAAGGAAATGTAGAGGTTCAGTCAGATATGGAGATAAACCTGTGCATTCAGAGCAACAGAAGCATATTACGGGAAAATGATCCTCATAGTAGAAGAGAAGGTCAGTGGGTGGTAGTCGACTCAGTCTGTCATTCAGCATCTATGGCTAAGGGATTATCAGTCTCTATGTTTCTGCTGAAGATGAGGAGATAGTAGCTTATTTCCATGAGACCTTTTATTGGCTTTAGTCAAGTAACACAGAACCCTGATAAGTTATCAACCCCTTCTAGCAGATACTAGAAAATAGTTCAGTTGACACTAACATTAGTTCAGTTCTCCAACATCCTAACTAGAACCATTTAGGCAGTGGTCATATGCCTGTAGCTGGAAACAGCTACTGGCACAGACAGCAGTTTTGTTTAAAAATAGGTCAGGAAGCAGTTAAAAATCTGTCCTCCACAAAAAGACATTAATGTTTTCACATCAAATGAAAGAAAATACATTCCTAACAGGGACGTGCTTTGTTTGTGTACACGGCAATGCAGAAGCCTTTTTAATTATCACCTAGTCAAAGAGGATGTTCTCGTCTTTGCGCATATGGCTGCATGTTACTCATTCCTGGCTGTGTTCTCACCCCTGTAATTTCAATGCTAATCTGTAACACTGGAATGTGTGCCCAAAGAAGAAAGCCTGTGTAAAACAGATTTGTAAGAAAAAAGAAAGCAAATCCCCTCCTCCTTGAAATCTAGAGCAATATCTCCCCTCACATAGTTATGGGACACTTCATAAGGGTGGCTATAGCAAAAAATTAAAAGCATGTTTTGGCTTTGTGTTTAGGAAGAGTTAGCTCAAGTAGAAGCAGGTATATTGTTTTTTCTGCTTTGGGTTTCCCCGCATCAGAATTGCAGACTACTCCCTAACACATGCCAGGAGCGTGTGCACCAAGCAGATACTTTTAAAAAAGATGCATCCCTTCTCTTTTGTACAATACTGTGACCACAGACAGAAGGTGTCTCTTGCAGGGACCCTGTCGTTAATAATAGAGTATTCTCATTAATTTACTCTTTTTTCCTCCATGTCTTTCTCTTTTAATTAAAACTCTGACAGAACAGTGAATATATGTCATCATTAGTGGAACAATGTATTTTTTGGTGCAAAAATAGGTATATCTTGCAGAAACCTGTAGCATAAGTTATTCAAAAGCTCATTGCTTCCTCACTACTGATGTATGAGAGGGCCTCCTCTCTTTGCTTAGTTCTGAATTCACTTTTTGCCAGGCACCTTCAGGAAAGAAAAATTCTTGTACACGTTGTGTTTTAAAATAAAGATGTCATGTTTAAAAGCATGTAGTCATTGAAATCTGAGATCTTCTGTTTCTGTTTTTCATTAACATAAACTGCACGTAGTTGCTTACCATGACGCATTACAGAGTCCCAGTCCTCCCATCACTCAGAAACGATCTCAACCTGAAAATCTGTGGTTAAAGCATGCTGTAGCTCCTGGCCCATGAGTAGACTTGATTTTCCTCAGCATGGGAACTGCTGTGTTCAAGGAGTGGGGACAGATCTCTGGGTCTAAGCATCCCGAGGACGTACCTACTCCCTTGTGCCCTTCTGACCTGAGGAAAGGGGATGGTGTACCAGCACATATGTAGCCCCAGTGCCTGAGCATGCCAGTCATTCAAAGAACTTGTGTGACTGCATTTTGCAGAGGGAGAATTTGAGGCAACTGGAAGTGAGGGCACAGCCTCAAAAAGGGGAACTGAATTCAGACCAGCCTAAAGACTTTTCTGGATTTTTACCAACCTCCCACAAAATCCACTAGTGCTTTAGGGGAGTGAACTGAGTGGATACTACCTCAGTTTCTAACTCATCCCTTTGTAAGTGGCTTGCTTTTCTTCTCATCTGTTTGGAGATAACATTCGAGCCACAGGTCCAACTCATCCCCAGCCAATCTGGAGTGGCTCATTCCTGAGCATTTGCTTGTCTTTTCCCCAGGCTTGTTTGCAACGTGTCAGTGATGGTGATAAAAGTCAATTGAACTGAAGGCAATGTAGGCAGACAAGTACTGTCTTCATGCTATGAGTCTGAAGTGCTTCCTAAAAAGACTGGAAAAAAGGATGTGAATAGTTTAAGGACAGCATATTAAAGAATAACTACCTTTTTGATAGCTTCTCTGGAGATAAGGTTACTCATTCCTTCCACAACCACAAATCATCTGAGCATCTCTTGTTTACAAAATGGGACATGGCTTAATTAAACCCAAGGCATAGCCTGGTTATCCAACAGTGAGGCTTCAGCTGTCGTTTGCTGAAACTGAACTCAATCCTTGCTGGAGGAAGGAGCCGCTTGAACCCCTGGGAGGCTGAGCTGCCCCTCCAGCCTCAGAATGCTCAGGCTCCTATCAGACGGGCTCCTTTAAATCTGCAGCCTTACTTTCAATTTATTCTCGAGAAACAGCAGGCCCTGCAGAAAATAAATAAAAAAAAAGAAAAAGAAAAGAAAGAAAAGAAAGCTAAGAAAGCTTTTAATTCAAAGCACATAGTTGTGAAAAAGCCATGCTCTGAGCCAGGGTGAGGGAAAGCAGCTCAAGGCATATATTCTACCCTGGCCTGTAGTTAATTATGCCTTTTGAATTGAAAACAAACATGTTTAAAATGGCTACTGAGACGCACTTCTCGAATGAATCCAAGATGGTGGCATATGTTATGGCTTCTGTGATAAATGATTTCAAAGGCGCCGAGGCCCGTCGCCTTTTTAAAGTGACGGCACTTGGGTCTCTACAGCCCCTTTCCAGCTCTCTGGTGGTTTCTTCACTTGACTGTTTTTGGGATGCCTTTCTATTCCACGTTTCACAATATTGCCACATCATTTGAGTGGGATGAAACTGAGCTGTTTCTGTGACATTCGTGCAGAAGGACAGCCACTGTGATCTTAAAGAATGTGGCACCCACAAGCAGACACATGGCTTTGATATTTTTTATTTTATTCAGAGCATTCTAATTTGGAAAGCCATGTGTCACCAGGCAAAACCAAATGCTTGCTCGCAGTAAGTGCAGACCCCTGCCTCTGCCTGCTCCTTTCTCTCCTGCAGTAGTTAACAACTCAAGAAGCTGCTAGAGAATTTGGTCAGGAAATTCCCCCTCTGCCATTTTCAAGAAGTGTTTTTTGCTGGCTGCCAGTTAGCCAACAGGGTAAACTGGAAGACACAACTGCCCCAGCACAAGCCTTAGGAAACACTGAGGTCTATAAAATGACTGGAAGACTAGAAATCATAATCAAGAATAAATTGTCGGCTTTGCCTTAAAATGATGGCATCATTGGTAGTAATGCAAAGAGTTTTGAGAAGTAAACATATCCTAAGCACTGACTTGGGACTACTGCATACAGTAGATGCAGAAAATTACTAATATCCCAGTATGGGAGAGGAAGAAGGGAAAATAATGTGCTGGACAAAAAAAAATGTCATCTAGCTCATATTTCCTCTTAGATGGAAGATAAGTCTCCTCTCAAACAACTCAGAATTTTATAGTACATCCCTTTCTTTCTTTTCTGCAACTTGCCACTGTTTTTTGCAAAGGTCTTTCTGGTCTCCCTAGCAGTCTTACTCTCTGCAGGATGCTCTGGAAAGGTAAACAACATGGGGATGAATCCTTAAAGACCTGGGAGATGACTTTGAAAAGCCTCTGGACTGTAAATCCCCATCAGCTCCAGGTGCCTTCCTGCACCCTTACTTGGAGACTAGGTACCTCAAATGGGTACCAAAGGTACCTGCTAACTCTTGTGGGTATGGAGACATCCTCGCCTTCCACAGTGCTCACCACTGGCTCAGGCAGCACTGGCTGCTGTGCCTTTCATCTTTAAGGAGGTAAGTCTCCTGGGACATCACAAGGCTAGCTGCTGGCTTAATCTCTAGTTGGTGGAACTCCTTCGATATCCACAGAACAGTGAGTACCACAGTACTTATGGACCATATCCACAAGGACTTATTATTATGACTAGCTCTTAATTTGTATTTGGCTTGTGAAACTAATACCAACCACATCCAAGATGGCTCTCTTCTGTTGTAGGATAATACTTCCTAATGGTACTCATTTTCAATCAATAATAGGCTGTTATCTACTACAGAGTTTCTATAGATGCTGTAGGTTTGATGAGATTAGATATCTGATTGAAAATAGTGCACTTGACTAAGAGAGATCTTCCATTTGAAGGTTCAAACCACATCTTGAGTTGGCCACCTAGCAGCTTAGGAGACTGACTATTGTGCCAATTTATTTTCCTTTATTCTGTGTTTGATTCTAAGACACTATCTGAAAAAATCACTTCAGATGAGCAGTCTCATCAGTGTTCCCCAGGACTGGGGAACACTCCTTGTTATGAAAGTATGCTGTCCCTTACTAGAGAATGTGTAAAATGAAGGGTAAGTATATTTGAGTTGGTGATTCAGGCGATATGGATTGCCTAGATAACTAAGCTTACAAATGGTAACACTAAACCCAAACCTGTACACTAGAGAAATTCTACTCAAAGGAGCCACAGATTCTTGTAAATATTATAACTTTTCTTGAGAGAATGGTAACAAGCTGCAAAATAAACCAGGTTTTCTTCATCAGAGGATGTGACTCCATTCTCATCTGCTATGAAGTGCCATTTCTGTAATTTGTGGGACAACATAAACATGCAGCCTGTGTGTGTTGTCATCTCTGCCATTGGGTCACAAAGAAATATTGCCTCTTGGAACTGGTACAGAAAACTGCTGGCTGTCAGTGCCAGAAGATACCTATGCTATCCTGCAGTCAAGATGATAAAAAAAAAAGATAAATTAGCATCAAATTGTATTCCACTACTTGTCTAAGATTGTATTATAAAGAAAAAATTTGGGAAGGATAGATGAAAGACAAAATTATTTACATTCAATTACATAATTAATTATTAAGCTACCATGCTTTCGGTGATCCTTTACACTGACAACACTTAGCTTCTCTATGGCCGTGAAGAATCATGAAATATGCTGTATCTCACCCAGTTAGTTCTGCTTGACCTCCCACTTGACTCTGTTACACCTTGCCTGTGACAGAGACCATGACCTGCTCTCAGGTTTCCCACTTGTGAGTGTTGAAGTGTTAGTCCCATAATCCAGTTTGTAAGTGGACTGTAAGATGGGTGCATGAGGCACAGGCAAATTCCTGCTGCAAGAGATAAGTCTCCAGCAGTGGCAGGCATCCAGATCAAATGGTGCAGGCTGGGGTCAAGGCTCCAGATAAGCAGAAAACAAGTTACTGGAGTGTCCTGCTCTCTCCTCCTGGGGAGAGCCTTGTAGTTTATATTCCTTGCTATTTCATCTTGTAGAAGCATTCTTTAGATACAGAACCTAAGTAAAAACTACGTATTGCCTAGCAGTGCTCCTTAGGAAATCTGAGAGAGATTGGTCCCAGTATAGCCATCAAACGAAGATGAATCTTCACTTCTTCAGTGTTATATTTTACTAGCTATTCAGTAATACTGTCATTCACTGTTAAAGATAAAAAGATGTGGAGCTCTTGTACACCATGCTATACTCTGCCATTATGCCAGGAACAGCATTTTGGAAGATACAACACACAGCTACATATATGTGAGGGCTCTTGGCTTATGCTGGGATCCTGAGTGGTATTTGAGAATTATATTTTTGTCTTTTGTTAACTAGAAAGCACACTAAAATGTCACTTCTCTGCAACCAGACTTTGCAGCACTCTGGCACCTCATGCCTTCTGCACTGTGTGTGTGCCTATGTGCCTGTACTTGCCACATGTGCATGCACTTATAGCTTTGCATATGCTGGTCGCTTGTCTTCCAAAATGTCTTGGTGTCATTGCTTGATTGTGCTGTATTGTAAATATACAAATTCTTTCCTGTTGGTTTCTAGGCTAGCTGTGGGGATGGCTTTCATAAGACAGCAATTTCGTCAGTATCAGTGTTGCTGCTTTCCAACTTTTAGCTCCCAACTTGTATTTTGCAGTTAGTGGAGTTGTTTGGGGCTAGATTCAAGAAAAAGACACACACCCCTACAAACTGGGCGCTTGGCCCCCTGAATGTAAGTTGAAGGTCAGAGTTACAGCCCTCCATCACTTCAACAAAGCATGCCTTGATCTGAAAGTCATCTATGATCAACTAATAGAGTACAAAAAATGTGGAACTATGTTGGAAATCCTGTCTAATTCCAGTTGTCAGGGTTAGGGCTGTAAAGCTGTTGTCTTCCCCCAGAGAGAAGAGGCAGCTTTTCCTTGTGTGGAGCTTCTCCTCTGAGCAGAATGAGATAAGCATACTGTGGTGGCTGCTGCATTGCATCTGAGAGTCTCTCTTGCTTAGATGATCTTCTTCCTCTGGCCACTCAGAGAAAGAAACCCAAGGAATTGTCCCACAGTTGGAAGGGATTCAAGGTATTTGAAGCTGAGCATCTGATCCTGGCAGCCTGTTGTGTGCAGCTGTGAAATATTTTGCATTACCCTGCTAAGGCTATACTGCTGTGCAGGGGAGCAAACTGCAAGGAAGCACAGAGACTAGCTTCTTGCCCTAAAGAGACTTTGGAGAAAATAATAAAATCCAAAATAAACCTGACAGCAGAGATCAGAAGCTATACTTGTTTAACTCTAATTAAAAATGTTAAAAAAGGAAAGCAAAGGTGCTTCCGCAAATACCAGCTCCCTCCTCTCCACAACCCCCTTTCAGGTAGTTGTAGAGAGCAATAAGGTCTCTCCACAGCCTCCTCTTCTCCAGGCTAAACAACCCCAGCTTTCTCAGCTGTTCCTTGTAAGTCTTGTTCTCCAGCCCCTTCACCAGCACGAGATTCGTCGCTTAATATAACATATCGTATATTTTGTTTGCTCAATATAATATAGGCACTTTAAAATCTGAATTCCACTGATTAGCCCCATTGATGCCTGTGGCAATTAGTCCTGATTTTCACAAGTGAAAGTTGGAGTCGAGTCCACTGTGTTTTACGGGTTGAACTGAGCATAAACTAATGTACTGATCAAAGGTTATTAGATAGCCAGGACCTTTCACTACTCTGAAAAAGATTTATTTTGAAGCCTACTTTTGAAAATGACTTTCACTACTGTGAAAAAGACTACACTATTATTGATTAAAGTTTGTGATAAGCCAAACTTGACATAAATGACTTGGGAAACAGGTGGAATTGCAGGACAGTGGGGAAATACAGATTTCCTTGAGTGCAGAGGTGGAATCTGGTCTCCAGAGCACTTGCAGGAAAGTAAAGCCACTAATGCCAACTTGTTCCAGCACAGTAGAAAACAGAGTCTAACCTTTTTATTTTCCAATCTGGATGAGTGCAAGCTCCTTCCTTAAATGAAAATAATGACCCCTGAGGTCACTTTTGTTATTTTGGGTAGGGTTCCTTCTTTCAAGAGGCTTTCTCTGAACAATTTTCAGAGCCTTATCAGAGCACAAGCCAAGGACCGTCTAGCCCACTATCTGCACCTTCCAAAGAAACAATGAGAACGTGAAGAAAGACAGTGAGGCGAGCACTGGTACACTCTCCCTGGAGAATGGCAAGCAGGGGTGGGAAGAAGGGGCAATCATCACCCTGTTGGGAACATATTAGGTCCTGGGTAGGCCACTGCGAACAGGAAGGGTGCGGACAGCATCTGAGTGCAGCTGCTGCTCTGCTAACAGCATCTGTTTCCACTAGCTTTGATCTCTGGGCATGCGGCATTTTGTGCCATGAGATAAACGTGCTCTTGGAGTGGGGTTTGTTTGCCTTACACCTATCTCCCTAATGAGGTGTGTGCCCAGGCAGCTATACACTCCAAATCCAGGAGCAACAAGACCAAGCCTTCCTGGTATGGTTGCAGCAGATCCTTGCAACCTTTTCACACATCTGGGAAAGATGACATCATGCACAGATTGCTTGCCAGCCCCAGATTTCTCACAGACCAGTATAATCACAGTCCTCAATAGGGCTCATATAAAACTGACTAGATACCTTCTCTTGTGCTTCTCTCTGCAGCTGAATCCCTCAGAACAGGGCACCTAATTTAACATAATTAACTCTCACAAAGAAAATGATTCTAGCTGTCTTCTTGGCATGGCTCAAGCACTTTGTGCACCCTGGCTGGTGCCCTTAGGTTTGGAAATGAGCAGGGGATTCCAAGTTCCTAATTAACAGAGGCCAGAAACACTGCCTTACTGGGAAGAGGCCTGGAGTCGTGCCCTTGGGCCAAATCCAGGTCCCACTGAATCAAGTGGGAGGCTGTTTAGAAACTTAAAGGGGTGTTTGTGAGATTGCTGGAAAATGAGGAGGGGAGCTGTGTAAATGTCACTGTCTGAGCTGTTTTAGAATCCTCGAAGTCTCTCACCTTCCCAATACTCCAAAGACTAACACTAAGGAGAAGGAAGGGCAGCTGAAGGTAGCTCCTTCTTTCCTGTTTTCAGAGATTAAGTATACCATTGCGCAGGAGGATGTTTGCAGTTGCACTTGACATTTTAGAAATGTTGGAGTCCTCTCACATGTTGTACATCGTTGGAAGTAGATCTGATACAATGACAAAGATATTTTTCTGGAGGAAATAGGAAAAAAAAGGAAATAGGTCAATATTTATTGACAATCACACTTTACTCCACATCAGCGTTATGTGTAGCCTAAGGACAGAGGGGTCTGCCTGTACTCCTTAGGTGCCCACCTCAGTTCATGAACTGCAGAGTCCCTACAGAGGACTCTGGAGGGTCCCTACCAAGAGTAACCAGATACAGAAATCCATCTGGAATTGTCTTCTTTCTCCAGTCAATGAATGAATATATACATGGTGTGAAGATATCGTATGTCATGTGCAGAACACGCAACCAGCTGTGAAAATGCTGGAAACTGAGGGTAAACACTGGTCATTGGAGAACTTTATGCTCCTTGTACTTAAATCCAAGGCAATCGTCACATTACTTCATGACAATGTCCGGCTTAGATGCCCTCTTGGGAGCAATTGCCAACTCAACTGTGTATAGAAGCGCTTGCTGACAGCTTGGTTGGATCAAAAAGAAATACTTTTCAGATGTGAAAAATAAGTCAGGTGGACACTGAGGGCCTTGACTATGTTGCCTTCTGCAAATAATTTGCTGCAAATAATTGCTGTAATTTTTAATGAGATATTCATTAAGGACAACAAACCAGCAAAACTCTAGTCTAATTTGCAGCTGCCCAAACTCATTTGGCCAAATCTAGAAGGACTAGGGAGACCATAGAGTCCCTATTGGATGCAGAAGGAACAACAGTGACAGGGGATGAGGAAAAGGCTGAGGTACTTAATGCCTTCTTTGCCTCAGTCTTTAATTGTAAAGAAAGTTGTTCCCTCTGTGTACAAACCCAGGAGCTAGAGGAGCAAAATGAGGCTCCCATGATCCAAGAGGAGGTGGTCAGAGCCTTGCTAGCCCGACTAGACACCCACAAGTCTATGGGGCTGGATGGGATTCACCCAAGGGTATTGAAGGAGCTGGCAGATGTGCTGGCCAAACCCCTTTCCATCATCTTCCAACAGTCCTGGAAGACTGGGGAAGTTCCACTGGACTGGAGGCTGATGTTGTGTCCATCTACAAGAAGGGTCGCAGGGAGGATCCAGGGAACTAGAGGCCTGTCAGTCTGACCTCAGTGCCAGGGAAAGTCATGGAACAACTGATCTTGAGTGCAATCATGAAGCACATGCAAGAGAACTGGGTGATCAGGCCCAGTCAGCATGCATTTACAAAAGGCAGATATGCCAAACTAACCTGATCACCTTCTATGACCAAATGACTCGGCTGCTGGATGAGAGATATATCTTCCTGGACTTTAGTACAGCCTTTGACACAGTTTCTCACAGCATTCTGCTTTGGAAACTGTCAGCCTCTGTCCTGGACAGGCGCACACTCTCCTGGGTGGAAAACTGGTTGGATGGCCGGGCCCAGAGAGTGGTGGGAAATGGAGTTAAATCCAGCTGGAGGCCAGTGACAAGTGGGGTTCCCCAGGGCTCAGTCCTGGGTCCTGCCCTGTTCAATGTCTTTATCAATGACCTGGATGAAGGCATCGAGTGCACCCTTAGCAAGTTTGCAGACGACACTAAGTTGGGTGGAAGTGTGGATCTGCTGGAGGGTCGGGAGGCTCTGCAAAGGGATCTGAACAGGCTGGACTGCTGGGCAGAGTCCAATGGCATGAGGTTTAACAAGGCCACATGCCTGGTCCTGCACTTGGGGCACAACAACCCTGTGCAGAGGTACAGACTAGGAGAAGTCTGTTTAGAAAGCTGCCTGGAGGAGAAGGACCTGGGGGTGTTGGTTGACAGCCGACTGAACATGAGCCAGCAATGTGCCCAGGTGGCCAAGAAGGCCAATGGCATCCTGGCTTGTATCAGAAACAGCGTGACCAGCAGGTCCAGGGAGGTTCTTCTCCCTCTGTACTCGGCACTGGCGAGACTACTCCTTGAATCCTGTGTTCAGTTCTGGGCCCCTCACCACAAGAAGGATGTTGAGGCTCTGGAGTGAGTCCAGAGAAGAGCAACGAAGCTGGTGAAGGGGCTGGAGAACAGGCCTTATGAGGAGCGACTGAGAGAGCTGGGGTTGTTTAGCCTGGAAAAGAGGAGGCTGAGGGGAAACCTCATTGCTCTCTATAACTACCTGAAAGGAGGTTGTAGAAAGGAGGGTGCTGGCCTCTTCTCCCAGGTGACAGGGGACAGGATGAGAGGGAATGGCCACAAGCTCCACCAGGGGAGATTTAGACTGGACATCAGGAAAAAAAATTTTTCACAGAAAGAGTCATTGGGCACTGGAACAGGCTGCCTAGGGAGGTGGTTGAGTCACCACCTTCCCTGGAGGTGTTTAAGGCACGGGTGGACGAGGTGCTGAGGGGCATGGTTTAGTGTTTGATAGGAATGGTTGGACTGGATCATCTGATGGGTCTCTTCCAACCTGGTTATTCTATGATTCTATGATTCTATTCAAGAGATTTATGTGGCAGATTCCTGTTTGTAAGCTACAGTAGGCCAAGTCCTTCAGTTGCTACCTTTGATCAACATCATGAGAGTTTGCCAGAGTTAAAAATTAATTATGACCTTAGGATATGTCTCAGTATAATTAAAACTCTACCATTATTTGGTTGGGTGTGGCCACAAGTACTAAATAAATCATACTCTGTCCATGTTCACAAGTTTGTTGTTCTTTCCACTGAGAAGCTGCAGACAAATAATTGTCTCTGTCTGCATCAAGGATTATGCTATTAGTTTTATGACTGCAGACTTCAACCTTTCCTTCAAGTATCTCTCATTTTTTTTGTGAACTGTAAGAATGTTATGGCCTATTTGGTTTTGCTTCTTCATTGATAGTCATGCCTATTCCAAACTACTCTTCTTACACTGGGCTTTATTTACATTCACTGAAGACAAGAAGAAACCATCTTCTATCCTTATGAAATAAATTTAACATGAAAGACGCAGGACTATCAGGATCCAAATCACTGTTAATCTGCCTCTTGCAACCACCAAGCGTAGCCACTCCACATTGGGCAGCTCTGGTGGGCTTCTAAACCTGGGGCACCGGAAGCATGCAGAGCGCTCAGACAAAATTTCCCTTCAGCTTCAAAGAGGTTTGGATCCAGCTCTGCAGGCACTTATTTCAGAAAGACAAGATTGTGGGAAAGGGAAGAAAAAGCATTGAAGTAACTTTTTGTTTTGTTTTGTCATTTTTCAAAGCTCTTTTCATCTCTGACCAGCCTAGTGTGCTTTCAATTCCTACAATATGTAGACTGAAGCTAATATCAATAATTTTATAATAACCATATTTCTCTGATTTACAGCCCCAGTATTAAAAACATATCTGTTAGATAAGCATTTAGAAAAAAAGCCCCGTTGCATGGAATATATATAGGTTATATAGAAGTTTATAGTGAAATTATTGGCAAAGCCAATAAAATAAGAGCAGATATAAAAATCTCTGGGTTTTTAAAGCACGGTTAAAGTTCATATACTGTGATCACAGCAGAAGGCTAATTTCTAAATCTATCTAGTGATGGAAAGTGGCTGACTCCTCCCCACCAAAGAGGGGAGAACAAAGTCAGAGCTGCTCCTTATTAACTAAACATACTCCAATACATGGGGTGGCTGACTTGCTCCATCAGCCCCTGTCTTTCAAGGTCCTCATGTCCTACCTCTATTTTCCATCAGTACTGGGATCATCCTATGTCTCCTGTTTAGCCATTTGACCTTTGTTGTTTCCCCAAGATCCAGCCGGGGGGGTGTTTATATTGCTGTCCTGCTAAGATTTGTATGCTAGCAGGGGAAGATGTGAATAAGGGATCTCTCTGAGAAATACGGTCTGTAGCTGGGAAAGGACAGGGAATGGTGTTCAGTTCCAGCTTTGAAAACTGCAATTTTTTTCAGCATCTTGGAAGATGGGGAACAATGTATTTGGGGAGGCTTAATTAGACCCAGGGTGTTTTGGACTTTATCAGGAATAAACATAAGCTTCTGCACACAGTTAAACCAGCGCATAGATAATCAAGTCTCAGAAAAATATTAATTTATTTCGTATTTCCAGAGGCATGCCATTTATTTGACTTCTTTTGACTTATTGAGTATTTGTGGAAACTTCATTTTGTGCCGGAAATAGCTATAATCAACAGCAAATGTGACTTTAATAACTAAGATACTGGGAGCCATTTTTGGTTGGCACTAAAACCCCCACACAGTAAAACCTTGTGATAAAGTGGACTATTTTCTTATCTGGAGTTGAAAGTCAGGACAAATCTGACTGATTAAGAAAATCTTCAAGCAAGATACCATATATCCTCTCTAAAATTAAACTCTGGCTGAAGATTCCTTTACTTCTTCTCGACACTCAAAATGCAAATATTGACATGAAAAAAAGTCCATATAATATTTCAGTTTTGAAAATAATATAGTCACTATCAGATCTGACAGGTAAAAGAATATAAAACGCAACTTGAAAAACAAATTTGTGAATCAGAACAAGTTTATTAACAATTTCCACTTTGTAATACCAGGGAAATGTTTTTGACATTTTTATTCTTCCAGCCTGAGGAGGGTTCATGTGAAAATATATACGCATGTGCAGGTTAGGGCGGCCACTGACCCTTCTTCTAGAGAAGTAAATTGAAAGACTCCCATCTTTGGCGTATTAAACTTTAAATAGGATAATGGAAATGTTATGGAAAAGGCTCAAGCCCTTTGTGAATAGCAGCCTTGGTGGATTTTTTTCTCACCCACCCCCACTGCCTGCAGGACACACGACCCTCAGGCTCTCTACTCAGACAGTCAGGCACATGGTAAAAAGTAACACTGGTCCTGGGAATCAAAAGCTGGGGGAAAGGACATGTCCATAAACAGGGACAAACATCTTTCTTTAAGCAAGGCTGTCAGATCCATTTAAGCAAAGACCTGCTCAATCTTTTCCTCTGGGGCCACTTTTTCCTGTCTGGGAACGTCTGTGGCATTGCCTGTCTGTTCCCGAGTGACCATCACTGGGAGGCTTAGATAAGGCAAGAAACAGCACTTAACAGTCTTATGGTCCCAGGCTCCAATGGGAAGGCTATACTTTTGCTACCACTCTTTCAGAGGAAAAAAACCCAAACAACAAAACCCAAGCACGTATCAGCTGAACAAAGGTTATATTGTCTTCTGGAAAAAGCTGATCCGTAGCAATTGTCCTCATTTGTATTTGTGCAATAGAAAAGCTTTTAGGTGGTCTAGCTCAAATATTAGTATGGGGGTGGCAGTTACAAGCTTTAGCTACGTAACTAACTCCAGAGTAAATTAGTTGAGGCAAATAAAAAGAAGTTTTACTACCTGTGTCAACATTAAGTTGTAAAAACCTCAGAGAGAAGCTTGTGTCCAGTATTAGACTACACAACAGAACACAGTGACTTCAGATTGCAAATATTATTAATAATATCCTCTGGAGCTTAGAATTTGGTATTTTATTTTTAAAGAATGAAAAAAATGTCTCCAATCATCAATGAATACATACACAGTGATATTCATCAAACATTTACGTGTGCAATGATATTAATCATTGAATAAATGCACGAGTACCTGTCTTCTAATATACCTCAGATGTAGGTAGGAGTTGCAGATGCCTTTTTTATACAGTAAAATGAGCAGAGCCTCCTGTGTACCATTTGACTGTGTATGAGGAAATGAAAGGAGCAGTTTGATATCACTGCATTTCTTGGTCTAGAATGATGCCAAATCACTAGGTACAATTCACCTTTGACATGCAGAAACACTGCATGGATCACATAAAATATTTATTTATTATTTGCACTGGGAAGGGTCCCAGAAACCTTAATCACACACAGTGTGTTTCTCAAAGAGCTGGTAAAATCCTTGTATTGAGGAAGCAGCCCATGCTCCACAGACCCTGAAAGGCAGGATTCTGCTTTCTGCTTTTAGAATGTGTAGCAGCTGTTAATAAAGGAGCACAATGTGAAGATGTAGATATATGGAATTATGAGCCATGCCTTCAACTGGTATATATAGGCACAGCTCCAGGGACATGACATTATGTGCCATGTCTTCAACTGGTATATACTGGCACACCTCCAGTGACTTCACAGAGTGATGCTAATTTACACCAAACTTATCTGGCTTTATATCCATAATTATTGCCAGAAACAATACACATTTATAAAGGAGAATTATCGTTTGAAATCTTGAATGAGAGGCAGACAAGATGTTTTCTGTCTCCCAGGAGAAGATGCATGCTGTTTTTTCCTTTTTCATCACTCAGGAAAATTGCCAAATATGGGCTCAGGCCAGCACAGGCTGAAGTTAATAGAAAGTTTCCTTGTAATACCCTGGGATTTTTGCTCTTGGATTTGATACTGCTTCAGCAGTGGAAAGTGTTTGTCTTGGTGTAGGTTCAGATCATCAGAGTACATTTGATAAACATATAAAATAACGTTGAGAACACCTATCAGAGGCAGTTAATATTTACTCTTTGGCTGAGATCACACTGGACATTAAATCAAAATCAAAGTCCAGGTCTGAGCCCTACTTGTATTTCTAACTTTAACGTGAGATGCTCTTGGAAAGGGTTGTCTCTTCTCCGAGACGTAGTGTGAATGGGAGGAATGCCAGAGATGCAAGGGGTTTCTGTGAAACCAAACGGAGGAAAAAAGAACCTCAGCAAAGACTGGGAGTTAGGACTTCATTTCCTTCATGTTGATTTTTTTCAGAAGCAGCAGGACAGCCACCAGCACCTCAGAAAGAAGGTTTTCAGCTTAGAGCTCTCAGCAGTGTGTTGAGTAGACTTACCTAAGCCACAAGTACTGGATCTGTTGGCATGAAGAATCAGTGTCATATGCTAGCAGATTTATACGCTCTTGTGGGAAGCTGAGATCAACACCAGTGGATGAGAATGATGTGTTTCTGGCTATGCTTTAAAAGCCAGAACTAGCTGGTGTTCCGAGAGGGCTGACAGGCTTCATACCCAGCTGAGCTGTTATAAGATAGAACTTGACAAATTTATTAAAGAGGTTTTACGACATGGTGCCAAGAACACTGGGACAAACTTCTCTTAGGATGTTCTTTCCTATCCAGTGTATTACTCAGGCCCTGATGCAAAGTGACAAAAATAAGTGCAGCTTCTTTCGTTCCCGCCAGAATGAGATAGTACACCTTAGCTAGCTGGAGATGGCAAAAAGCATTACTCTTACATTCTGCAGTTTGCAGCAGTTAGAAGATCAAGAATGTTCTTAAAGCCTTACAGAAAATACTTGCAGTATGGTAAAATACAAAGGATATGATTGCACTACTAATAAAAGCTGACTTCACACTTGTTCAATGGAAGAAAAGATGAAACCTAATTTTTTCTTTGCTTGCAACCAAATCAGTTTAAATGTCCTCTGAATAATGAACTGTTTAGTGGAGCTGAGCAATGCAGCACACAGCTGATTGCTACTTAATAGGCCAAATTTCCAAGTTAACTTAATCTAACATTGCTGTTGTGGCTTCGTGTAAAGCAACAGAGGATTGCGTTCACTTATTCTACCCTTGGCCAAAACCCAGCGTTGTCTGGTTTTTAAACTTGTTCACTGAGACAACAATCTGAAATTGCCATCACTATGAAAGTGGGAAGTGCTGTCTGATTAATAAAAAAGTGCAGTCACGTTAACTAAAATCAGTACCATGTCCAGTTCTGGTCCTTACAATTCAAGAAGGGTGAAGACAGACTGGAGAAAGTCCAAAGGAGAGCCACTAAGAGGATGAGTGCTCTGGAGAATCTGCTTTAACAGGAAACACTGAAGGAATTAGATCTTTTATCCCTGAAGAAGGGGATCTCATCACAGTATTCCACTACTTAAAGGGTGACTACAAATAGGATGGAAGTCCTCTTTTCACAAGATGAGAAAGGCAAGGTGTAGTGGGTACAAGTTGCACAGACAGAGGTTTCATTTCAGTATAAGAAATAAATTCACTGGAACAGCCTGCCCAGGGGCATGGTAGAGTCTTCACCACTGGAGGTTTTCAAGATATGATTGGACAGGATGCTAGATATTTCATCTAGGCTCCCTTTATCATGAAAGGTTGGAACAGATGGTCTTTTGCAGTCCCTTCCAATCACGGCTGTTCTATGCATTTTTGCCTTATATTCAGCTGTGTCTAGGTGAGTAGGAACAGATAGCTATTAGTACATCTTCTAGTTTCAAAATACATTTTAATGTATTTTGAATTCTCTGAAATACACATTAACTGTATTATTTGCTTAAACTTACTTTTTGTATAGAATGAAATTACAAGGTTTCATGAGTTTAGAGAGAAATAAAGACTATATTTACATCTATGTACATGGCCACAGATATTTTGTAAACTCTTTAGCACTATGCCTTACTGAGTCACAAAGGAGACTCTGACATTACTTCCAGTGTAAAGCAGTTGGAGAATATATCTCTTTTTGTTTTGATTCTTGCTCTGACAGCACAACTTTATAGTCAATGAGTGCTAATTAAAAAAAACCCTAACTTGTGTGAAGATTGTCTTTGATCCATGCTGACAAAAGTTAAGAGTGAAGGAAGGGCTTCAGAGTTACAGCACAGGTCTCTCATCTAAAGCAAGCTCATATGATTATAGAAACTGGGATTTAAAACTAAATATTGTGTTGGCTTGGGAGTATTTTCCACTGACTGTGTTATGTCCAAGATTTCATCCAGGACTGTGACGTTCTTCCTGAAGTGGCTCTGAAACAGAACAATAATGCACAGGAATTCTTCATTCAAGCTGCAGAAGTAAAAATGAAGGAAAGCATCAAACTGTTGTAGTGCTAATATTAGTGGATGATATTTCAGATGTAGTTACTCTGGCATGAATAGCAAGAGTTATACTTTGTGCTTTATAGCTCTGTCACACCAATGTCAGTCTTTGGAAACCTGGGTGTGTTTGGCCTATTGCTGGGGCTGGGAAATTTAGAAATTGCAGAAAAATTACTGGGCAATTTTCAAATTTAAAAAGCATTAATGGGCAAAGTTTTTCTGAGTTTCTTCAGAGAAGAGAAACTGTGGTTCTTTACCATGCTCTAGTGCTTCAATCAGTAGGTTTGGGTCACCTGTGGTGAGGGAGCTGTTCACAGGCTGCACAATTTGGATCCTGTAATAGAACAAGAATATTCTTAGAGAGCAGAAAAAGACTTTCTTTGGTTTTTATGGCTTTAATCAACTTTTTCAGAGTCCTCTGATTAATAGGAGTCTTTCAAATGAAGGTTGCTGCAAGACACACTGTCCTAGCTGAACCTCTGTCTACTTTGTGAGCTTCTGACTCTTGGTAACTAAGTAGGCAGGCTCTGGAGCAGGCGCTTCTGGCATTTCAGAACGTGTTCTCTGTTCCTGGAGTTTCTTAGTTCTGAGTTATAATGGGAAGAGCCACAATACATACATTTTAAATAATTACTTCCAACCTTAACTGAATAGCATCAATATCCAGGAGCAAACTGGGTCCATTATGTCTGGAAAAAGCTGTTAGATTTCCAGTAGATATTTGGGAGCATTATTTCAAAGACAAATATTGTACAGAATCCTCATGATTCTTATAATTGGCATTAATTTCTTTTGTATTGCCAAGGTGGCTATTCATTATATGGCCCTTCTCTTTCTAATTGATGTTTTGACAGCATGCTATGCAAAACAATGAAGATTTTTCTCCCTGCTGTTTTTACATATCTGGGAAACAGATGCCAAAAGGACTTTTAAGTTAATTAGGGTTCAGTTGGGTAAAAAAAGATCCAAATGTTACTGCGATGCAAATTATGTTAATAGCAGAAGTAGTCCCTAGTGTTTCCCTCTGTGATGATTCTCAGCTAAATCTACAAGATCCTTGTCCTAATACAGCTGATGCTAATTAGAGTGGCACTGAGGAAGACAGGAAACTCTAACATGTGTAGATTTCCTCTGATAGGTAAATGCAGTGTCTACTTTTTCTTAAAGTACATGAGTTGGAACTTCCAAGTAACACCTAAAGAAGTGAATTGTGTTGCAAGATATGTAGTTAATCTACTAACAGAAAAATGTATTGTGTACTGGCTCTGGTTATTCCTGGGAAAAGCATGCATGAGTTTGAGTGAAGAAACCTAATCGCAGCTCTGAAGCTGAATGACAAAAGCAAACAAGGGCTGCCTGCTGTCTCCATAACATTTGTCTCTCCTGCAGGTCTGTGCCAAGCTTCACAGGAAGCCGAAGAGTGAGCTTCATCCATAGATGTCATGAGACCAGGTTAGCTGCATCCATATAAATAAGCATGGATACAATTAACTTCTCAGCTATCCTTCGTTAAGAGCCAAACAAACCCATACTGCAAGTTGCTTTCCCTCCTTCCCACGTGGTTTTGTGTCATCCTAGTTTTCCAAAACCATTACCAGCATTACAGACACTGAGATCAGCATCTTAAATTACAAAGCAGCTCACTGGATTTGGGGTTTCCTGTTTTACCCAGGCCTGTTACTGGGTTCCTGCTGGCCCCTACCCAAATTTCAATGCAGAGTGTCTCCTATTTTATAAACATCTCTTATCATTGTTTAGGGCTTCTTGTTGTCTTTTCTGTTCTTTAATTCCATGTTCAGAAGAGTGGTTATGTACTTCTTTCCCTTTTATTTCACCAAAATGTAAAGAGTTGATGCTCTGTGAGATAAATTGCAGATTTCATTATTTCATTTCATTATAGTTTTTTTTTTTTGTTTATTAAGTTTCCAGGGAAACGATCTCTACACTATTTTTTTTTATTTATTATTTTTCTTGTATAAGAGACAAATTAAGGCTCCAAGAGCATGAGCCCGATTTAACTTAAAGCATATCCTTTGCATACAATTTATGTCAGTGAAATTCAGCATTTGCACTTATATTACAGGGAGGAAGCTATAAATTATACCCTGCCGATAAAGTGATTCCTGTAGAAATAGAAAAATAAGGGGCTAAGTGAATGATAAAACGCTGACCTTTTCCATAGCAATGTGTAAGAGAACAGACTTGGCTCCACACATATATCCTAACTTTTGTCAGGAGCACATAGGAGCACATAGGGCCTTAGAAAAGCAAGAAGGTTTGAAGAAAACATTATGGAATGGGTAGTAGCTTTAGAAATGGGGGAAAAAAAAAAGGGGAGGGGAGCAGTCAATTCCAAAACATAAAGCCAGAACAGCACCAGCCACCCTCCAAAATGTCCCAAGATCTGAAAAGTCAAGATCTTTGTTTTACAACATATTTTTAAGTCTTACATGATGACAGTTTCCAGACCCCTGTCATGTTCCTTTATAAAAATGAGTTCCTTTCAAACTTGAAAGCGTATCACAATTCTGTAAAGTTCTTTTGCATTTAATATTGCATTAGTTGGACAAGGATATTTGTATCAGTGACTTCATAACAGAATGTTCCCAGTCTGGTGGAATTGTTTCACTGACCAATAGTGACAAGTGGTCTGAAAAGAAAAATATCTAAAACAAGAAACACTTGATAAACAATTTCTTAAAGCCAGACTTTCATTGACTTGAGTGGAACTGCACCAACTTGCCTACAGCAAGAAGCTTGCTCATTTTCATCAGAAAGCTGTGGAGACTCTCACTGTGAGAAAAGTTATTGCTTCTTCTCAGACTACAGAAGATACTGACTCCTGCCTTGCATATTGTTTAGCATTAAGCAGCAGGAACCTCAATCTTGAATTTAGAGGAAAAACAGACACGCCCCTCACACTCTCCAAGTAACGTATTCCCAGCCTAGATATCTTTCAATTGCAGGCAAAAAAAAGCCACCCTGAGCCTTGAATATTTGCTATACTGATTGAAATTTTATTAAGAAAAAACAACCCAAACCTTGGAGTGTTAACATGTTCTGAGTTTGTTGGTGGTGTGCACAGCGTTTGAGACACTTGCAGACCTCCGGCCACCCTTCTGTCTGAGAGCCAGCCCAGGTAGGAATGTGACAGCCTGACAGTCCCAGCACTTAGGCAAAGTTTCTTGATCTCCAGATTACTCCTGCTACAGCACTTGAACTCTTTAGTCTCTTAGAATATTAAACACCTGAAGCACAAAGTAAGAGACAATAAGCCTCACTTTATCGGTTTAGTATTTGTAACACTTTCATGCACCAAACATAGTCCTGTACTACTTGTTATTTGTATTTTTTCATGTAGGAATGTCTTGTTCTTCTATCTTAGCAGCTTTTTGTATCAACCACTGCAGTCCAGATATAGGAAAAAAATGTAAAGCATTTTAACAATTCAACTTACTATAACACTCAAAGAACACAACGCACCATCTTTCATTACATGAAAATACACTAACTAGCTAAAATGTAACAAAGCAGCTATATAAATTGAACTACCATTGCTGATATGTTGTCATTATTTTAATTTAACTGTAGAGGTAGTGAATATGGTTTGAGCACATGGCTAGGCAAATATTACTCCAAGTCTTCTGATGATCAGTGGTCACTAATCAAGGGCTCTCACAGATAGCTACAATATATAGAGAGCTGCAGTTTTAAAAGAGTCATTGCACAGATAGAACCTTTACTATATCTGCAATGCCACTGAAAATCTGTTTAAGGAAGCTTTTGGTTCCGGACCATCATGTGGGCATAGATGGCAAAAAGTAACAGCTCCCATAGCTGTTACAAATTAAACCAATTCACTTTCTGTTGGAGGTTCATTTGCTTCATTCAGTATCCTATTGGTGTCTTTAATTCACCCCAGATTTCATGTTAGTATGGTCTAGGAAAATACATTTTCTCTTAATATCTCTGTATCACTTTCCTCTTTTACTGCAGCATAATTATATCTATCCTGCTGTTTTCTTTTAAAAATAGAGGGATGGCTTTGCTTCTGTGGTGTATACACAGCAATTATTGGCCTGTGTGCTAAATTTGACAGCCTGTATCACAATGTCACACAAAGGTCAAGAAACATGAAAAGACTTTTAGACAATCTTAACATTTCCATTGTGCACTTTTTGTATTAGGACCTCAACTTACACTTGTGCTCTATAAACATCCTATGGGCATAAAACTACTTAAAATATTCACTGTGCATTTGTGGCATACTTCTTAAACTATTCATTGCAGGTCTTACAGCAAATGTAATATCTCATTGCATGCAAACTCTAGCAACAGAATTTACAATTGCTCTTGTGTTAGCAGAATGAAGGACTGATTTTCTGTGAGTTGGAAGATGGCTTTTCTAATCCTTATTGCCTTGAAAGGCTGTATTGTTGTTTTCATCACTTCACCCATTACTCTTTTCATCATTTAATTCAATTATAATCTCACTTGCTGATGCCGCTTACTTGGATGTTTTCCCATCCTTTTTTTGTATGAACTCCTGTTCACCTACTGCTTTTCTAATTTTCTAATCTGCCTTACCATTAACATCACTGCTGGAAGTTAGAAGCTGACACATAAATCCATTTAAAGCAAGGCTTGGGTCTATTTTTTGATCTAATACACATTTAACAAAAAAAAAAAAACAAACCACAAAAAACCAACCTTGACAAAATTGTACCATTTCCTCTCTTTCAAAGAAGTGCAAGAAGAATGAATACTTGTCTGTTCTCCCATCATGTGTAGGAGGTGACTTGGCCTGCACTTACTTAGAGTAGATGGGCTTTTGAAGGTATTCTGTAAAACAGTCACAGCTCTCCATAACAGGAGAACACTTTCTTCCTTCTTTCAGGAAAATTGGAATAATTCTTGCAAAGTAAAAGCTGCTCAGCAATTTCCCACTAGTGTATCATGGAGAATGTTTGCAGCATTTCATTTTCTTTTTTTTTAAAGCCTTTTCAATTTATTATGTCCCCAGGCTCCTCGCAAACAGAAGAGACAACTCTATCCCCAGGGCTTTAACTGGCATTCTTTTCACACCTTGAGAACTTTAGTAAAGCTGGTATTTGTCAATGCAGCAGAAAGCCTTGCTTCTTGGAGTGGTTTGGGTGCACACACCTGCAGAACTAGGGCAAATGCGGTAGTACACTGGAGTTTTATTTATCTGTCCCAGGGCTACCGAGCTGACAACATGCATGCTCTGTGCACTCTGTGGTACTTACTACCACATTTTCAAGAAAGGAAAAAAATAGTAAGTGAATGTCCTTTGTCCATTACAGAACCAATATCCTAACTTCCAGACTAAGCACTTCTAAAGTCTGATCTGTTTATTTCGCTGTGCCACTTGAAGAGAACACTATACTGTTTCTAATATGTATATCTATGAAATTTTCATTGCAGACCTGGCAGATGTGCGTGGACACATAAAAATAATTTTCTGTAGTTAGAACTGTTGGATATGGTCCATCTGCATCACTGCTGTTTGTACTGGTAGAAAGTTTCTTTTCTTAAAACTTTGGTTTATGTCACATGCTTTCATAATGAGATGTGATCACCTGGGTGGTACTTCTGTCTTTCACGTCCTTTTTTAATGTCTACCAGCTGAGAACAGCAGCTTCTATACCATTAGGGTTTTGTATAGCAGAAGCCTATTGCAATTGAGCTGATTACTGTGATCAAGGCCAATTTGTTAATACTGGATGTTAGAGAATATTAAATGAGGGTGTTTGTAAATCAACTAAGTGAATACCACTTCTTTTATAGAAATTCCACTTCCACTGGAAGATCTTCATTGGCTGCATATCCCTTTTGTGAATTCCTTGAATGAAAAACTAATAAGTATTTTCCTTGTGATATACAATAACTTTTTTACCTCCAAGTGTATCATCAGACTCTAAAACTGTTCATTATAAGATATTCAGACCCTTTCCAGCATAGTTCCATTATATCTTTATCTCATTTAACATAGAGTATTGTATCACTAAGATGGTATTTTCTCATAGAATCACATTCATCACTGTATAATGCATTGTAATCATTATTTAATCAACAAACTGGTTAATAATTAATTTTTCTGCCTATATTTGGACTATTATTTGTACTGAGGTGGTATGGACGCACAGGCTTTATAAGGCTAGAAACTGTATAGCTGTGTAACAAAGAATCTATACTCAAGCATCGATAGTATAATGAAAGGAGCTTAGTTTCAATTAATGGTAAAATACAATAATTGAAAGGTACAAGTTGCAGAAGGAATTAAAGGAAAGCCAGCAAATTCCACACCATAATCCAAAACCTCAGCCTACCACAAGCTCTGTAGGATGCCAATGCAGAAAGCACAGGAGAAAAACTCCACTGATTCTTTTTTATCCTGCTCCGTTGTATAGGACAGTTATTTTGCTGGTTTTGTTCCCTGGATGGCTCCGATGTCATCATTCATCTACATTCAGTATTTCTTACATCATTCCTCTGCTAGGAAAGCTATCACTAGTGGGAGGTTTTCCAGCAGTGGTTTTCTATTCATCCTCCTTCCCAGATTTCAAGAGATCCTCACTGCTGGCAGATCTCTCTTATAAATGTAAGTGAAAATCCCAGCTTTCTGACAGAAGCAATACAAACGAAAAAATTTCTTAGTTCCTTTGAATTAGAAAGGAAATAGAAACTTGTACCTGGTCTCTCTTACCAAGGCTGTCCCTTCTCTGTGTTTTGCCTTTCTGATCATATGGACTGCATAGCTTGTAGTGCTTTTCTCCCACACTTTCTCTAGGCCGGTTCTGGTAAAGGTGTATGTGTTTGTGTCGGGGTCAAGAGATGGCCTCCTTCCAAACAGGAGAGCAAGGACTGATTCTTGTGCACAAACTCTGCTCTCCACCTTCTGATTCCTAAGGCTTACAAGCAGACTTAATGCTTCCAACATTTGGTTCAGGTACTTTAAGTTTAATGTAACAGCCAGCCTTCCTGTTTGGTATGACTGACTAAAAGACTGACAGGCTGAGTAACTGATTGCAACCAACCTCTTTCTTTCTCATCTAAGTGTAAAAGAGGCACGTTTAGAAAAAAAATCCAGTGACAGCCCAGCTGTATAAGTTCAGATGTCAGAACAGGCAGAAAAACCATGTGTACTCTGTTTCACCAGACTCCCTATGGATCTTTTTACACATAAAAATGAACTAATGAAAATCTGGTTTTAGTTATAAAAAATAGATGCGTAAAATACTACTCACACTGTAGAGATCACTAGATCAACATTATATCATCGTCTTTATAAGCTTCCTACATCCCCAGGGCAACATTTGACTCTAGTTCCATTCATTCTGGTCTCTCTCTGTATTAAGCTACTGAAAAATGGATCCCCTTGTCTCATACTATTTGTCTTCCAAATTTCCTCCACTGCCACAGGTGTGCTGAGTCAAAAAAATAGCAGGGGAGAGAGGGGAGAAGGGGGAGCACCCTCCTCAGCTGTGTTTAGACTCCAGCCTATTGTCAAAGTTATGAAAAGAAATTCTTCAGTTTGAGCGCTAAGGGCAGAGAGCCTTGAAAAGCAATTGCCTCTTCCAAACTGAAGAACAGGAGCTGGCTCAGCAGTAGTGGAGGGGAAAGATCTCCTTTACATTCAGACTGTCTCAGAGGGCAATAAGAAATTAAGGCTTACTGGATCAGCTCAGAGAGCTGCCTTGCCTAGGATCTTGGCTCTGACAGTGATCAGAAGATGTACAGGCAAAGTATAAGAGCAAAATGATTACTCATTTGGTAGACCTGCACAATGTTCTTGCAGTGATTTGTTGCTCTCAAAGCAGAAATGGCATTTTTGCATTAAATTATTCTTGACAGAATTTTCTTCAGTAACTTTGTCCAATAAATTTTGAATCTTTAGATCATTTTTTAACTTTGCTTATCCGCAATGTCCTATGGCAAGTAAACCCATGGCTTGAGTGTGTGTAACAAGAAACAATATCTCCTTTTGTTTGTTTTGAAAAAGCTCTGCCTTCACTTGATACTTTCTAGTTCCTGACCTGGAAGAACCTCTAAATCATTATCCCTAGCTCCATGTCCTTCAGCCCATCTGTCATAAAGCCATCACTCACCCTTTTTCCAGGTATAAGAGTGCTTGTAGCCTATCGGAGTCTTGCATTGAAGCCACTCCTCGCTGCTGATCACCTTTGCTCTTCACCTCTATATCCGCTGTAGTCCTGCCACATCTTTTCTGAAATAAAAAGGACAGAACACAGAAAAAGGCCTCAGCAAAACAGTACTGGACACTGAGATGATGATTTCATGTATCTATTACAATAAAAGATTTTATTCCTGAGTGGTAACAGTATCTCAGATCCACCTACCAATTACTTTGACAAGATCTTCATGCAGTTTCACATAATTTTTAGCATCACTTTGAAGGAGATAATCTGATGCATCTTGTGCATAGAAGGATTGTAGTGCTGAAATATTCCCGAGCTGCTGTATTGGAAACATAATTTTGCACGTTTCATCTAAAAGAGAATGCCATTTTACTCTCTAGGACTAAATCATCTCTTGTTCTGCAGAGTTTCTGGCAAGCTGCCTCTTCCTAACATATTTGAAAAATGATTTATTATGCATGTTCATGTCTTTTGCAAATAATTTCTCAAATTTCCCCTTTTCAGGGGTAAGGGAAGGTATTTTTCCTTTTAACCTCCCAGAGCTTATGATCTTTGCTATTTTCCTGACTTGGACACAACTTTAGCACACTGAGGGATACCTTCTTCAATCTGTTGCCCTCCTACCTGCTTTCTTCTGGTCTTTTAAAAGATGTGGCATGTATTTTGTTTGTGCCTCTGATACACTATCCTTAAATTATCTGCATGCCATCTGTAAAGATTTTAGCTTTTAGAAGTTTAAAGTTTCCTTTTTTATGTAATCCTACATATTTTTAAACACCTTTTTAGACAATTACCCTTTTTGAAATTAGTCACAGTGGCATAGATATCGAGTGGTTTTGTTGGTCCTACTAGGGTGTCAGATCTGAGCCGGGTTTTGTCCCTATTATACAGTGCCATCCAACATTGCTCAGGGCGAGATAAAGGGCTGATCATTCCATCTTAAGTACCTTGCGTACTTGGTTCAGGAGGAAGCAATTAAAAATGACTAAACTTAGCTTTAACATCACATCCCAGCACAGTATTAACCAATATGCCCGGGAGTGCTTGCAGCCTCCTGCTACCACTGAGTTTCCTGTTCTTGCGTTCTCATCTCCAGTAGCTCATCACAGGCACTGCTGCATTTCAGTGGATCACTGGGTTGTATAGGTGTCATATAGGTGGCAAAGGAAGTACAGGCCCACTAAATGTTCAATAAAAGGCAAATATCAAAAGGACAGAAATATTTTTTAATTTGCTTAGAAATGTCAATTAAATTTTAAGGCTTGAAACAGACAGACCTTGATGAGTTTAGAAATACAGAGCTAGCACACTTAAGAAGTTCAAATACATATGAGGGTCTTGTGTGCTGTAGGAGCCTAATCCATAGGCAGCTTTGAGTATACCACCCAGGGGACTGTTTCCATGTCTGTATTAAATTGCAAAGAGATATAAGAAAAAACTGTTCATTAGGGTTGGCTCATTACCTCAATGGGTCCCACAGGATCTGATATTCTGCAACAAAACTGTAATAATTCATACAGAAGACTGGCTAGCTACAACAGCTAGTGAAGGTAATGATAGTGGAATGGAATGAAAGAGTATTTACAGAAATACTACAATAAAACGAGGGATAAACATAAATAAGTCTCTTGTCTTTCTGATCTTGAAACATTCACGCCCTTGTTCAGAATGAAAAAGATGCCCAAGACAAGTAAAGTATTTTACTGAAAAATATTGGCTGCCTGATGGCTTTGGAAAAAAAATATGCTATGTCCACAAATACCTCCCCTGACCTGTTTATAAAAAGGACAATAAATGATTGAGCAGTGAATATTCAGAGCCTGGAAGATTTTATCAGGCATAAAGTCTCCAGAAAAAAATTGTATGATACAATTGGCTGTGGGAAGAACTATGAGTTCAGATCTTTCTCAGGTCAGCTGATTATGTTCCTTTTCTAATTCCATGAACAGCTGCTATTTAACATTTTGCGAGTCTTCTGGGAAAGTCTGTCAAACAAAGGGTTTGAACGTGACTTGCACAGATTGCTGACTGCCTTTCACAGCCTGGACATTTTATTAAGTCCTTCATGGATGACCATGGTTGGTTTTTTTTTTAAAATGTATTCCATAAAGGAACAATCTGAACCAAGCCACTGTGATTGCACTTAATCAACTTGCAAACAACACAGAAAAGAATTCATTATATTACTGCTGTGAATTCCTGCTATTTAAGGATATTGTCATTATGCACAGAGCTTATTAAAACCAAAATGCCTGAATTTTTTTATAGATCATGTGTACAAAGAAAAGGAGCAAAGAAACTTGAAAACAACCAATATGCTTGCTATAATGTTAGCTTTCCTGGAAATTAGCTGCAGTAGGGACAAGTGACCTAGAATGAGACTTTGTGCTCAGCATCTACCTGTATCTGCCACTGTTGAAGTCTGCAGGAAATCCCTCAGTTACCACATAGGAAACAGAATTATGCCAACACAAAGCTCTCCTGAAATTTCAAACTTCTGAAAAATGCAGAAGACTGAAGGTGTTACAATTCTAGTATTTTAGCAGCATTTAAAAATGCTAAGTGTTTTGCTATTGGAACTATAGAAATGTTTTAGAAACCATTACCAGGAGTTCAGGGAGGTTGATATTGTACCCAGAAGTACAAATACATAACCCCTTAGTAATGTGTGCTTCCTATACTGAGATACTTAAAAGTGCTTCTTTAACAAAACCCAATAGATAAACAAAATCTGTTATTAAGCTAAGTTTTGTTTTATCTGCCTGGGAAGAGTAGCAGCTTTAATAAGTTAAAAAGGGAACTTTTTTTAGGCTGTATTTAATCACACGGAAGAAAGATGATCCATTTGGTGGTTTGTTTTATACCATTGTGGTAATTTCTGGTGCCAGCACACCACTAACATCTGTACTGTTTTGCAGAAGGGAATGCTACAGACACTGTAAATGCTACCAAATATTCATGGCTTTCATATCAAGGCACTGTCACCCCACTGCACTGATGTCAGTCAAGGAAAGTCTCACAGAAGTCAGTGGAATTACCCAAGCAGAGGAAAAATGCTAGATCAAAATCAGGCCTCAAATCATCACTAAAGATGTATTGTTATTTTCTAAATCTGCAGCTCATTGATCCCTTGAAAACTACTTAGAACCCACTAATTCCATCCCTTTCATAATCAGGGAGTTAGGTATTTCCTGACCTTGGCCTGTAATATATCATGTTAGTTTATTAAAAAAATAACACGGATTGACTTTTGACAACTTTTATGGTAAATATTACGATTATTTACTTATGTTAATCAGTGCACACGGTCTGCTAGTCACTGTTCCAAAGAGCTTACTTACTGGGCTTTCTCCCTTGTCCACTGATTTCCAAGGGACATGGATTGTAGCCAGGCAGAGTTACGAGATATTTTCGCTTGAGGGTCATATCCTAGAATGGAATCTATTTCAAGCTGAGCTGCCTAGGACTTTGGCTCACTTGTACTTTGGCTCTCGGTGGTGTTGCCCGTCAGGCTCATAATGACAAGTGAACATGAAATTTCACCACTGCATCATCAGAATGTTTCAGATTGCTCCAGGTGCAGCATGGAGCCAACCTTTCTGCAGAAACCTTGAGATGTGATACACAATGAAATCACTGTCTCTTGCTCCCATAACAGCATGCTTGCATAGGCTGTTGTGAAACCTCCCCAGGGATACAGCGGAAGCCCTATCACTTCAGTCATTTAGAGCTGGATAGTAGGAAACACTTATGAATCTACTATAGGGAGCAATTCTTCTTGGCAGGGACTATGTACGGTGATGTAAGAAAGGGCTTTTCAGCTCTCATTTCTATGCCTTTGAGGATATAGTGTTGTTATCCGGCATTTTTAAGCAGAAGCCTGAGCCTCAGAAGGAATGATATAAAAAAGAAGAAAATCGAATAACTGATTTCTATGCATGCTTTCTTTATATTCAAGGAGCCTTCAAAAGTGAGATGCTGGGCTAGGGGCAAGAACTGATAGCATTACAAGGAGATAAGAAGCAAGGTGGTTATTTTTATCTCTTTGGATCTGCTTTTCCTGTTATCTTCCTATTTTCTGTCACACCACTATGTGCAGATGGTTTCCTTGAATAACACTGGAAGGTTTCAAATCCATGTCCAAGACTTTTTTTGTGCTCTGACATCTATAAGAAACTGGCAGATAATCATAGCTTTGTAGATCTGAAATTGGAATAGTGCAATTAAAAAAAATAAAGCCAAAATATTTATTATTAGCAGGTTGTGGCCAATGATAGATATACAAGTGCTGTAATCATGTTCGTGCCAGTTCTTGCTAGTCTATCAGTCTTTTTTCAGTCTTTTTTTTTTTTCTCTTCAGCTAGTTTTAGTAAATGGAGCTTTGCCAGGTTCAACTTTCATTCATATCATTGTAAATCATGGCTAAAACCTGCAGTATTATTCCTGCTTTCTCCACAAACAACTTAGAAGGGCTTTGAGGCTGTTGCCTTAGGGCTCAATACTTCTTGATACCTTTGGAAAAGCATTTGAAAAGTGAAAGAAGAGTTCTGAGGCATCTCTACCTTTCTTTTCTCTTTCTTTCTCTTTTTTTGATCTTTTTTGCTCTTTCTTTTCTTCTTTCTTTCCTTCTTTTTTCTTTCTTTCCCTCTCTTCCTCCCTCATACTTCCTTTCTCCCTTCCTCCCTCTTTCTTTCCCTTCCTTCCTTCCTTCCTTCCTTCCTTCCTTCCTTCCTTCCTTCCTTCCTTCCTTCCTTCCTTCCTTTCTTCCTTCCTTCCTTCCCCCTTTCACTCTTTCTTTCTTTCTTTCTTTCTTTCTTTCTTTCTTTCTTTCTTTCTTTCTTTCTTTCTTTCTTTCTTCTCTTTCTTTCTTTCTTTCTTTCTTTCTTTCTTTCTTTCTTTCTTTCTTTCTTTCTTTCTTTCCCTCTTTCTTTCTTTCTTTCCCTCTTTCTTTCTTTCTTTCTTTCCCTCTTTCTTTCTTTCCCTCTTTCTTTCCCTCTTTCTTTCTTTCTTCCTTTCCCTCTTTCTTTCTTTCTTTCTTTCCCTCTTTCTTTCTTTCTTTCCCTCTTTCTTTCCCTCTTTCTTTCTTTCTTTCTTTCCCTCTTTCTTTCTTTCTTTCTTTCTTTCTTTCTTTCTTCTTTCTTTCTTTCTTTCTTTTCTTTCTTTCTTTTCTTTCTTTCTTTCTTTCTTTCTTTCTTTCTTTCTTTCTTTTCTTTCTTTCTTTCTTTCTTTCTTTCTTTCTTTCTTTCTTTCTTTCTTTCTTTCTTTCTTTCTTTCTTTCTTTCTTTCTTTCTTTCTTTCTTTCTT